>CANSGD010001220.1:1800000-2235047 GCA_947645195.1 Patellifolia procumbens | reverse complement strand
GTATGGGACGCATGGTGCAAAAAATCTGGCCGTATAGGAGCAGTTAGCCAGTTAGACGGTTTCCAACTTGGAAAAGCAAATTCAACCAGTTCAAGGTGGAGTTAAAAACCAGCCATATCATCTTTCAACATGAGGATTAAGCATTTAAATTCATCCCAAAAGCGTCACTTTGCAAGTTTTTTGCAAATCTTTTTAGACATTTCTTATCTTTAATTTTACAAATGCTTAGATGCCCTCTAATAATAACTCAAAGACAAAAGGAAAAAGAAAGAGAAGAGGGAGGCAACGCACTAGTGAACTATATAATTCCACTAAGATCTAGGGTAATTGAAGCAAAAAGACTAAAAAAATATATTCTATAACCAAAGTCAATGCGATTAAGAACCTTCTCTATTCATTACAAGAAGCAGCGACCGTTCCCGTTTCCAAAATGGAACCTATTTTCGAACCATGAACGGGCGTAACGGAAGATATAACATTTTAATGCAGCGTGTAGCCATTACTTACGATGATGATGCCAAACAAAATTACGGCTTCTTTGCCATCATTAATTGTCATGTTTCAAAAACGACAAAAGAAATAGGCAAAGTATAAACATTAGATGCCTCCACTTCTTCTACTTTAGTCGATCATCATTTCAATTGATGAAATTTTAAAATACTATATACACTACAAAAATTAGAAACTTGACAAATATTTAACCACATCCAAGAAAGGCACATTTGATAAATGTTTCAATCAAAGCAAGTATAAACTATAAATAAAGGTACACAAAAATGTACATATATGTTCACTAAAGAAATACGTCAATGACATCCTAAAGACAGATAGACAAAGATAGCAGTGGAGAACTTGCGAACCTGACTTACAATAAGAACATAATAGGCGAGCAACGCTGGTTAACATCCACTAGACTTAATAAAGTTTATGAGGTTGGATTGATAAATTATTTCTTGGAGAAATCATAACAATCCGCATTTGTGATTGGGTAATTTCAACGGTCTGAGAATTTAGAATTATCTATTGCCATCTCGGTCCTTACAATCTGGTAAACACACACTGACAATAACTCGCCTTGTTAGGTTGAGAGGTGCAAAAACTACATCTGGTCACGTTTTCTACCTCGGAAATGGAGTTGGCTCGTAGCCTGGAAGCAAAACTTGACCGTTGCTTAGCATTAGCAGCCGTTAGGTCTGGATTTTGAACTTGCCGTTACGCAAAATGTCGTTGAGTAACTCCTTCAAGATTTCATTCCCGTCTCGCCACATTGCTTTCAGAATTGATCAAAAAAGGGGGGGCGAAAATGCATAGTATTTCAGCCCCAAGACCCCACACCAACGAAGGAGAAAAACTTACCGTTGGCTTCCAAGTTGGATAATATATGAGACCGTAACAATTTATATATAATAGGATATGAATCTCATATTTTAAGTAATTTTTTATTCAATATATATTATTTAACCATAGGATGGCTTTTAAAAATTCGTCAGATTAGTGAATACTTATGAGCAAAAAAATGCAAAAATTGAGGTTAAAAAAAAACCGTGTGGCTCATTCGAAAAAATTTACGCCATGTCGGCCTCGCCTTGTTTCTAGTAGTCCGTTACAAGCCGTTTCCGCGTCATCGCGGCCGTTACCGCAGTTGCGACAGCATCTTCATCCACTATTCCCCTCGCGCCGTGGTCTTCAAAAAAAGCAAGTAGCGGGCTGGTCAAACTATTTTACAGCAACATCAACTTTTCGTCAAGCTACACCCGCAGATCCCAAACTAGTTGCAAGTTGCAGAAATACCTTTTGTTGTAACTACGTAAACTTTTTCTCTAAATTTGTTTAAACCCACTCATTGTAACATGTTTAAATATATACTTTTCCATTCATAAAAAGTATACAAGGTGTTTATTGCAGCTAAATTTTGGAATGGATGGAGTTCCAGGCTAAGCACTATATTTATAGCATGGCCGAAGAGCTCTAATGACCATCCACTGTGACCGTAGGCCTGTTTCTTTTGGACTCAAATAATCTGAACTGAACTGAATCTACAAGTGTAAACTGAATTGAAAATGAGTCCCCAAGAACAGGACCTAAAGTCAGTAAGTAATTGCACTAGCTAAATATCCAATGATTCATTTAATGGATCAAACCTTTGCTATTTGGTCTAGTTGAATGCAAATCTGGGCTATTAAGTGGATATGTATAAAACTAAGATTGACTCAAGCAATTCACTCCCCTAAATGTGTGACATAAAAAAAGGAAGATCCACTTACGTGAAGAGTATTAAGTTGAACACACAAAACTGGGGTTGGCAAAACACTAATATCACTTGATTTTTCTCTCTTCAGGGAGTTTATGGTGATCCAAGTTCTCTTTCTTTAAAACAACCCCATAGCTTCCTTCCTATGTCGAGTGAGGGATGGCACAGGTCCCATGGATCTTCTTTGCTGGCTAGAAATCAAATCAAACAATTATGGACTACATGTACCGAAATGAAAAAAATGCCAAAATTGACTAAAAGATGACAACAAAAAAAGCAAGGTAAGTTTAATATGGAAATGTACCCGCAAAAATGCAAGTGCCAACTTTATGTTATGAGTTACTAAAAAATTAATCCATTTTCATGGAGTTGCAACATGCACCCTTGGCAAATATATTAAGGAGGTCATGGGGGGGACAGGAAGAGATGAGGTAAGGGATAGGAAAACCATCGATAGTGGCCTTTAAGTGCAATTTCGTAATGTTGCAATTAATATTAGGCTTTCAAGGTGCCGAAACATTGCAATAGGAAAAAACGGAAATATAAGAGAATAAGAAAATAGGACCACAAAAAAGAAAGGCAAAGTAGAGAGTTTTCTCACTGAGGTTTCCAGTTATAATCAGTTCCCTCCCCCCTGGAGTGGTTCTGTAAACAACAAAAAAAGTACTGAACAAAATTTTGGAAACCGAGCCTGCTTTGAATAAGAAATCTCATTAAAGTATATTAGGACTTGGGGTGAGTACCTTCTGTGAGAGCATGAATTAGCATCATGTCATTCTTACAAGTGACACATTGATAAAGTACTGGTCAAAGTTATATGGTGATGGACAAGGGAGTTCAAGGGTTGCCCTGATTCTGTTCCAATATCCTTCTTCTAGTAGATATGTACTTAAAGGACGTTTGGATCCCATTGGGTAAAGGGGAACGGGATCAAAAGTGGGGAAGAGAAATGACCTCTAGGTTAGTATATTTGGTGGCTTATTCTTTCTCTTGTCTGCCACCACTACACCATTGGGAATGAGGCACAGGCTTGGGGGAAGGGAGAGTACAAGGGAATGATTAAATGGGACTAACAAACAATGTATAAGGAATCAAGTTATTTGACTCTCTTACCCTTTCCTGAAAACCTAAAACAAATACCCCTTAGTACATGTGAGTGTAGCATATATATGTTCCTCATTTGCTAACTAACACAATCAGAGAAGACAATAATTTTTTATCTTATTCCCCGTTCATTTGCAAATAAAATCCTCTCACGCTATGATAAAAATACTCCTCTATATTGTCCACGTCAACATACTCTACACATTCCTTTTTTTTTATTTAACTGCGCCTCTTTGTAAATTGTGTATACTCAAAGTGTTAGTTAAATCAATTATTTGAGCAAATAGAATAGCAGATCATTTAACATTCTATTAATCCATTTGGTAAATTTTTGTTCTTTCAATGATTACTCACAGTAACACTTCAATTAAAACTACAGTTCGTAGCACCCATTGTTAATGATCCATATGTTTAAAGACCCACTGTTGGGGGGTGTTCTGTTCCATCCATGTTTTGAGTCATATTATGTTGAGCTGGAACTAGCTGCTGTACTATATACATTACAACGATGGTACAGGGAATTAAACAAGATCTCTTTAAATGGATTAGAAAGAATGTTGAATGACGCGCTATATCAATGAACATTCATTAGTTCTTATGATTTATGAACTCTTGAGGGTGTGTGTTCTCTTTGCGTGTAAATGTTGACTATGAGAACATGGACAGTATAGAGGGAATAATTAGCGGTAGAGGGGGATTTTTTTTGCAAATGAACATTATAAAAGGAAATCAATACAGATACCCGATATTGATCATCAGGTCATTAATAATCTGATCCAAACAGTTCATTGAACATCTGATTTTCTTTGGGCTGCAAGAATTGGATGTGAAAACACCGAGGAGTAGAATAAAAAGCCAACAGAAGTAATAAGGAAGAAATTTGCGGATGGTGTCAACAAAACAGACATAAAGTTGCTGGAGACAGGCTAGTAGGAATGAATGAAACAGATCGCAGATAGGAGTAGTCAAAAACAAAATCGTAATGACGGATTTTAAACCTCCAATATGCATTTTTCTAGTTCAAAAATTAGTCTACCAACCTAATATGACCAAATCATAGTCATATGATGGGGTTATATTAGGTGAATGAAAAATTACTCATGACACAGCTTGTCTTATTATTAATATAAAACATAAACAACTCATATGCATTTCTTAGCTTAAAAATTAAATGTATCATATTCTTCTCCCTTCTTTGGACTGCACATGTTGTTTATTAATTGCAATATATGCTTTCCGATACTTTTTCTCATTGTTCTTTGTTTTCCCCCCCTAACAGGAAAAAGAATGGTTTAACACGGAGAGCCACCTTTACGTAATAAACATCACGGAGAGAAGGATGTATTATTATCGCTGCGTTGTGCAACAACATTGTGTGGAATGGTATGTTCAAAACCATGACATAATAACCATTCAGTAATTGAACGGAGTTTTAGTTCCAATAATAGTAATGATAATCCCTCCGTCCTGGTTTACCTCTTTACACTTATCAAGGCACGTAGTATAAGATGATAAGGCGTTTGATTATTGATTGTTATTTTATTGAAATGGTGGACATGATAATGGTTAGCGTGGTATTATTTTATTTGGAAAGAAGACGCTAGTGGTTCATCATGCTTGAAAAAGATAAAGAAGGAAAATTATCATTTTAGGTACCTGAGGTTTGACAAATATCATTTTGGGTACCCAAGTTTTCAATACTATCAATTTGGATACCTGAAGTTTGACAATAAGTTCAATTTAGGTACCTACATACTAACGGTGTTAAATTATCGTTAAGCATGACCGCCCTTTTAAGATAATCAATGGTCGTAATCTATTTTAATAGGTGTAATAGCTATTAGTATTTTCAAACAAAAAGTGGCAAATCCAATACTACTCTTTGAAATACATTAGGGTCATTGATCATCTTAAAAAATTAGGTCTAGGGTGTCAAGATTGGAACCAGACCAAACCCCACCCCCAATAATGAGGTTCTTCTTTACAAATTCCCCCCCGAACAGTTTAAACAGTTTTTTATCCTTCTGACCATATTCTCTTCATACGTATGGCTAAATTTTCATTATGAAAATTTTTTATAAAAATACATTTAACTAGATTATTTGGTTCCAAAAATGAATTTTGTTCAATGTGGACATAATTCTTAAGGTTGAATTCAGCTCCTAATGACTATATTTGTTATAATTAATAAGCAACGTATGTTGTGTATATTTTGTTACATACGTGACCACAAAACGAAATGAAAGAAAGCAAGTTCGGTCCGCAACCCTCAACAAACACGTTGGGCCTTAAAATGGTTTACTGACCAGAACACGAAAATATCTTTTAATGTTCCGTTAGTAGGATATGAGAGTGAACGCATATAACTTGATATGTCCGGTCCTTCATTAGTGGGGGTACCTGAATTGAACCTATTAGCAAATCTTAGGTCCTCAATTAATATTATTGAAAACTTGGGTACCCAAAACAATATTTTGTCTAACCTGAAGTACCCAAAATGATAATTTTCACAGAAAAGAACACTTAAACTAATAGTGGGCCATTTAAAAAAATAAACGTGTAAAGAGTAATGTAGGGCGGAGGAACAACGAGGTGTAAAGTATAACGGGGACACAGTGAATAATAAGATGATAAAGGCTGGAAGGAGGTGAAAAAGGACAGGAGGAAGAGTCTCAATCATGGTGTCAGAGAAAATTGTACTCAATCCAGAAACAAGGTTGAACATTATTCAGTAGAAAAAGGAAAAAGAGCTCACAGTTATAACACCTAAAGACAACACCAGATTCCAAGAAAATAACTCTGGGCAGCATCCTCCCCTCATGAATATTTACGTCCTAACAATCCCCAACGTCATCATCCCAATTCGGTAAACTCCATTGTGTCCCTTGCTGGTCTCCGGACCTCGTGATTGGGATAGATAAAACATTCCTCATTGTACAAAGGAATGAGATGTTTCAATAATTGACTGGTAAGACTGTGTTGAAATACAAAACTATGTGAATCATACAATAAAAAATGGTGGAGAAGTGTAAAACACAAATAGCATGTATACCACCTAAATTGGCAAAATAAGATCCGATACGTTGTAAATGGCATTGTCAATGCCACGACATAGGCTACTGAGCTCTCCCGATCCATGGGAACTTTAAGCGAAAAAAACTAGGTCCACAGTCTGCATGATTAAAAGATAAGTGCTGAAACAAACATAGGGAGTGATAAATATTCATAATCCTCACAAGGTAACACAGTCTATTAAGTGAAACACTATGATTCTGCGATGCACTTAGTTCAAACCACACCAACTAACGACGGAGATGATATCATGATACAAAAAGCAATCCAGCCAGTCTGTTACATTTCATTCAATCAATAACCAAAATTGGCATTAGCAGTTTCGAAAAATGACAAACTCTTGGAGCAATAGTGTGCTACCATGCAGAGGTGAATGCCAGCTGGACCTGGCCCCATTAGAAACCCAAACAAAAATTTATTATATGAAAGGTATCCCTGTTAATTAAGTTCAACATGGGACTGAAAATATATCAGGTTGGAAGAACCAGTGAACTGCATTAGGTTTTAAACAGCAATCAAATGTATAAATTTTTTTTAAAAAAAAACAGGCGCATAAATTAGTTTTCAAGTACATCATTCGGTTTTCCACTTTTCCTAACTTTCTCTATCCTGTTTCTCTCTCTCAGTCTCTTCCTTGAACCTGCTGCCTACAAGTTCCTGAGGGCTAACGATTTCCATCATTACACATCATCAATTTACTTCATAATTTTTCAAGTAGCTCGTGCACACCTATCAGGCATACTTTTAAGTTTTAATTTAAGTTCCATTTATATTTTTGAATTTTCTATGGTCTAGGCTTTAGGTTTATTAGTAGCTTTCTTATTGCGTCCTTTTAGACTATCGCATGTCTAGGTTATAGTTTATCCTGTTGCTATATTAAACTCATACTCACTCTAGTGCACATTACCCGTTTACTTTATAGTATAAGGTCTGTCATTCGAAAATATTATCTTTGCACTTTAGACAAACCAAAATACGTACTCTAAAATCTAGCTATTTCAAATACATAATAAATCAATATTATCCAAAAACACACAACCAAGATGATGATAGAAGGAAATGGAAAAAAAAGAAATCAAACAAAACAATACACTTGCGATAAACAACCTTTTAAATTATTTTTCGGCCAAGTAGCCTTGTATAATTTTTGCGAGAACACACCTTATCACTCTTTTCCAGCCTTGACCAAGTCAAATTTCTTATTTGCACTCCTTCTTTTGTTTCCACACTCCATTTCCCTCCTTTGTTTCCCATTATATAAATCTCATGTTTTTAAAGCCAAAAATTTCTTTTCTTTTAGTAGAATGATTAAGTGTTGTCTTAATTTTACTAAATGGGATTTATATAATAGGGAACAAAGGATGGAAAAGGGGTGTGGAAATATGAAAGAAGGAGTGCAAATAGCAACTTTGACTTGGTAAAGGCCGGAAACTTGTGGTCAACACCAGAAAAAGAGTGGTAAGGTGTGTTCTCGCAAAAAAGATTATACAGGTTGTTTCTCGCAAAAACAAAAAATATACAAGGTTGTTTCTCGCAAAAAAATTTAAAAGGTTGTTTCTCCGCAAAAATGTATTTAAAGGATTGTTTCTGACAAATTTTTCAATTAATTAAAATAATTATAAACACCCCTAGTAGCTCAATTAGGGCTATAATCAGCCCTTAATTACTGTAATTAATTTGTCCGTTTAATATGTCTATCATTCTCACTGCATGCGAGGCAAAATGAAGAAAAATTTCAGCTTATAAAGTGGTTAAATAAGTAACAATAATTCTCAAAGTATGCAGCCCAGAGAACATGAAATGAATTGAGCAATTGCCAGAGTTAACTCCTCCGAATTAATATGACACCATAAGACACAACAGGTACGAAATAGAAGTAAAAATAAATCCTCAACAGAAAGTAAACCTCCATATATTAGTGCCAACTGCCAAGTAAATAGTAGTGAAATTACCTCTTCCACTATCCTGTAGACTTCAACAATTGAAGTACCATAGCGCTGCTGAGGTGATATGGGATCCCATCGCTGTGAAAGTACAAAAATTAATAGTTGCAATCAATGGTGGAAGCAAGCACAGCAAGTGCAACGACATATATGTTTTCAGAACTTGAAACACGTTTATGAAGGTGCTTTCAATTTAACAATTGAGGATAATAAGTTTACCCCAAGAAGCAGATATGGTACAGAAGTTCAACATTTGACTGTGAATAAAATGTAAAGAGGCCATTGGCTTGAGGACCAAATATCTGCCAACTAAACCCAACACCCAGGGTTTAACCCTCCTAAAACTCAAGCCTGTGAACTTTAGAGGGGTGGCTTGACAGCAAAGGATTTACGTTGACAAGAATTAAGATTGGATATGTTCGTCCGGATGAAATGAATCTGAACTTGGTTAAGTTCAAATAATATTACTAATAAAATTTAGGAAAAATTGTATCTTACCACCTTTTGTGTATCACTTTTTGTAAATTACCACCTTGAGTTTTTTCAATTACCACCTTTTGTCTCCATTTTTTTCTATGTTCCCACCAACTAACGATTTCTGTCAAGAAATCCGTTAGTGTAGAACTACTTCTTACTAACTTAATAAATTACTTGTTTTAGCTTTGAATTATTATCAACTAATTAGGGATCATTTACCTAAACAGCCAATAACCCTAATTCAATTAAAGAATCAAAACCCCTAATCTAATCATCGAAGCAAAAACCCAAAATCAATTGAACAACCAAAAACCCTAAATGAATTGAACAAGCAAAATCATAATTCAATTGGACAAAAACCTAATTCAATTAAACAATCAAAACCCTTAATTCAATTCAACTAAAGCACAAACCCTAGTGAATCTAACAAGTAAAACCCTAATACAATTGAACAAGCAAACACTAGCTCGATTAAACAAAGATAAACCTTTTTTCAATTTAACAACAAAAACCCCAATTCAATTGAACAATCAAAACCACTTAAAACCCTAATTTTCGTCAACAAAAAGCCATAATTTCAGATAGCTCATACTTAAACACTTGCACTTACCTTCTTCACTCCTTCTACTCCCAAATGGATCGAAATCAATTTAACAACAAACTTTATAGTTCTTGATTTCCAGATTTATATGCAAATCGACCTATTTGAGTTGAACTTCAATGTCTTAAACTCTAAAAAGGATGAAGAAGATGAATTTGTTAAGTAGTAGAAGTGGCGCACTAACGGATTTCTTGACAGAAATCGTTAGTTGGTGGGAACATATGAAAAAATGGAGACAAAAGGTGGTAATTTAAAAAAAAAAACTCGAGGTGGTAATTTCTTACAAACTGATACACAAATGGTGAAGATACAATTTTTCCTAAAATTTATCATATTATGATGGATAATTATCACGATCATTGTTCTTAATAATAAATTTATAGTAATAACTATTAAAAGGGACGTCTTGAGTTTTTTTATTATTCACATTCTACTCTTTCACCATCATATGTTATACATGAGTAAAACACAACCATGTGGGATCTTCTTGTTTAAATCTAATCCGTAGTTTTTCAATATCAACTTTTTATTATTTTTACTACGTAGTTAGAGATATTCGTGATCAAAGATATCTATTGGTTAAGTGTGAAAAGTACAAATGTCCCTATAAATAAATAAAGATGAATCACTATTACTATTGTTGTTAATCTTTATTATACATTTATATTAGTAACAAAATGAACGACAACATTAATAATAAAATAACTTTAACTATTATAACTACTAATATTAATGTAACACTACCTCTTTTCCATATTAGTTGGGACAGTTTGACCGGCACACTTGCCAATACACAACTTTGACGATCAATATATCTAACTAGCAATTATTAAAAATTATGAAAATTTAATGTTTTTGAAATTATACATGGAGACAAATCCAAAAACATCTTATTTACTAACATTTGGTTTCATATGGTAGTTAAGAATTATGGTCAAAGTAAGACATATGAATAGTGTAAAAGTCAAACTGTTGCAACTAAGATGGGACAAAGGAGTATTAATTTATTGTTATAATAATATTAATAACAATAAAATAAAAAAACTCATGCGATACAAAGAGGCTACTCGACATTATTAATCTATTTGATCTTCATAATTTTGGGAGTGTGGTTAATTCTACGAGTCAAGGTCATGAGAATTTCTTTGGTTGTCAAGCAAGCAATGGCGATATATCTTGATTCCTTTGAGGCCGACAACACTTATCTTATTGCTTTATCAATTAATAAGATTAGGGTTTCATCTTTAACTCTTGAAGTATGGAGTTATACATGATACAAAAGTCTAATTAGTTAAAGTAATTAAAGGTAATTAGTTAAATGCTAATTACTTGTAATAATAATGTAAAAGGCGAAACTTCCCTAAGAATTTTGGGACCTTAGTACTTTCTTAATTAAGTTTCCTTATAATTTTGGGACCTTAGTAGCTTTCTTAATTAAGTTTCCTTATAATTTTGGGACCTTAGTAGCTTTCTTAATTAAGTTTCCTTATACTCCAATAATTGTGTTGTATCTCTCCCTTCGTTTGTTTTTAATTGTTACATTTTCCTTTTTAGTACGTTTCTTTTCTTCTTTTTTTGAAAAGGAAAGGAAACTAGGTGAACAAATCCCTCACACTCCATATGGATGAAAACAAACAGACATGAAAATACATAGTAGAAGAAAAAGGAGCACAAGAAGCCTGACCAGTAGTTGTTCTGCCGCGGCCTCGCCTTCAACCCAGGCCAACCAAAGACATCTTCTCGTAACCCTTCACAGGGGGCAAGACAAACTCCACCGTAAATGATAAGCTCCTTAGACTTCCTGAGCTCAATTAATGAGGAGCCCGCATGCCAAACCCGACCCGAAGATACACCACCACCAAAGAAAGAACCGGCCAAAGCAGAAGGCCTAACCGCGACTAGGGAGAGGAAAGGAAACCAGACGCCATTTCCCCTCCTTCTTTAATAAGCACAATCCCCCTAAAATCGAAAAGATTGAAGAAAAATAAACCACAACTTTCCCTCCTTCTCTTCCCTCCACTCCCCATCTCTCCCTCCCCTTCCTTTCCTTCCTTTGCTATCCAAACAAAGCGTAAGTCCACCACTTCTTTTTTTTTGAGAAAAGGTAAACATTTCATTGATATAACCAAAATGATCAAAACAAGGACAAAGAGACCTGAAAGAAGATTCAACCACGCGAACTAGATCACTGTTGCAAGAGCATCATAAGATATTGGGAAGGACACCTTTTAGGAAGATGGTTCTTAACCAAACTAGAAATCAACTGCAACAACAAGATTCACAAATACTAACAAAGAGAGAAAAATTGGCCAACATGAGAACAAAACAACTGCATAAGCAAGTCTTAACCACTCTTTATTGCCTAAACCGGCTTTCTTTTTGCAGCACGGAGGCACGAGTTCCTCTGTTGCCAAACCACATAGATTAATCCAGTAAAGCAGCTATAGCATCAGTCTTCTAAACCTTCATGCTTCCAGTGTGTACTCAATGTGTATTTACCGAAACTTTGACTTTTCTACTACTCCATCCGTTCCCATTTGATGTTCCCATTTTCCTTTTTGAGATGTTTTCTAAAAGTTCTTCCCACTTTGAATCATTTCCATTTTAAGAATATTTATTTCCTCAATCTTACCCTTCAACAACCAAATATCTAATACATTTTTTAACTTTTTGTCTTATCATGACCTCTTTAGAATAATTTATTTCCTACTGACCCACTTTTCTTTCTCTATTTTACTTTTTCAAAAGCAAAAAGGTACCAAAGTACCCTTATACAACCTACAAAATTAAAAAGATTCTCATCCACCTCAATTTGCATTGGTTTTTCCCCAAGATTCCAAATGGGAACATCAAATGGGAAAGGAGGGAATATTTTTATTGATTAATACTCTTCAGATTTTTCTGAGTAATTTAGAATATTGACAACCGATTTGCAGGCATTAAAATTTATCGAGTTTCAAATTTCTGAGACAATTCCCCCTTGAGTGATGCATAAACAACCACTTCAAGGTTACATTTAAGCATCACCCAAACTTCAAGGTTACACCAAGGATGAGATCCATACTGGGTCATTGTTGCTTTTGTTGTCGACAAATGGACATGTGCTGCAACCTTTTAATGAACTCTTTTAAATATTTTTCTATGACCACTCACCCGGTTCATCGTAATCAAACTTTTTCTCTATAACTTCATTTAGGAATCCAGAGCACCTCTTTGCGAAAACTTCATGAATGAGATGCTAAAGTTGAGAAAGAGACGTGATGTGCATTTAGTTAAAAGATTGAATAAGCATCTTCAGAAGAGGTTCTTTGAAATTCTAAAACAGGCTTGGATTTGCCGGCCTATAGCAGGAGCACTAGGATCAAAGGTTAGATGAAGCTTTTACAGATAGTCATGCTTTTTCCAGTACATTCAGCTAGAGTAGAACAATAGCGTACTTGGCATCCCTATTGGATATACTCACATACCTAGTGCTCTAATGATGCTTTAGTAGGGGTGGGGAAAATATTACTCGGACATATAATTGCAGTCTGCAACATTTTATTATTTCCCCTGGAGGAAATTTAGCCTCTGCCGCTATATTCGTCTATATTTGTTACTTATTACTTCTAATCTTGAGAAAACCCATAGAAAGAGAGAAACTACGACTCTGCAGCCAAATCCTCTCATCGGTCAAAGAAAGAATAAACTCGTCTCACTAAATAAAAATTACTTGGGACAAAACTTCCGCACCACCAAGTAGAAACGAGAGTTGGCACACCATATGACCGTAAAGGTATGAGAAACTACTCAGCACAACCAAGTTAAGGAACTCATTGTGGATGAAAGAACTCCATTTAGATGTTTTTCTAGTTTACATTGCGAATGCTTTTTCTTATTCATAGTTTTCGTTCCTTGATGCTTGCCGACATTTGTTTACTGGGTTTCCATGATTCCACAACTAACACGTACTTTCCCAGAAAATTTCCATACGTAGATAGCACCGTTAGCTAAAGATCAATTCATATCCGGGTGATATATGTGGAAGATGATAACCTTTGAGCTTTCACAAAACTTGTTCTTGTCAGTGTTTAAGTTTTACGCAAGCGAGTGTCACCTTATTTATCAACCTTGAGCAAGTTCTAGCTATGCTTAAATTTTAACGGTGGGATGAAGAGGCAAGGCCCACAATTGAATTTGAGAATATTAAAAACTGTCAAATGAAAGAGATATAAAGACAAAGCACAGAAGCTTAGCAACTACCTCCTGTTGTATAGCCCGCTCAACCCAGCCCTGTATTCTCTTGCAGCTGCGTATTCCAGGCATTACTAATGTTCCAGATAAAGATTGACAGCATAAAGAAAAGATGAATCAAGAAAAGTGAATTAGCAACCCAAGAAAATAAGATAGTGTAGCCTAAAAGTTCCATGAGTCTTGATAATAACTTTCAGTTATTAGTATTACCATGCGAATAGATCAATCTGTGATTTAAAGCCTTTCAAAATGTCGATAAATTACTACCTTTAACAGTTTACGGATATAATATGAACCCACTTTTTGATCCTTAATGCCTTTTTTGGGGGCAAAACAACAATTTTGGGGTCCATATTCATTGGCATGACTTCACAAAATAATTATTATGCATTAGAACATCATTTTCGAGTTAAAAAAGCCACCGAAAATCTGCAAGAGGGACGTTGTTAGAGTAAAATATTTGAATTATAATATTTCTCGAGAAGGCTGTAAGTCACAAAATGATATAACTAAATGTAGTAATTGACAAATTTTCCTAATGATACAACTAAAAAGAATTTTTCACTCTACTAGTTTGTAGATGAAATGACATTTAAATATTAAGATAAATTTGACCTAGAAACATATTCCCTCATTAACAAACAGATGCAAAAGTAATGTAAAGTTTTGGGGAGCGAGATTTTCACACAAACAATTTAAAAACTTGAGCCTAGAGATCCAACAGCATATAAGCCACACACTCTGCATTAACGTCTAGTAACATACTTGATTAATCTGCCTGTTTGGAATCTTACATATTCAACATCATTGGGAGATGTAAATTGATTAGATAGGGTTCCATGATGCATTAACTCATTTTTTTCATGATTGATTGATACCATACACAAGGTTGGGTGGAGGTCCTAGACTATGTTAATAGCTTCTCCATTGCTGGATTCCCAGTGCTTGGATGCAACACGTTAATCTGACACAATTGTTTGTCAAGAATGTCAACCCTTAAACTCAATTTTTGCAATAATATTTCGAAATACAGACCTATAGAACCTACAAGATAATCATATTTAGTGGTGATTTCTCCAGCCACGGAGATTGGAGAATATCTCTCTTTCATACTGTCTTTCCTCCACATAATCTCTTTATCCAACGCTGTCGAAACAAAGTGTTACTCCCTGACCACACATAACATCAATGAACGGGATACCTGCTAATCTGTCCCTAAGTTCCCAAATACTCGATATTTGAATCAAGCATGGTTCTCAACAGAACCAGGAAGCCTACCCCCCCCCTAGCAGCACGTAACCCTTCTATTCGAGCAAACAGAAAGCTCACAGTCAAGAACACAGTCATGTTGCGTTGTTGCTACCGAAACATTACACAAATTGTTGGTCAATTACCCATAATAGGTTTGAGACCTGATTTCCACATTGAATGTACACAAGCAGGATCTCCAACAAGTCTATTGTTATTGGCTTTGAATCTCAATATCCATACATATGGCATTGGTGTGTTATAATCTATCATAAGATATGAGCAACAAAAACTAGCATTCTTCTTGCAACCGAACCCATAGGGAATCCTTGATAAGTTACAGAGAATATATTAGAAAGACATCAAGGAGGTGTCAACCATATGCAAAATGATGTCTAAAGACAAAAAAATGCCATGCCCTCAAGCTATTTGTAAGGCTGACATACAAAAAGTATTTGATTATTGAGTAAAAAGCAATGTCGAACGAAGACCAACTATGGCAGGAACTTTCAGATTAACCAGTTACATGAACACATAGATTATGCATAAAACCAGAGTCAATTCCTAACTACAAAAACATTAACACTGCAGGTTTTGGTTAATTCTGAAAATGATATAAACTAAAAGCTGTTAGCAGATCTTCTTACCTAAACATAGATTATGCATAAAACCAGAGTCATTCTAACTACAAAAATATTAACACTGCAGGTTTTGGTTAATTCTGAAAATGAAATAAACTAAAAAGCTGTTAGCAGCATCTTCTTACCTGATATCTCCCAAGTTTTTTGCAGTAGATTTGAAACTTTATCAAAACAGAAGTCAAAAGCTCCAGAATATACTGCTCAGACTATTAGCTGCTGGAAATACAGTACTACATCCTCGGTCAAATGCTCAGCACCATCAAGGAATGGTTTCTAGAGGAAAGATACAAGCCATTACCCTTTTGTCATACAAATTTCTGGGAAGGACTAGGTCTTTAAAAGAAACTAAGAAACACCGACAGGAAAGGTATAAGCTTACCAGTTTTATTCCATAAAGTTGTGAAGAAGAGACGTCGAAACAAAAAGTACTTGTGGATGCCAGCAAGACAAAATTGGGACAAACAATGCAGTTTCTTTCTTCAGTAGTTTCTTCATTTCTTCAGCAAGCAATGTCAATGGATGTTCGTGCACTGTTTCTGAGTTGGTGTCAACAGCATGTAACGTCTACACGGTTACAAAAATATTATCATGTACTTATTTGAATAAAGAATGATCTTATCAATGTTAAACAAAGAGATTACTTGAGAAGAGGACAAAATGTCTTTTAAACAAATTAATGAAAAACTAAATGCTAGGTGTCTAGGTCACACTTTGCATCATTAAGAGGTCTATCCACACATAGTCTCCCATATAGTTCTAAAGGCAAAATCCTGACATTCCTCGCCACAAATGAAACCTAAAGGCAGGCCAAGCATTGCAATATCTGACAGGGATTAAGATAAGCTGATTAGGTCAACATTAAGCTTGGTAAAATTAGCAATTTTATGAATTCGTATACAGTGTGCTATACCTAATAAAAAATAATAAGAAACCACAATTCAGCAATATAAAAATACATGGTTATAGTAACCATACAAATAAAAAAAACCCTTGACCTCCAGTTTTCTTAAACATAATACGACTAAATATTAATTAGGACTCAACTTATGCACTAGTATTATAATTGTAATATCCAATAAACGAAAATTTTATGAAGGCTCGGCAATGCTACGACTTGCATATTACTAGAAATCTTTTCCCTCAGAACTATAACAATCAAACTTTTTCAGCACATAAAAGCCAATTATATTTTCAAGCCTGCATCTTTAACAGGAATCTTGTAACAATTGAGAAACTTATACTCCTATCTCCCAGGACCACATACTCATGCTAGCAAGGGAGAATTGGGGGGGGGGGGGTAGGGGTTCGTTTGCCCAAGATCTAATTACCTAAGGGAAAAAAAAACTTCTCAAGTAACTTACCCTTGCAAATGCACTTTTGATGGACGAATTTACAAATGATTCGATCTGATCCTGATCACTTGCTAGTAGACTTTTGCATACAAGTACATAGAGTTTTCATAGGGAAAAGGGTCCAAAGAAGTTAACCGACCATAATTCAACCAAATACATTAATTTGACATGTAATAGGATAAAGCCTTAAATCAAAAGAGTTCTTCAAATAAAGAATGGTGCTACTAAACAGGAAGCTAGACATACAGTGTCTGATTCCTCCAGAAGTAGTCTCCGGGAAACCATTGTGACAGTTGCTATATTCTCCATCTTGTGTGAATCCTATTAGATATAGAAAACAAATTTCTTTTAGTTCTCGTTTCTGAGTGGTAAAAAAGGAAAACAAGTACATAATGAAACCTCTACGACACAACAAGTTCATAGAAAGCAGTATCATGACTATCAACTACACCACCTGTTTCCTCAAAACTGCTACACTTTATATTTTGTCCTCGCACATATTTGAAGTTACGCTTTGACCATCGTTTGTGATTTCAATATAAGGAAAGAATTGGGGAAACAAAACTCGGCCGTTACGTTGCGTGAACGGCCGTTATCTTAACGGATTTTTAACGGCACGTTACGCGAAATGCCGGTACGTAACCCCGCGATGAAATTCCGTCCAGCGGCCGCGTTGTCCGTTCGCAATCGAGACTCCCCGCATTAGAGCGTTTTTTTACCAGTTACATCCGTTACTATATGAAAATTGGTCAAAAAACAAAGGGAATATCGCATAAGAAGACAAAAACATAGGGTCACACCAATGAAAGGAGAAAAACTTACCATGGGCTTCCAAGTTGAGTAATATATATGATTTAGTATCAATTTTTATATATAATATGACATAAATCTCATGTTTAAAGTAATATTTTATTCTCCATATGTGTCATCCACCCATAGTTGCTTTCTGTCAAATTAAGTTATAAGAATACTTATAAAACTTCAAAAATGCCATTTTGAGGTTAAAATTCTTATTGTGTGAATTTTTCAAAAATTCACGCGCGTCAACCGCGATTTGTCTTTTTTCGACCGTTACAAGCCGTTACCTGACCTTGACGATATCCTCGATTATATTCCCTGAAAGAATACATAAGATAAAAAGGGATTTCGTTACTTTTAAATTCCAAACACTTCATTTGGGATCTTGTTAGTTCCATCTTGGTATAGATCTTCCAACTATCAACTTTTACAATTTTTACAAATATAATTAGAGATATTAATGTTCAAACTTTACATTCGCAAGCTTGAAAAGGCAAGGTGTAACAGTTTTGGTGATATAAAGAGATTACAAGAGAGAGATTCTAATCAAATGGATGAGAGGATGAGACAAAAAGAATCATATAAAGGCTGCTTTATTACATATAGATCATTCTCAATGACACATCAATTCTATCTCAACATCAGATCCAAGATGAAAAAAGTATATACCTCCAAGTAGTATAAATTAAGCTAAATGAGGCCGCTATTTTAAAAAAAAAGTGCATAAACATACAAATCAAAACATTGTGACAATAAAACGTAGCGCATACACCAAACTCTACCAACAGACAAACTTTAACTGAAAGAGCACCACTGAGTAAACCCGATGAGCCACAAGCTCAGAATGGCCGTCAGTTTAACTCAATTCATGAATGTTACTGACCTCAGAAAAGTGCAGGTGATAGTCGGCAAGCTGTCTATCTGCCCATTTCTGGATTGGCCCAAGAAATGATTGAAGAAAGAAGGAACTCTGAGATCCAGTTTCACTTTCAATCTTTGATTGCAAACTTTTCAGGTGTAATCTTTCTTGTGGACCACGCTGTTCTTTCAGAGGGATTTCTTTAACTGCTCGATGGCATGATGAAGCATTCCCTTTCTCACCAGTAATCACTGACTGTGATGCAATGCCCCAAATGACAATTAGTACAAAACTTTGAATGTATATTTGTATATATAAAAAATTATACATTATTATAAGCAATTGTCAGGTATTGCTAGAAATTTGCTAACAGCAATATCACACCTGCAGATGGATACATATGAAATGAATAAGGAAAGCCACAAGGAAAAAATATCCACAGCAAAAAAAGTTTAGTAGGCCACTAGTTTAACACAAGGTCGTCAGCCTTGGCCAACAGGAGGAAAGAATGGACATACCCTAAAAAGAAGTGACTGAAGTTTACAAGATTTTTCTTCACCACTAATCAGAAAGTTATACAGCCCTTAGGCTAATATGAACATAAGAAAATGACCTCCTTATTCTTTTGACAAGTCATTGAAAGCTCATTTCATTCATTAGTCAGGTACAAAGTGGGTGAAGGGACTTAATATTTCGGAAAGAATCTTAGGCAGGAGACAGCAAAACTAAATTATCTTTCCCGTGCTTCTATCACTTGTCCCATTCATTATAGAACCACTTAAATATTCTAAAAGGTAGCGGCAACATTCAGGGATTATTTTTTTAAGGAGAGACCGTTTAGAAGGAGTTGGATGAGCTCGAAAACTTGTTGGGTCCACCTGAATCTATTTCAGAATTGTGAGAGAAAAGAGTTCTGATGAGATTCTTCTTCAATGCTTTCACAGGCCATTCTTTCTGAAACCATCAACCATAAAAGAAACACCAATGTCACAAATTTTGTGTCCTCTTCTATTTAAAAGGCCAATATAGTTTCACGGCACATTTGGCAATTTTCCTAGTGTAGATCTTATGGTTTGCTAGAGGAGAGACAATCACTTACGTATGCAGAAGCAGGTTAAAGTTTTCAGGATCACTTGGGCTAACATAGCTATTGTTTTAGAATCTAATGAATGTGCGTGAGAAGGTGCAAGGTGAAGAGTTTTGAGATGTTCTCTACTTCAACGCTTTCACATGACAATTCATGTAAGCCGACCCCAAATCCTCTTCTTGTTAGGTGAAGAATTTTGAGGTGGTCAGCTTTATATGTTATTTCTTTGTTAAGGTCTTGATTTTAGCCTCTTCTAGATCACTTAACAATACCATAGGTTTTTACAGGTGTCAAAGCAAGAGATGACTCTTATCTCTCCCATTATTTGTTGCCATCTCCTTAACTTTGTTGACTTCATTTTCACTATTTGCCTCTTCACTAAAAAGGAAATTCGGCTTTTTGCTAAAAGTGAAGGGTTGTTTCCTCGACTTTCCTTTTCTTCCCTTCAAGAAACAATATGTCACCTTAAACCGATCTCTTTAAAAAGAATACCGAAGAGGTGTCAACCCACTCGCGGGTGCCATCGCGTTCGCGGTAACGGTCGCGATAACGCGGGAGCGGCTTGTAGCGGTCGAATGGAGACAAATCGCGGTTGAAGCGGCGTGAATTTTTTTTTAAAATCACACAGTTAGTATTTTAACCTCAAAATGGCATTTTTGAAGTTTTATAAGTATTCTTATAACTTAATTTGACCAAAGCAATCATATGGGCGGGTTACACATTTGGTGAATAAAAAATTACTTTAAACATGAGATTCATATCCTATTATATATATAAATTGATACAAAATCATATATATTATTCAACTCGAAAGCCTATGGCAAGTTTTTCTCCTTCCGTTGGTGTGTCTCTATTGTTTTTGTGCTACTATGCGTATTTTCCCTTCTCTTTTTGACCAATTTTGATATGATAACGGATGTAAGGGGTAAAAAAACGCTCTAACACGGCGAGTCACCGTTACGAACGGACAACCGGCGAGTTGGACGTGAATTTCATCGCGGCGAGTTGGACGTGAATTTCATCGCGGCGTTACGGAACGACATTTCGCGTAACGGCAAGTTCAAAATCCGTTACATAACGGCCGTTACGTTAAGTTTTGTTTCCATGGTCAACCCTATTAGAAAAGAAGAAAAGAAGGCCTGTGCATAAACATCCACCTCTTGAACCCGTAAAGGCACCCAAAAACAAAAGGTTTGGAGAAAAGGAGGGATATGGACAATGAACACTGCCCTCAAGCTATCATGTGAGAAATTGAGGATAGTTTCAACAGAAAATTTTGATTAAAAAATACCTACAACTCATAATCGCGAATTTGACTCAAAAGCTACAAAGTACTCCACTATTGCTCGTCCTTCAAGTACTCATTTCGGATCCTTGACACAGACATGAATGTAGACACTTAGTCACTTACATTTCATTTTGGGCGAGAATCATTGAAAGTTTCATAAATCTAGCCCACACTTACACACATACACGTGTCTGTTATGGGTACTCAAGTTCGAGTGACATAGCAGTCGCGTGAAGCAGGATCTTGGAAACTTAAAGCTAGCAATCTAAACTATCATCATCATCTCGTTAACCAACACAATAAGCGAATGACTCGAAAACCTAGAAAAACAACGTGAACGGTCACCTCTCTCAAATGAGTAAAACTGTAAAAGCCTTGATTCATCTCATTTCCACTCAAGTTGATGATTAGGGTTTTCCAAGTTAAACGTTGGATTTGGGTAAGTTGAGGACTCTTTTAGATCAAATTGAAAACTATGGTATGCCAATTTGTCTTAATCTTGATAGTTATTTAAGGAAGTAATTTTTACTTTATTTTTCCCAAAATTTAGTTTTTATGTGAGGGCACTCATATCCTTGCGGAGTTTGATCAAAATCTGAATTGTTTGCTGTCATGTTGACAGAAGCGCAACCGGGCTAGTTGACTGGTCTAAACATCAAAGGTTTCAACTATCATTCCCAAAGGCAATTAACCAGCATAAACGGATGGATGCTATCATGAATCATCAAAAAATACATTAACACCAAACGAATGGTATGAATTAGAGTTAGAGCTGGATAAAATGGGCTTATGTTTATTGTTTCTTTATTTAGGCACTCTCATGATTTTACCTTACTCCTAAAGTAAAAGGTTATTCAAGTGAATTTTTAATAATTATTTGACTTGTTTTAGGATCAGGTTGCAAGAGTTAATTATTAGGCTTCTTAGTTCTTGAATTAATTCTTCAAGTGTTAATTGGGCTTTTATTTTTCTAAGTTGTTTTGGTTACTTCTCTACCTATCAATATAGAGTATGGTTGTACAATAAACAAAGATTGAGACTTATTATTAAGTTTAGCGTTGTGCTTGCTTAATTTCCAAGTGTTCTTTAGGCGAATACTTACTTTATTCTTGTGGCTTGCACGTTTTGAAACCCCACGAACTTGAGCATTTAGAGATCTAACCCTTTAGTTTATTTGGATCTAATAGATTCATATCAAGGAAGCAGAAAGCTAGCCCAGCAAAGAGTGCTCTTCCAGTTTGGGTTCGGAGCAGCTGGTTGCAACAAATGGAGAAGAATATTAAACTCTCATGGAAAGTGATTAGGAAAGATTTTCACAACTTTTATGAAGCGCCCATTTGTTACTTTAGGGAACCAGGAAAAGGAAAGGAAATTATCAATGAAGTCGTCGTAAAGGAGTATCATACACAAAGATTAATATTTTTGGATGACAAATAAGAATTTCCATTGCTAGCAACACATCTTGGCTTGAGGAAAATCATTGAGAGTGTAACTCTCGTAGATGATTTGGGTGGGTGGTCACTGTGCTTCATGATGGTTCTTACACTATCAAGAAAGTTTATAGGCTGCTGCTTAGTAATAGTGAGAGAGAGTATATTGGAGAAGGCTCATTTGTAGCAACAAAGCTACTCCTAAAAGCAAGTTCATACTTTGGCTTGCTGTGCAGAACAGACTTCCTACAACTGATAGACTCTTCTCTTGGGGTATTCAGTGCAATAGAATTTGTGCTTTGTGTGGTATTGATGTGGAAAATGTTAATCACTTATTCTTTGAGTGTGATCATGCTGCTGCTATTTGGAAAGCAGGTCTGCCTCTGTGTGCATATGGGTTCCAGAGAAGTTTGCAATTGGCCATCAGTAAAGCTCATAGCAGATCTAGAATTTCTCAGGTGTATGTGATGATTTTCACAGAGGCAGTCTATGCTATTTGGCTACAGCGCAATAACAAGATCTTAAGAGATGGATGTTTAACTCCTAATCAGGCTTTTAAAGAGATTGTATTTAGAGTCTCTAGTAGATGTGATGATAGGAGTGAGACTTAATTATTGAAACTAGTTTGTAATCCTTGTTGGTTTTGCTCTGGCTTTCCCTCTTGCCTTGTTGGTAAAGTAGGTGTAGCCTTAGACGTATCTTGGTGTACACTACTTTCTTTGGTAGTCAATAACAACTTTGAATTGCCAAAAAAAAAATCCGATGAAGTTAAGGTAATATGAGTATCTTAAAACATATACCTGACGAAATAATATCCATGCATAAGTAGTATAATGAATGGTCTCTGATATTCCCAATACACGCCATGTTGACTTCAAAAGCTCAAGTATCTCTTCCACTTCCTGTATTTTGGACAGAGTTTCAAACAGAACAGCTTTCAGAAAGGCATACTATAAGCAGGATCAAAGTATCAAACCGCACAGGAAAGGCCGAGTGAAAGCATCATAATTGCCTAGACATATTGTGCAGCAGTAAATAAATATTTGTATCATTGTATGTAACAAGAGACAAGCTGAAAAGGTTTGGAAGGCCTACATTTCTCATGAATAAAACTAGCAAAGTAATGGACTATATCAATTGCCTCATTCAAGAATGTTTTGCTTATTGTGTAGTAGAGGATCAATATATGCCGCCACCTCAAGGGTCCAACATGAATAGTTTGCATACATCAATAAAAACATTACCCCACCTCTAAGAAGCTCCTGCCCTGGCCAGGGTAAGACGGAGTCAGATGTACATAGCTTGACCCTTGCTATAACAGAGTGTCTTCTACCAACTGGTCATTAATCTGATACGCAACAACATTACCCCACCAGGGCTTGAGCATAGTGTAATTTCAAAAGGACAATCATTGAGAACGGTAATAAGGCAAAACGGCACAAGTTTGATACTTCTTGTTAGTCCATTACAATCATAACAACTGATCCTTTTTCATCCAGAGCTGAGAAAACTGACCTCAGTAAGCTTTCCCTCATCCAGAATGTCAAAGACACTAAGCAGCAATTTCTCATACAGCCGAACATTAAGATGATAGCCATCGGCCCAGTGACAAACTTCACCAGTTAAGTCCCCACGAGCTGGCCTCTCCGCAAGAGAATTAGCAACATCCCTAAGGGATTTTAAGCATTCAGACCTTTGAAGTTCCCCCGTATTTCCTGGAAGGAACTGCAGAAAGACAATAAAAAGTAAGAGACAGACTATTTGGCGTTAAGGAAAATGAGGAAAAACACCATATAATATAACAGATGTGTCCTAAATTTCCCTCTGCTAACGTTTTATAGCGTAGAAGTATACAAAGCCAAGAATATGTTGGCGAAGTCTACCAAACTGTAATGTCCAACTATTCTGATAAAGGAGTCATATTGCCAAGAGACAGTGAAGGCCATCATACCTAACAAGATTTTGCATTTGAAGAACAAAAAGCACACAAAACTTTGAGGTACTAGCATAAGCTATGGCAGTGGAAGACTTATAACTCTCCCTTGTTTTCTGTGTTTGTCCCTTAGTTTTAAAAGGCGCTAGACGCACCGAGGCGCAAAGGGTCTCTGGAGCCTAGGCGCGAGGCGCAAGGCGAAGGCGCGCGCTTCTTGTAGGCGAGGCGCATCTTTATTTACTTTTTATTTTTAAAATTTATTTTAAATTTTTGGTTATTGTGGTATAAAATATTTTATTTTACTATACTCTTTTTGATATATTTAAAAACTAAACTCAAGTAGTGGTAAAAAAATTCAACAAATGAATAAAGAATATTAAAAAGCCAAAAAATACAACTGGGTCATATACTACCTCCGTTTTTTTTACATGCATCACTTTCATAAAACGGATGATCTTATTTAGTTGCATCACTTTTTTCTTTCCTAAAGTAGTAAGTTTTAGTGCATTAAATGACTTATATACCCTTACTTATCTTTATTAACCATACTTAATAAAATTAATAAAGTATCATTAACTACTAATCTAAAACTTACTAAACTTAATTATTTCACCTCAATTACCCCAACCCACCCCAACCCACACCACCACCCAACCCTTCATCTTTAACTCCACCACACCCCCAACCCCACACCACCACGCAACCCTTCATCTTCATGTCCTCCATTCCCTTCCCTTCATCTTCATCTCCACCACCGAACCCAGACATTTCATCTCCTCCATTCCCTTTCCTTCATCTTCCCTTCATCCTTAACCACCATCACACCGCAATCAATTCCTAGAGTTCACCGAATCCCTAACCATCACCACCGTCACCTTCATCACCACCGTCACACCGCATCCAATTCAACCTAGGTTGTTGTTGTTCGTCGGTGTTGGGTTGCTGTTCGTCGATGTTGGGTTGGGTTCGAATTTCGGGTTGGGGGGGTCGATTTGGGTGTTCGAATTTGGGTTGGGGAAGGGTGTTAGAATTTCTGGGTTGGGGGACGGGTTTCGAATTTCTGGGTTGGGGGAAAGGTTTCGAATTTCTGGGTTGGGGGGAAGGGTTGGGTGTTCGAAATTCGAATTTCTGGGTTGGGGGTCGAAATACGGTTTGAGGGAGTTTTGAAATCTGTCGTTGGTATAAAGGTGGTGGTTAGTGTGATGAAGGTGGTGGTTGGTGTGTTGAAGTTGGTGGTTGTGTGATGAAGGTGGTGGATCTGGGTTCGAATGGGTGGTTGTGGGTTCGTTGGGTTTGAAGGGGTGGCTGTGTTGGGTTTGGTTGTGGTGGATCTGCTAGTCTTGATTGTGGTGGTGTTGGGTTCGAATGGGTGGTTGCGGTGGGTTCGAATGGGTGGTTGCGGTGGTTTTAGGGTTATTGGTGGTGGTTTTATGGTGGTTGTGGGGTTGGCTTGGTGGTGACGGTGGGGTTGGCTTGGTGGATTTGGGTGGGGTTGGAAGAGGTGGCGGTGGTTTTAGGGTTTTTGGTGGTGGTTTTATGGTGGATGTGGTAGTTGTTTGGTGGTGACGGTGGGGTTAGCTTGGTGGATTTGGGTGGGATTGGAAGAGGTGGCGTGGAGGTGGAGGTTGTGGGTTGACAGGTTGGTGGTGGTAGTAAAGGTGGGTAGTGGTGTTTGTTCACATTTAATTACATAACAATATGGTCCGCACTCCCCCTAATTATATCCACTTACTATCTCCTAATACTACTCCAAACTTTTGACTTGGGAAACGTGGAAAAAAAAGTGATGCATGTAAAAAAACGGAAGTAGTATAAAGAAAGCAAAGGAAAGTCAGAGTTATTAAATGTTGAGTCAGCACTAACGTTTCCCATGTGATGCTGTAAACAAGCAAAAAGAGAAGAAAAGAGGGAAGAACTGAAGTTGTTCTTCTGTAAGAAAACAGCAACCACCAACCAAGGAGGCCGTCGATGACCGGCGGAGACCACTGCCCCTCTCTAGTCGGAGGTCTCTGTGTGGCGTTCATCAATTTTGCATCATTCTCAAATTAAGGTTTCAATAATTTGGGGCTTTTAAATTAGGGTTCAAATTGCAGCAATTTTATGAAATTAGAAGAGGGTTGTGGTCGAATTTATCTAAAAAGGCCTGGGTAAGTTTGAATTTTGCGATTTTTTAACTCCTAAACTCAGATTTTCACCTCTCTCCCTGTTTCTACAAGAAGCGGTAAAGGCGCTGCGCCTTGCGCCTCTTGAAAAGCGCATAAAAAAGCGCGCCTACCCGCGCCTACATGAAAACGCCTCGCCTGAGGTTTGAAAAGCGCCACCACTGGAGCCTCGCCTACGCCTGCCGCCTAGGCGCCAATCTTCATATTAGTCTTTGGATAATTGGGGTGTTGTGGCTGAACAAAATTGGTAGACATCTTGAAATTTTTAAATAACGTGGCTCTGATACCAAATGTGGGAGTTAAAAACAATTTACAAATTGTTAACTCAAATAATAAAAGATTATGTGAAGGAGAAATGAATATGAATTACAACCCAGATAACAAAACAAATTCTCAGTATATACAAATATTTGAATACAACACTTTTATCTTTATATCTCTCTTATTTCTCTCCAATTCTCCTCTCTTACATTGAAAATAAAACATTGGATTTATATTATCTAATTTGTTGTACATGTAGAGGATGAGGATTCTTCTCATTTCCAACCTCTCTCAATTTTAACAAACATTAATTAAAGTAAACTAAGTTTAGTGTTTTCTAAACTAAAGTTTAGTGATCTTCAACTCTCTTAAATTATGGCCTCTTCTCTCATCCTTTATTAATAACAAGGCTATTATTGATTTACTTGATAATGATTGTATATTATTGAGGTTCTATATTGTGCATTGATAGAATGTGTAGAGAGAAAATATCTCATTAACTTAGTAAATAGGCTAGTATAAATATGTAACAAGCAGAGAAGTGTATCATCATAATTTTATCCTTCAATATTATATTCTCCTATCTTCATATATATATTAAATACATATATCTACATTCTTTGCACAATATATGCACTGAGCCTACTACAAGGCTGACAATTGGTATCAATAGCCGGTGTTCTAAAATAATTTAATTTATCTTTTAGAACATTCTCTACTATCTTTCACATGGCAAATCAAAGTATTAATCATCAAAGTGTTACTATTATCAATGGTGAAAATTACGACTTTTGGGTGGTCAAAATGAAACCCATACTTAAGTCAAGAGATCTTTGGGACATTGTAGAAAATGGCCCTCTAAAAGTACTCCCACGACCCTCAACCTTCTTCGGAGGAAATCAACAAGGATCAAAATGCATAGAAAATGACACGTGTTATTTTTCCAAGAATTGTTACTGCTAAATCATCGAAGGAGGCATGGGATACACTTAACGCCGAATTTCAAGGAAGTGCCCGAGTCAGAGGTATTATACTTTAGACCTTGAGAGCCGATTTTGAGAACTTGGAAATATCTCGAGATGAGAATATTAATCAACATTTTTCACGAGTAACAAATCAAATGAAAATATATGGAGAAAATGTTATGGAGGAGAGAATTGTTTCCAAAATGCTCACCAATGCGACAAAGAAATATGACATTCTAGTGAGTTTATTCAAAACACAAAAGATTTATCAACATTGAGTGCATTAGAAATGATTTGGTTTATTCAAAGCACAAAACAAAGAGATAAAAGTTGAATGGATTAGAGTTCATCCGAAAAAGCTTTTCAAGCAAATCAAAAGGAAGGCCTAAAAAATATGATTACAAATCTGCTGCTTCAAAAGACATCGAGAAGCATGGCAATAACAGAGGAGAGAATAAAGGAAAGTATCCCCTGTGTAAGATTTGCAAAAGAATAAACCATCTCGAGAAAGACTGTAGATGGAAAGGTAAACCTCAATGCAATTTTTGTAAAATGTTTGGGCACATTGAGAAGGATTATAGAAAGAAGCAAAACAAGCACAAGCCCAAAGAGGATCATTTGTTCTATGCATACCAGGCTTCACAAATATCCAAATCTGATGTATGGTTGGTCGATAGTGGATGTAGTAATCATGACCAAGAATCCATCTTGTTTCATCACTTTGGATAAATCAGTAAGAATCCCCATAAGGATGGGTAAGGGAGCAGTTGTCCGCGAAAAAGGTACTATTGCTATAGAAACAAATGGAGGAAGAAGACTAATCAATAATGTTTCATATGTTTTAGAACTAGACAAGAACCTACTAAGTGTTCCTCGGATGATGAAGAATAGATATTCGGTTCACTTTATAAGTAACACTTACAAGATTCTTGATTCTTCCGATACGGAGATTGCAAAAGTGCCAATGACAAACAAGAGTTTCCCCGTGAAATGGTCATATTCAACATATTATGCTTACAAAGCTGAAAGCAATGAGACATATTGGTTATGCAATCGAAGGTTGGGTCATAGAAATACTGAATCCCTCCATGTTATCCAAAAACCAGTTTGTCAAAGATATTCCAGAATTACATCGGTGTAAAGAATTTTGTGGAACATGCCAGCTTGGGAAGATGTACAAGTTTCCATTTCTTAAGAATGGAGCACCAAGAGCAACTATGAAATTCGAACTTGTACACACAGATGTATGTAGTCCTATGAAGACCCTTTCAATGGATGGAAGCAAGAATTTTATTCATTTTATCGATGATTTGACAAGAATGAACTGGGTGTACTTTATGAAAGAAAAGTCACAAGTCTTCTCTATTTCCCTCAAATGGAAGAATCTTGTAGAGAATCAAAGCGGTTATTCACTGAAAAATCATAAGTGATAATGGCACAGAATACACACCAACAAATTTTGCCAAGTTTTGACAAGATGAAGGTCATATACACCACAACAAAATGGTGTTTCTGCAAGGTGATGGAAATGGCAAGATGTTTGCTCGAAGAGAAAGGACTTATGGGCGAAGCGGTATACACTACGGTTTACATTCAATATCGAGGAATGACCAAAGCTATCAAAGGCATGACCCCTCTTGAAGCTTGGTCCAGTATAAGCCTTCAACAAAACATTTTCTTCTATTTAGAAGTATGTTATTTCCATGTTCGAGATCAGAAACGAAGCAAGCTAGATGCTAAAGCTAAGCAAGGAATATTCATCTGTTAAAGCTCACAATCAAAAGGTTACAGAATTCTCAACCTTGAAGATGAAAAAGTTGTCATAAGTCGAGATATTACTTTTGACGAAGATGCATTCTGGAATCGGGAAACAAATAAAGAAGAAAAGAGACACATCAATACAAACAACTTCTTCCCAGAATGAAAGAGTAATTGATCCACCTCATACACCACTAAATTCGCCTTAACCACCATCTTCCCAAACCACACCATCTTCAGAGTTGTATGCAAGATTCCCACAAATAAATGAAATAGAACTATAGAAGACTGTCAATCTTGTCATATTGCCGTAATTGAACCCACAAACTTCAATAAAGCAGTTCAATTCTCGGAATTGAGGGCATCTATGGAAGAAGAAATTCGAATGATTGAAAAGAATGAAACTTGAGAACTTGTCGAGAAACACTCCTCATAAGAAAGCCATCAGAGTCAAGTGGATATACAAGATTAAATTCAATCCAGATGGTAGTGTTTTGAAGTATAAATCAAGACTTGTTGTCAAGGGTTATTCTCAACAATTTGGCATTGATTACAATGAGACATTTACGCCTATATCGATACATGATACTATTCAAGCGGTTTTAGCTTTAGTTGCCTCAAAAGGATGGAAACTACATCAGATAGATGTTAAATCACCATTCCTCGATGGATATTTACTTGGATTTGAAGTGAAAAGGTAAGGAGACAAAGTCTTGAAACTCAATAAGGCCTTGTATGGTCTCTAAGCAGGCTCCTATTGACGATTATTTCAAGCATGAAGGGTTTAAGGAAAAGTCAAGTCTTAGCGAGCATACTCTTTATGTGAAGAAACATCACAATGGAGACATTTTAATCCTTTCCTTATATGTGGATGATCTAATAATCACTGGTGATAATCAAGAATTAATTTTAGATTTCAAAGAAAAAATGATGCACGAATTTGAGATGACTGATTTAGGAATTTTAAGTTATTTCCTTGGTATGGAAGTTGATCAAAGTCCACAGGGAATTTTCATTTGCTAGAATAAAGAAATTCATGTTGGGGAATTGCAATCTTGTGGCAACTCCACTTCAAGCAAATGAGAAGTTATGCAAGAATGATGGATATGAGAAGGCGGATATGTATCTTACTGCAACAAGACCTGATATCATGTTTGCAGCAAGTTACCTATCAAGATTCATGCAAAGTCCAAGCCAACTTCACTTAGGAGCACCAAAAGGCTCTTAAGATACGTGAAGGGAACTACAGGCTATGGAATAAATTTCCAACCCCTCAACTAGTCCAAGAGTAGTTGGTTGTATCGATAGTGACTGAGCATGCTCCCAAGATGATATGAGCATGCTCCCTTAGGTTCTACATTTACGCTTGGTAATGGTGTGTTTTCATGGTTATCTCGGAATAGCTCAATCTACTGCTGAAGCAGAATACATTGCAGCTTGTGGAGCCGTAAATCAAGCAATTTGGCTTAGAAAGATTATGACAGATGTCAGTGAGACTCAAGGAGGAGCTACTATCGCCTATTGTGAAAGTGATTCGATGATACTATTTCTAAGGGTATGCTTGGAATGGGGGGTAATGTATTAAGGGGGTAACAAAAGTCAAACATAGGAAACTAAGGTAAATAGATGTGATGATCGAGGGATACAGTGGTTGTGGAGAGGATAATGTGGTGTTGGTAGGAAGGAATGGAAGAAAGAGGGAATTATTACCCTTCAAATAAGGGTAATAGTTACCTAGGGTGGTGGTGGGTAATTATTACCCCCATAATGAGGGTAATAGTTCCCTCTTTCTTCCATTTCCTTCCTACCCACAACACATTATCCTATCTACCACCACTTTATCCCCTCTATCATCACCTCTAAACACCTTAGTTTTCCTATGTTTGACTTTTATTACCCCTTAATACATTACCCTCATCCCAAGCATACCTTAAGAATCATGTTTTTCATCGGTAGACTAAACATATTAAAATCAAGTATCATTTTATTAGAGAAGCTCAGGATGAAGGTGAAGTTAAGCTCGTCGAGATAAGGAAGAAGACCAGTTAGCAGACATTTTTACAAAACCCCTTCCAAAGGGTAGATTCAAGATGCTAAGAGATATGCTTGGAATGAGAGAGAAGAGTTGCAAGGAGGAGTGTTAAATTATGGCCTGTTCTCTCATCCTCTATTAATAACAAGGCTATTATTGATTTACTAAATAATGATTGCATATTATTGAGATTATATATTGTTAATTGATAGAATTTATAAGAGAGAAAATCTCTCATTATCTTAGTAAATAGGCTAGTATAAATATGTAGCAAAGCAGAGAAGTTTATCATCATAATTTTATTCTTCAATATTTCCCCTATCTCCATAGTTATTACATACATATATCTACATTTTTTACACAATATATGCACTAAGCCTACTTTAAGGCCAACAAGTGGGTGGAGGGGCATTATTCACGTAGAGGAAGGGGGTGTGATTACCTAATTTTTTTGTTTATCTTTGATTGTGCTTATCTTTGTGTTTAAAACTTTTTTGCTTAGAACTTTTGTAAAACTTTTAAAACTTAAATTTTTTTAAAGGCTGATTATGAAAGGAGAGAAAAAGAAATTTTCGGAACAGGGTGAAAAAAACATAAATTTTGTCATGGCATCTTGTAAAACCATTTAACAGCATTTCGAGTTATGGCAAAGTACAAAATATGTTACATAACGGCCATCACGTCATGAATTGGCTAAGCTTTAATTCCTTGCAAGCTACATGCTACTACATAGAATAGGGAAGTACATTATGTACGCCAAAGAAACATGTTAAAAATTCATTTAGTTGATAAATTTTGAACTTGTCGCTAATGATCTTATCTACGAATTCAAGGAATAACAAAGCAATACATCTTTTGAAGCGTTTCTCTCAACCATTTAAATTGTTACTAACATACATAACTTCGACACCTCATAATTTGCATCATCATATAGTTAAAGGAATAGACTTACTTACGCTAGCAATTCTTTTTCCCACGCTACTTACACCTTTTTATAATTGGCGGTTTGAAACCAACGACCACGAAAAAAAAATTAATAAACTCCAAGCTAAAATTTCTAACTACTATTTAGCCTCTTTCTCTTCATTATGCTACTATACTACTCCTTCGGTGCCGAATACTTAAATCAGCTTCATTACTCACTTATCCTAATTTCACCATATTATTTACCAATATATAAAATCAAATGTCATTTTTGTAAGATATTGCTGAATTTGTCTCATACTTTCGAAACATATATTTTTTATAATATTAATTAATATATAATTAGAGATATTGGTGGTTGCATTGGCAAGTGGAAGTACGGGAGTACATATTATCTACACAAGTTTAAGTATGGGAATACATATTATCTATGTTACTCCAACTCTTTTAATTTTCTTATGTACCCATAACGGATACGACAAGACACTTTCATACTTCATTTTGAACCAAAAACTTCATATTTTTCTATGAAATAGTGAATCCGACAGTAAAAGACTCCTATTGAAGTATGAAGTTAAACCATGCTTTTCAGAATCCTATTCAAGTTCTCCCATTCATCAAGCCTATGTTCTCTTCATCTTATTACATGGACTAAGGACTCGTTTGGTTACACGTGGAAATTCAATTCCTATGGGAAGTAAATTCCCTTGTTAGGAAATAATAACTTTTTTGTTTGGTTCTACCGGAATCTGTAATTGACACATGAATTTTTAATCACCAAAGGGGGAGTCAGACAATTATTTCCTACACTTCATAGGAAATTCGATTTCCCTTAGAGTTCTTATATCTTATGAATAGCATACCAAACAACCTCCCAACTTTGTATTTCCTAGGAAATCCAAATTCCGGTGGAATTGCGAGTGAACCACACGACACCTAATTTCTTATTCTTGTTACAACCACATCACATCAAACTGGAAAAGATGAAACCAAACTAGAAAAATTCATACCACACAAGACAATCTTAATCTTAATTCATTTATTTACAAATACTCCCTTAGTCCCACATTAGTTCAAATACTTTCCTTTTCATACATCCCATATAACACTTCTATTTCGGGAATGGTCTATTATCTTTACAATAACTTTTTCTTACCCTTCTGGCGCACCACACTCTCTCTCTTTCAATAAAAATATCCCACTTTTTTTCTCCTTCGGCAAAAAGCACCCGGTAAGGCAGCTATTACATCTAACTTTCAGATAAGAAATAAAAATTGATAGTCAACGAACAACTTATCTCCTAAATGTGCCATGATAACTATTCGACCAAACCTAGGGCCGAGGGGGTACATTTAATTCTTCATTACTAGATATTCTGAAAATTCGAGTTTTGTGAAGAAAAAAGAACATGTCGACGAATTTAACAAGATTAACATATGATTATGAAATTCACTTAGACCATGGTATGTCAGAAGACTTAGAATCAGACTTGAAACATGTCAGACCACACTAGATCTTAAAAAATTTAGACTAAACCACCTTATTTCATTTCAGGTGAAAAGAGCGGAACCAAAATAGATTCTGAAAAGGGCCATTTTCGCCACTAATACCAATAAGCAATCATAGGGATATTGACATATACAGTTACATGACTTACATCATACAAGGCCCATTTAATGTGTTTTTCAAATGAGAATAATCATTTCTTGAACATTGTTGACACTAAGGGATTTATATGGCTAATAGTAACTGTTCATCACACCATCAGAAATTAATAAAAACCATCCCAATATTATCATAAAAACCCTTGAATAAACAAGATTATTATGCAAAAGTGACAAATTGCAAATCCAGCAACGAACACATACCTCAGATTCCTCGATTTTAGCTAGAAGAATCCTCATTTCATTGGCCTTTCGTCCAGATTCTCCAAAACCAACAACAGGATGATTAATAAGCCCCTCCTCCAACATGTTTAACTACACTGACACAAAATCATGTGTAGCACGAATATTATCTTACAACATCATATATAACTCAACAACGAGTCAGCAAAAAACACAAAGCAGGGCTATTTCTAGTCAAAAGTATATAGTTGTTAATTGTCAAGGTTCAAATCAGTGGACAAGTGTAGAGATAGGGAATAAGTAGAGAGGCGGTACACAGAAGGTTAGTGAGAGAATACGAGGATGTCACCTGTCTTTTCTGCCACCGTATATATGCCTTTTTGTCAGAAAACTCTGTGCGTGAAATACAGCATAACAGTTCCAAAGGCACCAGAAGGGTGTCCATTCTTTTTCCAGCCTTTCCGGCAAGAGCATTTAGCAGCCCTTGTCTCGTTCTGATATCCATAGCCTCTGATATCTGAATTTATGACCCATAAAGAGGGGTTAATAACAATCTAGGTTGTAATCAATCTTATAGTTAATAGCATCTAGAATATATGCTTGATATGCCAGATGAATCTACTTCTAACACAACTTTCATAAGCATCTTGACTTGGTCAAAATGCTAGTATGAACATGAAGTGAGCATCATTTTCCGGGAATTTCAGTGAGTATTTTGCACATGAAAAGTAAACAGAAACCTTTGCCATTCGCACACAAGTGCTATCAGTTATGCTGATACAATTCCAACAGTAAAGCCAACATATCCCGTTTTGAATCATAATGCTAGTGAATGAAATTAAAAGTAATATCAGCCAAGAGCAAGGAAATAAATACTTATATCCATCCTAAGAGTGTTGATTGAACTAGCTTAGCAAATCCAGTTTATTTTTTGCACTTGGTTGATAAGAATTAAGTTTATTGAAGGTTTAATAAGTACTTATAGCCATTCTAAGTTGATTAAACTAGCTTACCATATCAATAGCTTTTCACGATTTTCTTACTTTTGTATAGTGGCTCGACAAAATGTTTTTGATGAAACTGACCAAATTACTCAGAATTTTGCAATCGTTCTTTTTCTTTGTGTGGACTCATGACATCTTGAAGTTCATCACATAAATTTTGGTGAGATTTCATTAAGAAACGAAGCCGCAGCAGCAACCAATTTAGGATATAATCTCACCAATGACTCCAAATTTGAAGTGTTAATTACGGCTTTTCTTTTCTTTTTGGAGCTAATTTTTGAGGTGCTTAAAGCAAGCTTCTCATCAAGCATGTGTAACAACAGCATATTGGCTCCGAAGAGCTTTCCAAACAAAGAAGGAAAGCTCTTTGTGTTGCATAGCTCAGCTTGTTTAGTTATTGGCTGCAAGTTTTACTCATCATTTTAATGCGTGTGACAAGTGTAGGAAACCATCTAATTCGTTTCGTGGCCAAAAGCTCAACCAAGCAAGAAAAGGCAAATATTTGGTATCAACATAGTTGGGAGTTTTTCCAGCATTCTTTTGTACTTTTCTTAGGGGGCGTTTGGTTAGCACGGGAGAAAGGGAATGGAATCAAGAAAGGGTTAGAGGGGAAAAGGAAAGTGAAACCCTTTGATGAAAAGAGTTGTTTGGGTTGGTTTTTTTATTTTCATTATCACCCACCCACCACCATCTCTCCCCCACCGTCAATTTTTAACACCACCAGTCAACAATGGAAACACCCACCCACCACCATCTCTCCCCCACCGTCATCAGCCAAAAACGGAAACACCCACCCACCACCATCTCTCCCCCACCGTCAATTTTAACACCACCAGCCAAAAACGGAAACACCCACCCACCACCATTTCTCCCCCGTCGCCACCGGCAGATCTGGGTTTTATTGGTGTGAATCGCGGTGGTTCTTGTCGGTTTCGCTGGCTGGGTGAGTTATGGGTTTGCTGGGGGTGCATTTTCGTTTGATTAAGGGGGTTTTTGCTGGAGTCCGGTGGTTTCCGGAATCGTGGGTGGTTATGAGGAAGGAAATGGGGTGGTTTTCGAGTGGAATTAGGGAGGTTTCGAGGGTTAAAGATGGGGTTCGTGGTGTGAGCCTGATTTCCGATGGGGTGGTGGCCGTTTGGTGGTGTTGGAAAAGATGGCTGTGGCGGTTGTTAGGGTAGAGCTGGTGGTTGGGAGGGTGGCGACAGGAGTGTGGTGGTGGGTGCGGTGGGGCTGTGGGTGTTTGCAATGGTGAAGGTGGATGGAGGTGGCAGATGTGGGTAGGTGGAGGTGGTAGAGTAGTGGTTAGTAAGGTAGTTGGGGGTGGTCAAAGTAATTGGTCAAGGGTTTCCAAAACCCTCATTTGTAAGTGGAGGGGGGTGGGGGAATCAAGTTAGAGGGATTTGGGGTAATGTAGGAGGGAAAGGGAAAGACAAAACCCCTCAACCAAACAACTTATAAGGGAATGGAATCAATTTATTCCCTTTCCCTTTCCTGTAACCCCCTTACCAAACGCCCCCTTATTTTATTATGTAAGGAAAGTATTGTACTATATATAAGTAGTACTAGCTTAGGTTGTATAAATCAGATTTGAACATTGGAGTATTGAAATTTTAGTGACAAAATTTTAAGAAACTGTAACGTTTCTTTGCGACTAACAGGTAAAAGCATAGTCATATAACAATTCTTAGCTTTGGTTGCACGTTAATTTCGATTGAGTGTTTATCCCAATTGAGTGCTTAGAAGTAGAGTAAGTTGAATAGTGGGTTATTTTATCCCATTAAAAACTTAGAAGTCTTGAATTTCCACTAGAAGTTCGTTCATTCGAACGAGAATTGATTCAATTTGTTCTTCGGTTTTAACACATAAGCTCTCAAAGTGGTTCTTAGCTACCAATCTGTAATGTTAGCTCTATCTTAAGTTCAAAACTAATTCCGCCTAATTATTTTCCTCACTTGTGACCAACCGGTCAAAATTTTTGAACTTCATATAAAGGTGACTATCCACAACGATGACAGCTATTGTACTCTATAACGAAAAAAGTAGATTTGGAACCATACAATTTACAATTATTGTATATATTGTATCTCTCTAGTTATAGAGACTTCATTTAGGCCAGAATTGCTTCAAGTACCAAGTAGAAGCCAGTTAGTAATAAGATCTTCTAGTGGAAATTCAAGACTTCTACACTGCCTCACTTCAAGAGACACTTAAAAAAATTGATTTTAAGCTGCATACAGCAGTTACAAGGATAGCCAGGAAACTGGTTAGAATTGTCCCCTTAATTAGAATCAGGGTAGCAAATTGAAAGCAAATGTTGATGGTAAATTAAAATTTGCCCAAAAAGGATCCAACAAAAGACAAAATGAAGAATAAAAGCTCTTCTTTAAACTACCTCCATTTGAACTCGCATAGTCTCTAATAGACCAACCAAGCCAGGTGCACGCTGGGGCTCAGCTGCAGCATTCTCTGTTTTATTACGCCCAAGCTTTTTCAGTAGTTTGGATGACTTCTTCTCTCTCTTCTTCTCTTTAGATGGTACAATAAGACCTCTACTCATCAAATACAGAGAGATGCAGAATGAGAAAGATGTTTGTTTGATTAGAAGAAAAGAAGGAACTCAGTGACAATTATGTGCTCTAGCTGATAGTGAACATGATGAGCAATTGAATAAATCCCAATCTATGACTGATAGCATACCCTGAAGCTCCAGCACATGCTAAAAGGATCTCATAAGCAGTTTCTCGAAGATCGTCATCAGTGATACCTGTAAACATAAAGTTCATACCACCAATTCTGGACGTATTTAGTTAAAAAACTAAATTGGTTAAAGGAACCCATAGAAATATTATGAAGCTCTAAAGGCTATAAGATTGACCATTCTAAGCATGAAACTTAATCTCACTTCATAAATCAATACCAAAATATTTTAGTTGGCCCTTTTGGCTGGTATTTACATAATTTCAGCTAGTTTATTAGCACTTTTCTACACTATCAGCACAAATTTGCCTCATTTACTGCATTCTGGTAAATCAATGTTACTTCAAATGCCAATCCTTATAAGTTTTTTTGACATGACTAGATTACCATAGGCGAAAATTTGCAAATAAGGTCCACAGATAACTATTTTCTAGAGGTGGTAAATGTTGACACGACAAAAAAAACCGACACGAACCTGAAACGAAATTAGCGGGTTTGGGTCATGACTTTCTACACGTCTAAGTAAATGGGTTGACTCAAAAGATAATTTTTTAAACGGGTCAGATTAGGGTAGTACTCATTAACACGAAAAGGACATGATAACCTATCTATCTACACAAAATGCAGTAATTTAAGGTTTCCTCTAATTCTATTTGATCTTATATTCCATGTATTCTGAAACTCAGTTTTGATATTACTTTTATACACTATTAGATGTTAATTTAACTAACACATGAACTTTAACAAGTTTCAAACTAAAAATATATGAATTGAGAATAACTAATACAAACGGGTCAACCCGAACTCAACACGCTTAATAAACGGGTCGGGTTAGGGCCAAGGCTTCTTGGCACGTTTAAGTAACGGGCCAGGTTATTGACAGGGGTAGACACCCCACCAACCCGTTTATCCAACACAAACTTGACACGACTCGATTCGTTTACCACCTCTAAGGCTCTACTATTCTCCCAAAAACCTTAATAATAATTTCACTCCCATACTTCCTACATAAGGTCTTGTAAATAAGCCTATTTGAAGCAACATCGGATGTTCATGTTGTGCTCAGAAGATAATTTCAGCAAGCAAGATTTAGAAACTATGGCCCACATCACTTCATGGTGCAGCTGATTCAGGAGGTCATTTCATTTGCTAAATTACCTTCTTAAGTTCTTAGCACTAGTGATCCTATTCTATTCATCTTTCTCCGATAAGGATCATTACGATGAAGCTAGATCTTCAATTTGATTTTGTTTCCTTTTAACTCACAGTATCAAAAGCAGATAAGAAAAGATTATGTAACGCATGATAGAGATACTGTACTTGCCTGTAGCAAAAGTTGGTAAGAGTGCCACAAGATCAGAAACGTCATTTGGCATTCGCCTCGAAACCCTTCGACTATCAACTACTTCCAAGTCATCCTCAAAATCTTCAATGTCATCCACAGTCAATTCTTTAGCTTGGTTTGAGCTGAAAGATTCAGCCTGGGACATGCTATTCCTAGAAAGCAAGCCCACGTTTGAAGAATCTTGCATAGAAGGCTCTGAGTTGGACAAGATGTCTTCTTCATCATCAACAACCCCTGATTTAGACAAACTGGAAAGAACGGTCGATGGGGAAACTAATGGTATGGGTGGTGGTACTCGCTGAGGAGGTGAACCAGAAAGTTCATGATTTGTAACAAGAAAAAACTCATCACTAGAACCCCCATGATTCTGCAAATATTGGCATTTACTAGTTCATTATTATGCAAAGAAAGAGCTTGCAAAATCTTACAAAACATATATACATAAGCATTGTGTTAAATTTTGGAGATAAGCGGCAAATTGAATTGTATTCGCTTGTTAGGGTATAATCCTATTAATATAGTGCAATGGTTTGGAAAGTAAGCTAACCCTCGACTCCTAACAAATATACTTACCTGTTTCCTTATTAAGTTATTAATATAGGACTCTAATATACTATACTTACTATAACTCTAATATATTGACTCACCATAACAGGAAACTCTGAACCATCATGATAATCTCTGATAGCTTCGGACAGTTCGAGCGTCTCGCCTACATTAAGAACACTAAGCAAATGGTGAATATAAACAATAAATAGAACATAACAATAGGTAAATGAATGAATGAATGGAATCACCTTTTCTAATACAGGTAAGAATATAATCAACACTGACTTGATCTAGATCAACATCGTCTAATGAAACAGCACCAGGAGGGAGTATAACTTTTTTAATCAAGCTACCAGAAAGCATGAAATTTAGAAGCACACGCCTGTCACGCCGGTATCTTTGTAGAAGCTCTACCTCACTTTCCCTAATTTACCAATAAACATAGGAAAGAAAAGAAAAGAAATCATTGCATTGTCGAAAGAAGCAAAAAAGAATTGATGAATTGGAGAAGCAATTAAGAAATGGAGGATTCGACATACCCTTCCATTGATTTCAGCTCCAAATGTAATCTATGCGTCGCCTCACCGGGATTACTGAAATATAATTACATCAAAAAAGAAAGAGGCGTATCTAATAGGAGATTTGTAAATGGAACATTTGAATGTTCATAAGTGAACTGAACTGTTTAGGTGGAACCTGAAATTGATGAATCCAGATTCCAGAGAGAGAGAGAGGGAGTTGTATAGGGAGTATTTCTCCTAATTAAGAATAAAGAGGTGTCAATAACCAAGTAGTATTTGGTCTAGTGGAAATGATTGTACCCTTCCAATCTCAAGGTTAGGGGTTTCCCTTACCCTTTCCCCTTACTCTCAAGTGCCTGGCCCAATAGGATCCGAGCGGGGCTCGGGCCACTTCTCCTTACCAAAAAAAAAAAGAATAGAGGTGTCAATTTGAATAACTGAGTCGGTTTCGGATTGATCCGCAACGAGTCGGATATGATCGGGACGGATCGAGTCGGACATGTGCCCACTAATCGAATTGGATCGATTCTGGATAAAAGTCGGATCATAGCCTGGTCGGGTTCAATTCGGGTCAATATCAGGTTGTATATTAACGGGTAAACTGTCAGGTTTATATGGGTCAATTCAGGTTCGGTGGCCTTTGGGTCGGATCGATTTCGTTTCGGGTCATTGGGTCGAGTCAGTTCGGTTTCTGATCGAACTTAGAGGTGGTAACGAATCGGATCAAGTTTTAACTCAAGTCGTCTTGTTAAGATCTCAAGTCAAGCTTTGATCGAGTTTTAACCAAATTGAATGACCTCGACCCGAGTTTGACTCGAGGCAACCTCGAACTATTTGCGAGATTTTCGGTCGCCTTTATACCCATAAGATAAATTGTATGTAAAAATTGATTATTTTAATCATCTATTATGTCATTCGAGTTTCTCGTGAGTATTCGAGTCGAGTTTTGTGAATCTTCACTCGGTCTTATTAGCGTCTCGCGTCAACCTCGAGTAGTTCACAAGCTGTTTGGCGCGATTAGCACCCGTAGTCGAACTCTCGTGGCATGTTTGATTTTGATTATGTTTTTATTAAGGGTTGCCTGGGTCATCTTGTTATTTCGGTGCTTGACATATCATCATTGTTTTTACATTGACTCAATGTAGTAGATTAATTTAGAATAAGATATTATAATCCAATTGGTAACTAACAAAAATTATGTGATTAGCTTGTTGTTGTTGTAAGTTTAAAATAGTAATAGTAGTAGTAGTGGTGGTAGTAGTAGTAGTAGGATAAAAAAAAAGAATATTAATGGTAATAGTAGTAATAAAATTAATACTTACACTATAAGAACATTTAAGATAATTAATATCAATGTATTAGATTAATCAACATGTTAGATCAATGTAAAACTTATAATATACTTGAGGTCAATGTATTAAATCATTATCAATATATTAGATCAAGAAATAAGATAGTGAAGATCAATGTATTATATCACTTTACATATATGTCATAGATCAAGCAAATAGTAAAGATCTATGTATTAGTTCAAGCATCTATATACCCCTAATGTATTAAATCAATACTAGGTCAATATATATATGATAGTTAAAATCAATGTATTAGATCAATCATCAAAATATTAAATCAACGTATAAGATAGATAGGATTAGTGTATTAGATGCATCAATACTTTAGATCAATATATAACTTCTAAGATACTTAAAATCAATGTTTTAGATCACTTATCAATATATTAGATCAAGGAATAAGATAGTGAAGATCAATGTATTATATGAATTTATATATGTTCTAAATCAACATATAGTTAAGGTCTATGTATTAGTTCAATCATCAATATACTCCTAGTGTATCGTATCAATCATCGATATACAATATATATGATTGTTAAGATCAATGTATTAGATCAATCATCAAGTATTAAATCAACGTATAAGATAGTTGGGATTTGATAAAAGTTAAGAGGTAAAGTCAACCATTAGAGATGAACCTATTTGCTTGGTTCTTGAAGCCTTTGGATTCAAGCTCAATTCCAATGCTTCCTTTGTGACCATGTGATAGGCTAAAGTCGTATCACCTAATCAAAGATAAACCTACAGTCCTCTAACTATAGTAGTCAATGGAAGCAGGGTCGAATCCACAGGGAGACAGAGTTTCTAAATTAATATTCAACCAATTCTGCTACTTCAGACGAAATCAGGGAAGAATTAATTAAACTAATGAGTAAGCTAATGAAGACGGAATAAATCGAGGATTTAACTATGGACTAAAACTCTAGGGTATTAGGTCGGTTCACCATGCTTATACCAATCAAATAGGGTTAACTACTACCAAAACCTAAGTCAAGAGTCGGGGGATTAGAGCATGTGTTGAGCTATGGTTAAGATCAACGCTCATAGTTCAACATACGTCGTATGGTCACTAACGTAATCAGAACTACTGATGTGTCCTAGGCCTCTAGTCGTAAGACGGATCTGTGCAAACAACTATTAACCACAAGCAATCAATGAAATTGTACACTGACATTAATTACTCAATAAGAACAAACCACACCACAATCACCCTAATCAAGCCCTAGAAATCAATAGAAATCTAAATCACAATCATGGTATAAACATGGCTTCCCTATCTAACACCCTAGAAAGAGAACTACTCACTCATAATCGAATTAACAACGACAAAACTAATATGAAACCCTAACAATTGCATCATGAACGATTAAATAAATAAACTAAGCAATCAAGAATAATAAAAGAGATTAGGGTAGGAAAGAGTACCAATTGACGGAAAGCAGGAACTTTTATTGAAATCGAATAGGCTCAATCACCTCTAAATTAATCTAAAGTGTTTGAATTAAACTAAGAACAATGAGAAATAACACTAGTCTAAAGCAGTAAAAAGATGAATAAAAGGTGTCTCTACATAATGAGAAAACAGGTATTTATAATACCCCTCAAGTCTAATTAAAATGGGAAACAAAAGTCGAAATCCGCGTGAATAGTGCCAGACCCGATTGGTGCACGGAAACCTCCTTTTTAACTCTTTGGCTCTCTAATCTTCACGTTTAGGGGTCTTGGGACCTCCTAAACTACCCATAAAGCTCGTGAGCCATCCTACGTGCCTCGTAACACCTCGTAAAGCCGTGGTTGCTTCCAAATGGCTCGGAAATAAGGAGAAAACTCCATAAAACCTGCAATTCAACACTAAAACACGAAACCACAACTGTATAAGATAGTTAGCACAAAATAGCTCCCAAGAGCTCCATTGACGCACAAATTAGCTTGTAAATAAGGGAGAAAACTCTATATAAATACGTGATATCACCATGATTGTTTGGGATGATGATCCTAGTTGTGAAGACTAATATGGGGCGTCCATAATTAGTTATTGATAGTCTTTTAAAAGTCTTTTGTGATGTTATTTTAAACGTTTAATTAATGTCTTATTTTAAGTCCGTATGGCCGAAATATGGTTATAATTTCGGCTATATGAAGAGTCCTAGTTGAGTTGTAATTCCTTTTAAGATAAGAATTGATCTAGCTAAAAGATAAGGAAGGATAGGAGCGTAAAATAAGATTGAAAGGCCGAAAATCCTATCATTCTTATTAGATTATCTTCCTTATGTTTATCTTTATCTTTTCCTAAATTCTAGGGATTAAGATTTATATGCTTTCTAGATAGAGTTTGGTTTCCTAATCATACTAGAACTTGTACTGGTATATATAGGCGCCTGTTTATTCAATAAATAAGTAAGTTTGATTCAGTTAATGATTTTTCGAGTGATTTTAATTGTGCTTCAATTAAATTCGACCATTCATATAATATTCAGGAGTGATTATTATTGAGTTTTAATCTACTTAATTCCAGGTAATGGTTTAAGGAAGATTAAGAGTTAATTAAATCTTTCAGGAATGCTTGATTTAATTATCATATCCGTAAACACATAAACATATAAACACATCAAATTTCGGACTTGTTCATCTAGTTAGGATCCTTTGCTTTGGAGTTCTTGAATGTTACTTCTCATTAGAGTTGCATTCATATAAATTGGTATCAGATTTTTCCAGGAGGGTGAGGAAAGAAAGTGTCCGACTTTCTTGGTAAGCTTTTTAAACTAGTTCATTCTAGTTCTTGATCCTTGATTGGGCTTGTGTGGTTCTTTGGCTACCATTCTTTTTGTTGGTGTGTGATTTGTGTGTGTTGCGTGGTATATTTGTTTGTTTTAAACTTTAAATCATGTCTAGTGTGGAGAAACTTGAGAAAATGATGCATGATTTACTTGTTGCCACTGAGGAGGACCGAGCTAGGGCTAGGAGGTTAGAAACCACCCATATTGCTCTAGTTGATGTTGTTAAAAGGAGAAATGACCCTAATCATGTTGACTATGAATCTAATTATGATGTAGTGCAAACTATTAAAACCACTTATGATAATGATAGGGGGATTAAATTGGATGATTTTACTGGTGATGCAAATCCTGAAGATTTGCTTGAATGGATTCGACAACTTGAAAAGGTTTGTGAATATAGGGGTTTTGATGATGAAAAGAAGTATAAAATTGCCACCATCAGACTAACTAAATATGATGGAATTTGGTTAGAGAGTCTAAAATCAAAAAGGGCAAAACTTGGAAAATCTAAGCTTAAAAGTTGGGAGAAGCTTAAAAAGAAATTGAAAGAAAGATTTATTCCAAGTGATTTTATTCAAAGGCAATATATGAGAAAGCGTGATTTAACTCAAGATTCTATGAATGTTCATGACTATGCTTTGGAGATTGATAGATTATGCTTGCTTTGTGGTAATGAGGAGGTTGAGCAAGAAAAGATTGCTAGATTTATTGGAGGTTTTCATAAATCTATTGTTAGAAAGATTGATATGGCCAACTATAGTACTTTTGATGATGTGTGTCAATTGGCTTTAAAATTTGAACGTCATGAAGTTGAGGAAAAGAAAGCTTATGGTGGGGGGGGGAGCACCACTTTTAAAAGCCCTAATCCTATTTACCCTTCTTCTTCTAAGACCTTTGAAAAGTGAGAGTTTCCTTCTAAGGAGAATCACAAGGAGAGCGCCCTAAAATGGTTATTTCGAGGGAGAAATTTGATGATACTCGAAAGTGTTTTAAGTGTCAAGGGAGGGGTCATATTGCTGCAAATTGTCCTACTAGAAAAGCCCTCACTATAAAACAATACATGACCTTGGAGGAGGAAGAGAGAACTTATGATTATATGGTGGAAAGTGACCATGAGAGTGAAGAGAATGGAGATGAGGATGCCTATGCTGAAGATGACAATAGAATGATTGGAGTTATTAGGAGAACCTTGCATGTCAATCACTCTCCTAACCATGAACAAAGAGAGAACTTGGTTCATACTAGTTGTAGAGTTGGTGAGTTTTCTTGCAATGTGATTATTGATAGTAGATCTTGCACTAATGTGGTGGCATCTAATGTGGTCTCTAAGTTGAATTTGTTGGTTAGAGATCATCCTAGTTCTTACAAGTTGAGTTGGTTGGACGATAAAACTAGTTTGACTGTCAAGAAACAAGCCCTTGTCTCTTTTTCAATTAGAAACTACAAAGATGAGTTGTGGGGTGATGTTCTTCCTATGAGTGCTTGTCATATTCTTCTTGGTAGACCTTGGCAATTTGATCGAAAGGTTATTCATGAGGGGGAGACGAATGTGTATTATGTTTCGATGGGGTCTAAGAGGATTCAACTTATGCCCTTGTCTCCCAGTACTATTGCGCCAAAGAGGGTCGAAAGCAAGCAAAGTTTGTTCCTTTCATCCAAAGAGTTCAAGAAAGAGGTCGAAATAGAGGGTCATGGTTATGCTTTAGGATGGTACATGGAGGATGTGCATTGATAGTAGAGCCGTCAACAACATCATAATAAAGTATCGTTTTCCTATGCCAAGATTGGAGGACATGCTAGATGAGTTACATGGAGCCTTAGTGTTTTCGAAGATTGATCTAATAAGTGGATATCACCAAATGAGAATTAGAGAAGGAGATGAATGTAAAACAACTTTCAAAACCAAACAAGGTCTATATGAGTGGGTGGTGATGCCCTTTGGTCTTTGCAGTGCTCCTAGTTCTTTTATGAGACTTATGAATGAGGTACTACGTCCCTTTCTTAACAAGTTCATTGTTGTCTATTTAGATGATATCCTTGTGTATAGTACTAGTATTGAATCTCATTTAGCTCATTTAAGACTTTTATTTGAAAAATTGAGAGAACAAAAACTGTATGGAAAGGTGGAAAAGTGTGATTTTCTTGTACCTAGTATTGCTTTTCTTGGCTATATTGTATATAGGGATGGAGTACATGTTGATCCAGATAAAGTCAGAGCTATTTCCTCATAGTTGGCGCCAACTAATGCTCATGAATGTCGAAGTTTCCACGGCCTAGCTTCCTTTTATAGGAGGTTCATTCGAAACTTCTCAACAGCTATGGCAATCACTGAATTGATGAAGAAGGGAGAGTTTTCTTGGAAATCTCATGCTCAAAGATCGTTTGAAGAGGTGAAGAAGTTACTTTGCCATGCTCCTATTCTTGCCTTGCCAGATTTCAATAAGTTTTTCGAGGTAGAGTGTGATGCAAGTGGAGTTGGAGTTGGAGTTGGTGTAGTGTTGATTCAAGAGAATAGGCCTATTGCATACTTTAGTGAGAAATTGAGTGGCGCCAAACTCAATTACTCCAATTATGATCGAGAGTTTTATGCTATTGTGAGGGCCTTAGATCATTGGTCCCATTACTTGAGGCCCAAGCCTTTCATACTCCATTCAGATCATGAGGCACTCAAACACATCCATAGATAACAAAAGCTCAATCATAGGCACGCCAAGTGGGTTGAATTCCTATAATCTTTTACTTTTTCTTCTAAGTACAAAGAAGGAAAGAGCAACGTTGTTGCTGATGCTCTTTCTAGGTGATCCTATCTCTTAACCATGGTTGATGCTCGAATTCTAGGGTTTATGTAAATGATAATGACTTTAGTAGTTCTTTTAAAGACACTAATGGCTTGTACGTAGTTCAAGAAGGATTTCTGTTTAAGGGGAACAAGTTGTAATACCCCGAATTTTCAAAGCTTATTTTATTATTTATTAAGCTTTAATATTATTTTTTCAATTAAATTTAGTTACTGATAATTCAACTTTATTTGATAATAATGCTTATTAAAAATGATTTCATTTAGTTTTTGAATTATTTAACGATTTTATTAAAAATGATTTATTTAGTTTTGAATTATTTAGTGATTCTATTTAAATGATTTAATTGAAATATATTATTTTTACAAACTAATTATTCATTTTATTATTTCTAATTTATTTAACTATTATTGAAATATTTACTTGGTTGTGCGCATTCTTATTCAAACCATTGTCCATCCTCATTGACAAAAACCCATTAAGAGCCCAACCCAAACAAATACCAAAGTCTAAGTAGCTTAGCCCAAGAAAAAATAAAGGAAAAATAAAATCACCAAAATTAGAAAATAGAATTCTGATTCATCTCCATCTTCAACCTTCCTCCCTCATGTGACTACAACACATCCAAGAACAAAAATCCAAACACTCTATCACACTTGTCAGATTTTATCAACACTCAAGCAAAAACTCAGGAAAATCTGAGCAAAGTAGTCAAAGCAATATCAAATATTCAAATGTCAAGATTTTCACCATTAATGGAGCTTGCACTACTAGAAATAATACTTTTATCGACAATATATCTACGACGAATTAGAAACACACGTCGTTAAAACTCCTACCAAACATTAGCCCGCGTCAAACCTCGTAAAACTTGAAAAAGATAAATAAAGCGCCCCTTTTTCATTTTTGTCTCGTCGTTATTTGCTCAAAGCGGGAGGTTCCCAATTTTCATTTGTCCTTCAAATTTTCAGATCGAGAACCCTACATTGTTTTGCTTCTCTCTCCATTATTTGGACTGGTAGAAGTCCCCATTCATTCGTCTTTGATTTTTCATCTAAGTTGCGCGATGATATTAAAGCTTCGGATCCTGTGGTGTTTTGAGGTCAATTCGTTCCTCTGATCTTTCTCTGTTTTTCGATTTCCATCTGCGATCTAGTACGTTTTATCCATTCTTACTTGCAGTGTCCATTTAAGTTTTTGTTCTAAAATTGCTTCTTTCTTTTCCAGATGCGAATGATTGTGGCAATTTTGTTGAACCCAAAGAATCAGGAAGTGGTTGCAATTAGATAATTTTCCCACTGCAAAAAAAAGTTAGTGAATTTCCTATTTTTATCTTGTTTTCTTCATAATTGATGTTAAATTTTGGAGTGATTTGTTTCAGAATTGGTTAAACTTGCAATTCTTGAAAAAGTTCAAAATTTATCCTAAGTTTTAGTTGGAACCCCAACATTAAATCTTGAAATTCATTCAGAAACCGATTAAAATATGTCCAAATAGTAAATCTTTACACAAGAAACCTCAATTGTTTTAGTACATTCATTCATTCAACCATTACAAAAGGTTATGTTTTTACTCATGGAACTGTCATATGCTTCCAAGTAAGTCTTAAATTAGAGTTTGTGTTTGTTACCAGGATCTTGTAATTAGTTGGATTTTAAGTTCACTAGTACTAACAATTTCCTAGAGTAAATATTCCGAGTTTTATGGTTGAATTTCCCTCTTTCACCTTCCCTAGGGGCAAATGGAAGTGGATGATATCTCTTGCAGAAAGATGAAAATAGAGTATTTACTTGCTCCTTTAATCATTATGATAATTTAATTTGACAGTTTGTAACACATTTGAAGACTACTATAATATGGGTCTTGCTTATGTTGCTACAATTGGAAGGTTTTCTTATATTTCCCGGTTACAAATGCTGAAAGTTTGATTTTTATAACCTTCTTATTGTGGGTTTTCAAAATTTAGAAGCATCTACATTATTGTAGGTTCATTTCACGTGTGGCTACTTAGTACAATATTAATTAATTAGAGTGTTTGGGTATGGTAATGTAGGTCGACATATGATGGTTTGTACAAGGCACATACTCGGAATTAATGAGTTGAACTACTCTTGGTGATTAGCAACAGAGTTTTAATATTAATGTAGAACAAGGTATAACTAAGCTTCATTATTCTTAAGTGATTGCTAATCCTCAAAATCCTTGGCCTAGTAGAAGGTTTGGTTTTTTTCTTCATTTGGCCTATACCGCTCCTTATTTTTCTACATGTTTCAATACCTTGGTTGCCCTGCCCAATTAAGTTCACTCGTACCAGTGCATTGTTTCTCGTTATTGCCAATCGGTGGTTGCTTGTATTAATGGGTGGTATGTTGCAATGGTTTTGTGGGAATTACTATGGCAAATATAGTTTTGTGATATAAACATATTTATCATTTTATGTAGTATCACATAATCGCTACATAAGCATATTTATAGTTTTATATACATGGCATCACATGAAATCAAGAGAAAAGACTCCTCAGTTACAATCTTGCTCATGTGGCCTAATCCCACTTTAATGGTTAGTGGAGTAAAAGATTTCAAAGCTCTCTTATTGGGTTTAGTTTAACAAATAGAAGGTACTATTGATATGAAAGTTTATAGCATAAATTCAATGGCAGTTTTTCATACCAACTAACAAATGCGCTAATTTTTTTAAACAACTAATTTTCAGCAACATTGAGCCCAAAAAAAAGGAGATGTAGACCATTTTTGTGTGTGTGTGTGCAGGATAGGAGAGTGGTGGTTCAACTTAGGTTTGGGGGCTTTAACTGGGCGTTATTGGAGGATGGGCAGAAAAGCACAATTATAGCAGAGTGGGTACTTATTCCTCACCATAATTTTCTTGCTGCACCCCTAGCTTCTTGGTTCTTGCTTCTTTCTTGGCTCTCTTGTTAAAGGTAATCTTTACTAATTATTTACTGTATACTATCATCTTCACACCATAATGTAGGTAATCTTTACTAATAAACCATCATATGTAGTAATGTGGCCTGTGGGATAAGTTGTAATTAACAATCTTATACATACTTTTATTTAATGTCAACAACTGTAGGATTATTGCTTACTTTTTAAAGTACTTCTAGTGTTTGCTCCTAATTCCGTTATGGTCTCTTAGCTTGCTAGACTGGAAGAAGAAAAGGATTGGCTAACCATTGTCCATTATGGGTTGCTTAGGTAATTTCATTGTTGATATTATCTTAAATGTGATGGTGTTAGTATGGTTAAGGAAAAACTTCATGGTCACTTTCCGATTTATACGTCTAGGATTATTTTCACCTCCTTCTGCCCTTGTGGCTTGTTTTAGCTTCCTTTTTTTGTAGTTTAGTATTATATTCTTCATTATTTTTCTCGGGCTTCAGCTCTTCTGGGGGCTTCTTGGCCTTAACAAGCTTTGGGTCTTTAGCGGATTTTTCAAGTTCGGGTTGTGGGATAATTCTGTCTTGCTTTTAGTGCGTCCATATACATGCTCAACCAACATGTTTGTCCATTGTACCTGTTACTATCACCTTCCCACAATTGAGCTCAGTTTTTGTTGTTTGTAGTTTGTACTCCTTCTATGTAGATCAGTACACCCATTAGTAGTTATATGCCTATATTGACTATACCCCTATATTGACTATACCCTTATAACAATGGCATAGAAAAACAAATAATATGAGGCTAAGATTGTAAGTTAGAACCGTAACCTATAAAAATTAGAGAAAGTAAATTAGGGTCTTTTTTCTATTTCTTCATTCATGAACTGTAATGTACCCTGCTTCGATGTTCTTAATAGCCTCGTTATTGCTTTTCTTGATTGTAATCTACTATACCCTGATATTTAGAGTGAAATTTCTTCAATGCTTTTGACTTGAAAAGAGAAACAGGAGTATTATTGATTAACATATAAAAGTACCAACCACCTTGTAGACATTCCATATCCACCTCGGTCGCTCTTAATTGAAGGTGAGAAGTTATCAGTTGTTTAGCTAAGTGAATTTCTAGGATCTTTTACTAAGTAATCCTTCGATGTGGTATTGTTGTGAGCAGCTGAATGAGGCGTGACAAACTTACTTTGGAAAGACCTTATGGACCCAATGAAAGAGCAATACGCGGAGCTACTTATGATCTTGCTAAAATTGATCTTTGGAAGGAGATATTCAAAGTCTGAGCATGCTTTTTAAAATATAACAAATTTGGAATGGAAGCTGATTCAAGAACATGTTGGAACATGATGTAGTCCTACCGTATCTTACATACTTTTTATGCTCACATAAGTTGACTTTAATTGAGTCATAATTTGTTCAACTACAGTGGTTTGAGAGAATACAGAAACTATGGTGCCATTTCTGTGTTAGCTATTTAGTCATATTTGTACCAAGATAATTGGCCTTTTTATATCATGTAATTCTAGTAGTATATGTATTGTGATTCTAACTTGTGTTCTTTTTGCTTTGTTTATTATAGGTACTACATGATATTGGAATTCGCAAGCGAAGCAGATAGTTTGGAATCCGTTTAAGGCTTTTTTTGTTTATCATTTGTTTAGACATATTTTTGAGATTTGAAGTGATAGGACTCATGTAATAAGTATTAGTTTTACTGGAGTGAAAGTTGTTTATGAATTTTTACAATATTTATCTAAGAGATCAATAAAGTTTCAATATTTTTGGTTTTCTTATTCAATATAATATAATGGTGGACTTGTTTATAAGTTTAATCTTCTAATCATGAGATTATTAATTAATTTCCTTATTATCACAATATAGGCAAGCGTCAATGTAGAGCGGGACACAATTCTCATTATGAAGTTTAACGACAAAACCTTGCCGTCGTTATATAGAAAATTTAAAATAGTAGTGACCGTTGGGATATAATTAACGACGAAAACATATGATCGTTATTATTGTTTTGGTCATTTAAAATACATAATAACGACCATATGTTAGTTCGTCGCAAATAATTAACGACTACTTTATCTCCTTTTACCTTGTCGTTAATAAGTAACGACGAGTCACATTCTTGTCGTTAATAAGTAACGACGGTACTCATCTCGTCGTTTCTACGTAACGACGGGACTTACCTCGTCGTTATTCATTAACGACGAACATGACTGTTAAAACCCTTTAACGACGAGACCTATTGCAAACAAATGACGACGAAGTTTTTTCTGTCGTTAAAGTTTTACCGACCATTTTTTGGGCTTTTAACGACGATTTTTTCCGTCGTTAAATGTCCTTTTTCTAGTAGTGTTGACTCCAAGCTCAAAAATCTGACCCAATTCCTCTATAAATATTTAGCTACACCCATTCAGTTGCTCAAGCAAGCCACAATTTCAAGGTTTGATTCACTCTCCTCTCTTTAATTTCTGATTTTAATGTTGAAAATAAAAGAAAATATTACAAATATCTGCTTCTCTAACTCGCCGGAAGTGGCCTTCGCACACCACCACTGAACCGCCTTCACCCTCCCCTGAAACCACCACCTGATCCACCCCCGTCAACCTCGACCCCCCAACTGCGCCTAACAACTCCGCACATCACGCCACCCTGCTGCCGCCTTTCCCTTCAAAACAGAACGCAACCAGCACCCAACGATGCACGCTACCACAGCCACAACCAACCTCGCCTGAAACTGCTGCCCTCGCCTCGCGGCAGCCGTGAACCACCGCGAACCGCCCAACCACCTTCCTCTTTCCTCCTTTCCCTCTCCCTTCGCACATCCTCCTCTGTTTTCCCCTGCTCTCCCTTCTTCTTTTCTTAAACTGATTCAATGATTTAGTTGTCCCCTCCCTCCTTCCTTTTTTGTATTTATTTTCTTTTGTTTAAAAAAAACAAAAAGAAATGATCTTCTCTTAATTAGTCTTTTAAAGTCACCTAATTTATTTGACACATTTAAAGTTAAATTGATTTTATTACTTAAAATAATTTCTTAAGTGTTTTAAAATATTATAATAATCCTTAATATGATTAAGGAACTTTTCAAAGTTATTTGAATTATTTAAGTTGTTTATATTTAAATAAAAAAGGAGTTATTTAGGTAACTAATTTTTAGATCCCGTTTAATTGTAGATTCCGATCTAGTAGAAGAAGATTAACAAGAAAGTGATCAACTTATGGTTAACTTCAGGCACGCTTCAAGAGGTAATTACCAATGTTCATCCACAAGTAGATTCCGTATAAATAAAACGATTTAACCTTGAGATCATGTGATAATGAAGTTAATATGTGGATATTGATTATGGATTAGTTATGGGTTATGATTATCAAATTTAAGTATGAATTATGAGTAACAAATTGGATAACAAGTGTGGATTTTGATTCCGAACCATGAATATGGAAGTTGGACTATGGACTATGACAATGATTATTATAGCTTCGTTAACATCGTAATTAAACTCGATAATGATTTAATCTTTTTATCCTTATTCTCGATATAGGTCTTATGTATTATTCTTATTATTATTAATATTATTGTTATTATCATTGTTATTATTATTATCGTTATTATTTAACATGGTTATTATTATCGTTATTATCAATATGGAAATGATGAATGAAATTGTGATGAAATGTGATAATGGAATGTAACCAAGTGATAGTTATTATTATGAATATGAATAGGCTATCGGTATTAGCCATGTATAAAATAAGTTATGAAAATGGAGTAACGGGTTTCACTCTCGGATAAATGAATGATGCATACGTGAACATGTGATTAGGGGTGAGCATAACCGGGTACCCGGTCATATTGCTCGGAACCGGTACCGGAACCGGTTGGACCGGGTACCCAAAACTTGGAACCGGTTGGACCGGTTCCTTAATTTTTGGAATTGGAACCGGAACCAACCGGGACCGGTTCCTTGACCGGGTACCCAGTCCCACAAAAGTGATTGTTATTTGGTCAATTTAGCCGGTTCCAATACCGGGTAATCGCTACCCAATTGCATTCAAAAGCTATATTTTTCTTAATTAGCTAAATATAAGCATCATACATAACATAATTTGATACTTTCATTGACAAGTTAATCTTAAAAACCTTCAAGTCTTAAGCATACGTTACATATGCATTCATGTCAAAAAAATTCGCTCTTAGAAACGGTTGAACCGGGTACCCAGTGGGTACCGGGTGTATAATTTCACTACTCGGAATTGGACACACTTCCAACCGATTCCTAATATTTGATACCCAGACCCAGTCCAGGCAGTTCCAGTTCCGGAACCGCCGGTTCCAACCAGTTCTGGGTCTGGAACCGGGTACCCAACTTTTCTGCTCACCCCTACATGTGATATGTGATAACTTGTAATAAAATTATAAATCGCTTCATGGTTATTATTATCGTTAATATCAATATGGAAATGATGAATAAAATTGTGATGAAATGTGATAATGGAATGTAACCAACTGACCGGTATTATTATGAATATGAATGGCTATCGGTATTAGCCATGTATAAAATAAGTTATGGAAATGGAGTAACGGTTTTCACTCTCGGATAAATGAATGGTGCATACGTGAACATGTGATATGTGATAACTTGTAATAAAATTATAAATCTCTTAAAATGAAATATTGGAAGGAAGTAATGAACAAGTTGCCCTGTATGGGAGGTTCAGCGGCCACATACAGGTTCCTTTGTTACTATGCTGAAACTCGATGTTATTTGTCTTCCTTCTATCTTGATGTGTTCCAAGTTAGAGGGGGTGTGCACACTAGGGACTCGGTTTTATGGGCAATTTCATTTTGAGGGTGGATTTACGTGGTGTATCACTGGCCCACATGTGAGTGGATTTACGTAGTGTATCACCGGCTCACATTAGCAAGTGGATTTACGTGGTGTATCACCGGCTTGCTAGCGTTCTCCTTCCCTTTCGTAAATGAATTGGAATATCATATTGATGTGACCTTTTTAACTGTATATGTTTATGTGCAATGCTTTTCAACTCGACTTATATATTATTTTCATGAGCACTTTACGGGATGGAGTTGGAATTACTTAGTTTATCTGATTTTTGGGAGCTTGTCTCTCTTGTCTTTTTCAATGTTCATTTGCAGGTGGGTGATCGAGGGGAAATATGAGAGATCAACTAGAAGTTGTCATTCACCTAGTTTAATATTTGGCTTTCGCTGGAACTCTGAAACTTGTAGTATTTAGTACTTAACGAACAATTTAAATTTGGTTGTAAGGATTAATTAAGTTTGGAACGAATATATTTTAGATACTTAGCCTTGCACTTAATCCCAAGGGGTTGAGTGCGGCGGTAACGCTCCGTCCGAGTCGAATCCTCGTTGATTTCCCCTCAAATGAGTTTTATTAATATAATAAGGGTTCGGTTTGGGCGGGGTGTTACAAAATGGTAATCAGAGCGGAGTTAGATTAATTATGGCAAGATTAAGACAATAAAACATATAGAAATTAGGATGAATGAATTAATTAAGGTTGATAAGGAAAATTTTAGGATAAAATGAATTAAGGATTAAAATGTGAATTAAAGGGGTAGACATGGGTATAAATTAGTTGTTTTTACATGCGAAAGTACTTTGCACTTATTAATTGTTCACTTCTATTTTTTCTTTTTAGATTGCAAGAACACGTTTGACAGCAAGGAAGTGCACTAGGAACCCACACGAAGACCCTACCTTTTGAGAATGAGAGCCGGAGAGTCGGTTCCCGCATACATTTATAGGTTACGCATCACCATGAAGTGTTACCATCTCAACGAATACCATGGACACTCGGACTACCTCACACCAACTAAGCAAGCCGATGTTTTAATCCACACACTCCCAGACGATGGACCTTATGCGGAAAATGAAAAGAGAATATTTTGACATTTTGAAGAACGGGAAGCCAAACTATGAGAGGTACACCTTTCAAGGAAAGTGGTACCTCACATTGAACTACCTCGAGGAATGAATGCGTGACGCTAGAGCCAAGTGGCTCAATGATTTTAAACTTTCCTCCGATGATGATGAGCCAAATGATATTGATGATGAAGAAATAGAAAGTAACCATATCCTACCCGTGGTGAACAATTGTGAAAATGGAGTCGAAGATGAGGAAGAAGACCCATCCGAGTACGAGGAGTGAAGCTTCAACCCTAGCTAGCCTTAACCATTAGGAAGCTAAGTAGACTTATTAATGTTAGCGTTAGCTTGACTTCTATGTGATGTTGTATTTCTTAGCTATGCTAGTTGAAACTAATCTTATGTTATGAAATAAAATGAGTATTTTACTCTTTGGTAATGAAATGATGAGCTTTTTGACTTGAACATGATGTGTGAAGTAATGAATGAATCGGGTAAAACATGATTATGAGTTTATGTGAATTAGCTCTTATGTGAATGATGGAAACACCAAATGTGAATACGCAGATAGCTTATGCAATACGTTTATACTCGATCTAGAGCACGACAACAAGAAAATCATATGGCCGAGACTTCCGAACAAGTTACAACACGACTTAGGACCCTCGAGCAATTAACTCAAAACCTCGGGTTAGTCGTTCAAAATCAGATCGGAAATAACCGCCATGGGGACGACCCGCAAGCTGCTATGGCGAAAAAGATCTCTTCTTTGAAATCACCAACCTTCGTTGGTAGAGAAGACCAGCTACTTCTCGAGAATTGGTTTAGGGACATTGAAAAGATTTTCATGGCCACAGGTACGCCCGAGGCCCAAAAAGTGGATCAAGCCACCTTTTATTTGCATGAAGATGCCGATACTTGGTGGGAGAATGTAGGACCTACCGTTAGGGTTCAAGAGAACTTCAATTGGGAAGCTTTTCAGGTCACAATCAAAGCTTGATTCTTCCCCGAGCACATTCGTAGGCAGGAGTACAACGAATTTAGTAGGTTCAACCAGACCTATAGCATGAGTGTGCAAGAGTACGCTCAAAAGTTCAATGTATATGCCCGATTCTGCCCAATTGTAGTGCCAGACGAGGGAACCAAGGCTCAGAAGTTCAAGGATGGACTTAAGTTCGATCTTCAGACACGATTGGGCGGAAGTACCTCCACCACTTTTGTGGAAGCCTATGCCAAAGCTTCGAACTTGGAAAGAATCTTGCAACGAGAAAAAGAGGTGTTATCCAGAAACAAAAGAAGGGAACCTTTCGGCAACAACAACAACCAAGGATACGACAAGAGGCCCAAAAACAACAATTTCATGAACAACAACAATGGTGCACGCTACAACAATCGCAACAATCAAAATACGGGACAACAAAACCAGCAAAGAAATGGGAACCAAAGGATCTACGCCTGCAGAAAGTGTGGCAGAACTACCCAGGATTCACTTGTCAAGGTGAAATAATCAAGTGGTTCGAATGTGGCGAATTTGGTCATAAGTCATGCAGCTGTCCTAAGAGGCAAAGCAACAACTACCAGGCTCAAAACGGACGGAGAGGTAACAATGGCAACAATGGAACCAGAAACAGGGTTCAGAATTTCAACAATCGTCCCAACAACACCAGTGGTCAAGGGAACTACAACCGTGGAGAAAATGTGGCACAAACTGGAAACCAGAACAACAATCGCACCTTTGAAGGTGGAAACGGAAACTACACCAGCGGGAGAATCAATGTCATGAGCCGAACTGAAGCGGATACCGATGCCAATGTTGTGACGGGTACTTTTCTCGTAAACTCAAACCCTGCTTATGTACTCTTTGATTCTGGAGCGTCTCATTCCTTTATTTCTAGCACTTTTGTTAATAAGTATCCCCTAAAGTCAACCCAATCTTGTCAAGCCAATATAGCCATGCCTACCGCAAAACTGTCTCTTGCAAATCTCTTTTCTAAGATACCCGTAGTCACTGTTGGTACTGAACTACCGACTGACCTTATCCTCTTTGACTTAAAAGACTTTGACGTTATCTTCGGAATGGATTGGTTAGCTAAGTATAAAGCCAAAATAGAGTTTCATAACCAGAAAATATCTCTTAGAGGACCCAAAGAAAATAGGATATCTTATAAAGGCATAACCTTCGAACCCGACGTCAAAATAATTTCAGTCTTGAACCTTCAAACCTATCTTAGAAAAGACTACCCAGTTTATCTATGCCAAGTAAGGGACGTACGCATGGAAAGTGAGGAGTTTGACCGAATTCCTGTAGTAAATGAGTTTTCAGACGTGTTTCCCGAAGAGCTTCCAGGAATGCCGCCCGAAAGAGAAATGAGCTTTAAGATCGACTTAGTCCCAGGAACCGGACCTATCTCTAAGGCTCCATATCGAATGGCACCCGTGGAAATGCAAGAGTATAAGGTGCAAATAGAGGAGTTGTTGGATAGAGGATACATTCGACCTAGTGTCTCACCTTGGGGAGCCCCGGTGTTGTTTGTCAGGAAGAAAGACGAATCTTTGAGGTTGTGTATCGATTGTAGGGAGTTGAATAATGCCACGGTGAAGAATAAATATCCGCTTCCGAGGATCGAGGATTTATTCGATGATCGATTTACGGTCAGGTTATCACCAACTACGAATCGCTGAAGAAGACATCCCTAAGACAGCCTTTCGTACAAGATATGGGTATTATGAGTTCACAGTTATGCCTTTTGGACTCACTAATGCGCCAGCAGCTTTCATGGACCTAATGAACAGGACTTTCCAGCCATACATGGACAATTTCGTGATAGTGTTCATTGACGATATATTGGTGTACTCGAAGGATAAAGAAGAGCATGAGGCTCAGTTGAGGGAACTTTTGGAGATTCTTCGAGAAAAGCATTTGTATGCAAAGTTCTCGAAATGTGAATTTTGGTTGGAGAAAGTCTCATTTTTGGGACATGTGATATCTAAGGAAGGCGTTTCTGTGGATCCATCGAAGATTCAAGCAGTAACTGAGTGGCCTCAACCTAAGAACGTCACTGAAGTAAGGAGTTTCTTGGGTTTAGCTGGATATTATAGAAGATTTGTGAAAGATTTTTCGAGAACGGCTGTAACGCCCCGAACTTAGGGGTCCTTAATTATCCCTAATTAAACATAATTAACTTAATTAATTAACAAACTGCAGCGAAAACTGGACTTAAACTTGTGGGTTATGGGCTTATAACTAATATAATGGCCTTAAATTTTCACTTAAAGTAATACATACAATTCCTAAAATCACAAGGGTAATAGCCCACAAGTGTATTCTCTAATAAATCTCGAAACACACTAGTCCACTTCCATCGCATCCTTTCCCTTCGTTCAACTTGAGCCATCTTCCAGATACCTGATTTTATTCATAAAAATAGAGAAACAAGAGAGACATAGAAAAATTCCAAAATGAGTGGAAAACTCGTAACTCTACTCTAGCCCGTAAAAACAGTTTTGTTTCAAAAACACTTTTCATGCACAGGTATATATCACACATCATTCTGGTAATTGTTCGGAAATACTTTTCAGAAGTCATTAGTTTTACTTTGAACAAAATCTCCTGGCAAGGACCATTCACATGAGCTTATATCGTTGGCAAGTACGAGCTTTGGATGGGACAGAAAGAACTTTCATCATCTTTCGTTAACACTTTGACCATCTCGGTCCATTCATAGAGCAGAAACATTTCCTCCACCCATAACTTGCTCATTCACCAATTCAGTTCATAACTCCAAGCCAGAGAGACCATTCTCTTTCCACTTTTCATTAGAGTATTTTAATTATATAATTTTCAGATAACTTATATTTCCGAACAACACCCATCATTCAGATAGTCATATAATCAAATATAATTTAACACACATAAAGATACATATCCATGATCACGTCACATTTGTACTTTATGTAATTCAACACACTTCTCATAAATTTCATGTAACATCACACATACTTACGAGCAGGCACATAAAGCTAGATATCAAAGTTACAAATAACATTGACGGGCACACACATAGTGCTAGACATAGAAGTTACCTTAACCGCTTAATCCAAACATCGTCATTACTCCGAGAACGTCATCTTTAGTCTTTCCGTCACCTTATCGGTTATCGATCCACATATATAAACCAACAAGAATAACTAATTAGACTTCGCTCAATTCTCAACTAATTATAAGAATTTCGTCCTAACCCCCTTCCTAGCAACTATAAATCGAAAACATGATTTTCTTAAAATTCATTAAACGTATTATAAAATCTTAAAATGCAATTTTTATAAATCTAATATTAGTTAAGTCTTTTCCTATATCGAAACAAAATAAACGATTCTATAAATCAAAAATAGGTAACTTGAATAAAAGCTTAAGTATCCAAAAAATCAAGTTTATAACTTTCATAGTGTTTAAGAAAACAAACCAACCCAAAATCTTGTCAACAGTAACATTAGTAAGGAAACCAAAAAGTAAAGGGGATGGGGGCCTGGTATTACACAGGAGGCAAAAAGAAAGAGGAGAAACATGGGAAGAAATGCGAACAGAGAAGGAGGAAGCTGGCTGGTTGGCTGGGCGCGGGTGGCCGGCATGGTGGTCGGATCAGATGTCGTCGAGGTCAGGGAGGTGCGAAGGCTGCAATGGTGGTGGAGACGTTGGCGGCAGTCTCGGCGGTCGTGTGATGGAAACGCAAGCAGCAGAAAAAATTGGGTTTTCTTAATTCATCCATTAATAAGGCTTTGGGTATTTTCAGAAGGTGTTTTCTGGCTAAAAGAGATGACTTTTTTTTTTGTGATTGTAAGCAGGAATTGAGTGAAGAAGTAAGACCATATTTCAATAGTAGATAAATTGGGTTTTTGCCTTCCACTTTGGTGATCCGGGTTGCTATTTATAGGTCTCAATAGACCATTCTAGATAGTCTAGATTGTTGAAGTTTTGCTCATTGTCAAAGAGCCATTAATGGGAGAAGGTATGAGTATTCATAACTAAGATTTTTGCAGGGATTTGGTGTTGATTTTGTCAAAGGAGAAGATTACATTTGACTCATTTATGTGGCTAGAACTTCACAATTACCTGGCGTGGTAGAAAGCAGGGAGGAGGAAGGTAATTATTTTTGGCTTATGGATGAAGATTGATTTTGGGTTTTTAAGAGACATGAGGGTGAAATTGTCATTTGAAAAATGGTTCTTTCAATCGCAAAAAAATTTCTTTTGGGTTGACGAAAACAAAATTTAATACTTCATATAATTTTATTCTTTAGCTAAATTTCGTAAAGCTTGGTCATTAAACAAAACCCATATAGTTAGTTTTTTTTTTCAAACGAAAATTAAAACACTTTTAAACTAATAATCATATTTAATAACTAAATAAATGAGTTAAAAATTCGGGGTATTACAACGGCCCAACCTCTCACTAACCTGATGAAGAAGAAAACAAATTTCATTGGGATGACAAGCGTGAGGAAGCATTTCAAGAGCTGAAGAAGAGACTTACGACGGCCCCAGTACTAACATTTCCCTCTGGAGTAGAAGGATTTGAAGTTTACAGTGATTCCTCGAAGAAAGGTATTGGATACGTCTTGATGCAACATGGAAAGGTAGTATCCTATGCGCCGAGACAACTCAAACCACATGAACAAAATCACCCTACTCATGACTTGGAGTTAGGAGCCATCGTGTTTGCGCTGAAAATATAGAGACATTATCTGTATGGTGTGCAGTGTAAAGTCTATACGGATCACAAGAGTTTGAAGTATCTGTATACGCAAAAGGAGTTGAATATGAGGCAAAGACGTTGGCTAGAGCTTATAAGCGACTACGACTTGAAGATAGTGTATCAAGAAGGGAAAGCGAATAAGGTAGCTGATGCGTTAAGTAGAAAGAGCGCTCATTCATTGAACGCGTTGATTTTGGCAGATGAGTTATGTGAAGAGATTAAGAAATTAAGTTTGGAAGTAGTTGAGCCTGGATATGTGAGAGCTCAATTGAATGCTCTAACCGTCGGACCGGACATATTTGAAGAGATTCGGGTAAAACAAGCTGCAGATAAGTGGTTAAGCAAGTTAAGGGAGATGAAAGAAAGTGGTCAAGCACCGGAGTTTGAGATTGATGACAATGGCGTTGCAAAGTATAAACGGAGATTGTGTGTGCCACAGGATGACGAACTCAAGTCGAGAATTCTAAGGGAAGCCCATAGCTCACCGTATTCGATACATCCGGGAAAGTATAAGCTTTACAAGGACTTGAAGAAGCATTTTTGGTGGCCTAGGATGAAGCAAGAAGTAGTTGACATTGTAGCAAAGTGTTTAACATGCCAGAAGGTAAGAATACAGCATATGTAGCCAGGAGGAAAATTGCAACCATTGGAGGTACCAGGATGGAAATGGGAATCTATCTCTATGGATTTCATCACGGGATAACCAAATACAAGATCCGGAAAGAACGCAATATGGGTAATAGTGGACCGTTTGACTAAAATGACAAGATTTGTGGCAATAAAGGATACCTGGTCGTTGAAGCAGTTGGCGGATGCTTACTTTTAAGGAAGTGGTTAGACTACATGGTGTTCCGAAGGACATTATTTTGGATAGAGACTCGAGATTCTTATCTAAGTTCTGGAAACAACTCCAGACAGCTGTGGGTACATTATTGAAATTCAACACAACCTTCATCCGGCAACAGATGGTCAAACAGAGAGAACAATTCAGACCTTGGAGGATATGTTAAGAGCATGTGTTATGGATTTTGGTGGATATTGGGATGATCATTTGATGTACATTGAATTCTCGTACAACAACAATTATCACTCGAGCATAGGAATGGCACCTTATGAGGCATTGTATCGACGGAAATGTAGAAGTCCTATATGTTGGAGAGATGTGAACGAGTCCTTGAATTTGGGACCAGAAATGATTGAAGAGACTACCAGCAAGGTGAAGATGATTCAAGAGCGTATGAAAGCAGCTTAGGATCTACAAAAATCGTATACCGATCAAAGGAGACGAGACTTGGAGTTTGAAGTTGGAGAAAAAGTGTTACTGAAAGTTTCACCAACCAAGGGAGTAATGAGGTTCGGTAGAAAAGGCAAGTTGAGTCCTCGTTATATCGGACCTTACGAGATACTTGAAAGGATGGGAGAAGTGGCTTATTAGCCTTACCCACAGAATTAGCCAATGTTCACAATGTCTTTCATGTGTCTCAACTCCGTAAATACATCCCCGACCCCTCTCATGTCATTCAACCTGAGACTATAGAGCTTGATGAGACCCTTACCTTTGAAGAACGCCCTGTTAGAATCCTTGATACCAAAACGAGAAACACCCGAAACAAGGCTATAAAGTTAGTCAAAGTTCTGTGGTCTAATCATCAAACCGAGGGCAACTTGGGAGACAGAAGATGACATGAAAAAGCGGTATCCTGAACTCTCTTCTCAGGTACGATTATCGAGTTTCGGGGACGAAACTCCTTAAGGGGGACAGGATGTAATACTAACAAAGTCTAGAACTAGTGTTTCGTTAATATCGCGAAATCTAACTTTAAAGTTTGAGGACGAACTTGTTTTTAAGGAGGAGTAGATGTAATACCCAGAATTTTCAAAGCGTATTTTATTATTTATTAAGCTTTAATATTATTTTTTCAATTAAATTTATTTACTGATAATTCAACTTTATTTGATAATAATGCTCATTAAAAATTATTTCATTTAGTTTTTGAATTATTTAACGATTTTATTAAAAATGATTTATTTAGTTTTGAATTATTTAGTGATTCTATTTAAATGATTTAATTGAAATATATTATTTTTACAAACTAATTATTCATTTTATTATTTCTAATTAATTTAATTATTATTGAAATATTGACTTGGTTGTGGGCATTCTTATTCAAACCATTGTCCATCCTCATTGACAAAAACCCATTGAGAGCCCAACCCAAACAAATACCAAAGTCCAAGTACCTTAGCCCAGAAAAAAAAAAATAAAGGATAAATAAAATCACCAAAAACAGAAAATAGAATTCTGATTCATCTCCATCTTCAACCTTCCTCCCTCATGTGACTACAACACATCTAAGAGCAAAAATCCAAATACTCCATCACTCTTGTCAGATTTTATCAACACTCAAGCAAAAACTCAGGAAAATCTGAGCAAAGTAGTCAAAACAATATCAGAAATTCAAACGTCAAAGATCTTCACCATTAATGGAGCTTGATGCCAAGCTCAAAAATCTGACCCAATTCCTCTATAAATACTGAGCTACACCCATTCAATTGCTCAATCAAACCACACTTTCAAGGTTTGTTTCACTCTCCTCTCTTTAATTTCTGATTTTAATGTAGAAAATAAAAGAAAATATTACAAATTTCTGCTTCTCTAACTCGCTGGAAGCGGCCTTCGCACACCACCACTGAATCGCCTTCACCCTCCCTGAAATCACCACCTGATCCACCCCCGTTAACCTCGAACCGCCCCCAACCGCGCCTTACACCACCGCACATCACGCCACCCTACTGCCGCCTTTCCCTTCAAAACAGAACGCAACCAGCACCCAACGATGCATGCCACCACAGTCGCAGCCAACCTCGCCTGAAACCGCTGCCCTCGCCTCGCTTGAGCCGCAGCCGTGAACCATCGCGAACCGCCCAACCAGCAAGCACCACCTTCCTCTTTCCTCCTTTCCCTCTCTCTTCGCACATCCTCCTCTGCTTTCCCCTGCTCTCCCTTCTTCTTTGCTTAAACTGATTCAATGATTTAGTTTTCCCCTCCCCCTCCTTCCCTTTTTGTATTTTCTTTTGTTTAAAAAAAAACAAAAAGAAATGATCTTCTCTTAGTTAGTCTTTTAAAGTCACCTAATTTATTGGACACATTTTAAGTTAAATTGATTTTATTACTTAAAATAATTTCTTAAGTGTTTTAAAGTGTTATAATAATCCTTAAAATGATTAAGGAACTTTTCAAAGTTATTTGAATTATTTAAGTTGTTTATTTTATTTAAATAAAAAAGGGGTTATTTAGGTAACTAATTTTTAGATCCCGTTTAATTGTTGATTCCGATCTAGTAGAAGAAGATTATCAAGAGTGCGATCAACTTATGGCTTAACTTCAGGCACGCTTCAAGAGGTAATTACCAATGTTCATCCACAAGTAGATTCCGTATAAATAAAACGATTTAACTTTGAGATTATGTGAATTAATCAAGTGATTATGTGATAATGAAGTTAATATGTGGATATTGATTATGGATTAGTTATGGGTTATGATTATCAAATTTAATTATGAATTATGAGTAACAAAATGGATAACAAGTGTGGATTTTGATTCCGAACCATGAATATGGAAGTTGGACGATGGACTATGACAATGATTATTATAGCTTAGTTAACATCGTAATTAAACTCGATAATGATTTAATCTTTTTATCCTTATTCTCGATATAGGTTTTGTATTATTATTATTATTATTATTATTATTATTATTATTATCATTGTTATTATTATTATCTTTATTATTTAACATCGTTATTATCAATATGGAAATGATGAATGAAATTGTGATGAAATGTGATAATGGAATGTAACCAAGTGACGGTTATTATTATGAATATGAATAGGCTATCAATAATAGCCATGTAACATCCCGTCCAAAACCAACTGAGGAAAAACTAAAAGAGAGGCTGATGACAGCGGAAATACCATCAAGACGAGTATGCCAATACTAAAAAAGCGGAGATAAACCAATACTAAGCTATAACAAAAGAAGTAAAAGACGACAAAACCTGAAATATTATATAAAAAGGATTAAGGTCCCGTACCCTCAATCTTATCCAAAAGATACAAAGAACAAGTCTAGTAACGAATCCAAAACTAAGACTGTGGCTCAAAACATGGCCGAAATCCAAAGAGTCAACAACTGTGTAAAAGAAGTAAAACCACTACTTAAGACCAACTATGAATCTAGTCCTAATCCCCGAGCTATAATGCTCGTCTACAACCGCTAAGACTACATCCAAGCTCATAAGGTTAAGTCGCACAATCCCGGTCCAAACCGTAACAACTTTAAACTGCATCGCCATCTACAAATATATCAACAACTTCCACAATCAGTGGGGAGTAACTAGCAGTTCTCCCAGCCCAATATAGGAAACAAGTAATAAGCTTAAAGAAGCTAAAAACAACGCTAAGACAACACAAACCACAAGACAAAACATGCTCGAAAACCAACTCTAAACATGCTACTACAACGGAAATGAAATAAAAGAAAAATCACCCAATCACAAAGCACGAATCACAACCAAAAACACATACATCCAATTCAACCAAACAGACCATGCCGTCTGCCAGATAGACCCAATGGACCATGCCGCCCAAGGGCCCACCCTTGCATATCCGAGGACCATCCCCCCTTTCCGGAATACAACAACGCATTCGAGGACCATGTTGTCCGTACCGAATAACGTACTCATCTGACCATGCCGCCCATGAGTGCCTATGGACCATGCCGCCCAAGGTTAAGTAACCAAAACAGACCATGCCGCCTGCCGGTAGACTGAATAGATCATGCCGCCCATGAGAACACCTATGCATATTCGAGGACCATGCCGCCCTTGCCGAATAGCAATGCACATTCAAGGACCATGCCGCCCTTACCGAATGGCATACTCAACGAATCATGCCGCTCGTGAGTGAACCTTTGGACCATGCCGCCCAAGGTTATCGAACACAACATCAAAGCATCCATAACCAAGACATACAATCACATAACACACTCAAACATATGCTCATGCTATACACGTAATCAACCAATCGTAATCTGAGTTTGGGTACGAAAGCTATTACGATATCTCATAATATTTCCCGTACATAACTCTTGGCGAAGATACACTAAGGGCAGTATAATTCTCCCCCGAGCATAACCACGTCGACAACTCACTCATCATACCCCAACATGCTTCAAAGAAAAACGATACCCAAACTACCCATACATAACCCAACCCAACTCTTAATAAAAGTACTCAAAAACCAACAAACCATCCTAAGTCATACTCTAATATATCATAAATAAGGCTTAGACGATAAAATAACATGCTGTAAACATAAATAGACCAAAAGACAAAACTCGAGCAAGCTGGGAACAGGAGACGGTCGCGGGGCGCGAGGACCGTCGCGGGCCGCGAGCTGGCAGTCGCGGGTCACGATCGTGGTCGCGGGCCGCGAGCAGGCTCTGCCTGTGCCACTTCGTTCCTTTTCTCCGATAACACAAAACCAACCTAGACTTGTATACAGCCCCTAAGACTCAACCAACGGCAACATATACGAAAATAAACTAAAACATGAATTTACAACTCAAACCACAACACACAACTCAACACAACAATTCACCAAAAACAATTCCTCAACCAAAACAACACCAAAACCATCAACAAACCAACAATCACATGGCATAGCATTTCATGCTCCAAAATACATAAAGAGTACAACAAATAAAAAAAATAAACCTAACATGGAACTACAAGAAAACATAATCAACTATACTAAAAGTTCCACCTAAAACATGATACTAAGTTCTCAACGCGTATCTAAACATCCTAAGATCATTACCTATTCCCTAACATGCTAGAACAACGCTAGTTACCTTATTCTTCGTGAGGAGTGTAGAAAAATATAAGCAAGAGTAGCCTAGAAACCACGCGGAACATCACTACCTTCTTCTCCCTTGAATACTTCCAAAAGCCTGCGTTCTTTTCCTCCAAAATATTAAGTTGTGTTCCAATCTAGATTCCCGGCGATTGAAAATTTTGATACAAAATCTCTCCGGTCAAAATGAAGGCTGAGGTGTTATAAACATGCTGTCCAAATTTAAGGACGATCCAACGGTTAGATCTTCAGCAATGGCCATTTTCGTGAAAGTGTGCAGGGGAAAACTGAAAGACATTTCCTCTTCCTTTCTTTCTTTGAAAGTGGCGCGTGGGAAGGTAAAAGGGAAGAGAATGGGTGATGAGTTTCTGATGAAGAGGACAACAAAAGGGAGGGATTTAATAGGGTGTTTAATAAGGTGTTAATGATGGCTTAATGATCACCATAAGGGGGTTTATGAGGGAGTTTAATGGAGGGGATGAAGAGACACAACCCTTACCCTTTCATGGTTACAAAGCAAAGGATGGACAACTTATTGGAGTCTTCTAGAAGCCTCTAGATGGTTAACCTTTCCGGCCCTATTGGAATAAAAGTGGTGGACTAAAGTTCGTTACATGGTCGCAAAAACGACGATTAAGCTAAATTAACACATTAGCCTAACTAAGACTAACTCAAAAATTATACATAATAATAAACATAATAATAATAATAATAATAATAATAATAAAATGTATGATCACATTTTCATATATCAAAATAAGCTCAACTTAAAATAAATAACATCAAGTTATAACTTAGTTTAAAACCAAATTGTCGGAGCAATGTTATACATAGTTGCACCGTATAAAATATAAGCTTAATAAAATATGATATAACTAAACAAATTAATAAAAACTTAAAATTAAATCAAGGAACACAAGTTAAAATAAGAAGCAAGGCTCTAGATGAAAAATTAATAGTCTCATAGATAAATTAGCTTAATAGGTAAAGCTAAGCAAAATTTTAAAATATAAATACTATGAACATCGTAAAATAATTACACATCCATCGACTATACACATTTTGAAATTAAGGTACGTATGCACAATACATTGTCCACCGAACTATTTTCCGGTTTCAAATACGGCCATTTATTTAATAGAATATAGTTTGTATAAACGAAATTATATTAAGATTTATAAATAACCTTGTAGACCATATAAATTAACGCGCAAAATTTCTAGTGAAATTACGGGGTGTTACAAGCCATGTATAAAATAAGTTATGGAAATGGAGTAACAGTTTTCACTCTCGGAAAAATGAATGATGCATACGTGAACATGTGATATGTGATAACTTGTAATAAAATTATAAATCACTTAAAATGGAAGTGATCAACAGGTTGTGCTGTATGGGAGGTTCAACGGCCACCTACAGGTTCCTTTGTTACTATGCTGAAACTCGATGTTATTTGTCTTCCTTCTATCTTGATGTGTTCCAAGTTAGAGGGGGTGTGCACACTAGAGACTCGGTTTTATGGGCAATTTGATTTTGTGGGTGGATTTATGTGGTGTATCACCGGCCCACATGTGAGTGGATTTACGTGGTGTATCACTGGCTCACATTAGCAAGTGGATTTACGTGGTGTATCACCGGCTTGCTAGCGTTCTCCTTCCCTTTCGTAAATGAATTGGAATATCATATTCATGTGACCTTTTTAACGGTATATGTTTATGTGCAATGCTTTTCAACTCGAATTATATATTATTTTCAATTATTTTAACTTAAGTACTTTACGGGATGGAGTTGGAATTACTAGTTTATCTAATTTTTGGGAGCTTGTCTCTCTTGTCTTTTTTAATGTTCATTTGCAGGTGGGTGATCAAGGGGAAATATGAGAGATCAACTAGAAGTTGTCATTCACCTAGTTTATCTTCCGTTGGAACTCTGAAACTCGTAGTATTTAGTACTTAACGCACAATTTAAATTTGGTTGTAAGGATTAATTAAGTTTGGAACGAATATGTTTTAGTTACTTAGCCTTGCACTTAATTCCAAGGGGTTGAGTGCGGCGGTAACGCTCCGTCCGAGTCGAACCCTCGTTGATTTCCAACGAGTTTCATTAATATAATACGGGTTCGGTTTGGGCAGGGTGTTACACAAGTTATGTGTTCCTAAGAGTGGCGTGAGGGAGTTATTTGTGAGAGAAGTCCATAGTGGTTGGGTGGCTGGTCATTTTGGCATTCAAAAGACCTTAGACACTTTGAGTGAGAGTTTTTATTGGCCTAGCATTGGGAAAGATGTTCATATGGTGGTTAGTAGGTGTGCTAGTTGTCAAAAGGCTAAGAGTACCTTCCATAAAGGCCTATATACTCCATTACCAGTCCCTAATTCTCCTTGGGATAGTGTGAGTAAGGATTTCATTGTAGGGTTGCCTCGAACTCAAAGGGGAAAGGATGCTATCATGGTCGTGGTAGATCGTTTCTCTAAGATGGCTCACTTTGTTCCTATGCATAAAACTGATGATGCTTTACATGTGGCTGATTTGTACTTTAGGGAGATCATTCTTTTGCATGGTATCCCTAAAAGTATTGTTTGTGATCGTGATTCAAAGTTCCTTAGTCACTTTTGGAGGAGCTTGTGGAAGATGGTGGGAACTAAGTTACTATTCAGTACTATTCATCATCCTCAAACAGATGGCCAAACTGAAGTAAGTAATCGAACTCTTGGAGCTCTATTGCGTGGCTTGGTGAGCAAGACACAAAAGGATTGGGATATGAAGATAACACATGCTGAATTTTCTTACAATCGAGCTCATTCAACCACTACTTCTCAATCTCCATTTGAAGTGATCTATGGTATCAATCCTTTTCTTCCTATTAATTTTATTGTACTAACCAAATCTGAGATTCATGTGGATGCAAAGAAAAGGTTCGAAGCTTTCAAGAAGACATGTGAGAAAGTCAAAGCTAGAATAGAGAAGATGAATACTCAATACAAGGAGAGAGCAAACAAGCATAGAAAGCAACCTAAGTTCAAAAGTGGCGATCTAGTATGGATCCATTTGAGGAAGAGGGGTTTCCAAGCAAGAGGAAGAATAAGCTCATGCCTAGGGCTTATGGTCCATTTGAGGTTCTTGAGGTGATTGGTGATAGTGCCTACAAAATCGACCTTCCAAGTGAATATGCAGGTGTGAGTGCTACATTCAATGTTAGAGATCTTAGTCCTTACTATGATGATGCAAATTTGAGGACAAATTCTTGTGAAGAGGGGGAGAATGGTACAAGTCAAGAGGCAAAGTCAACCGTTAGAGATGAACCTATTTGCTTGGTTCTTGAAGGCTTTGGATGCAAGATCAATTCCAATGCTTCCTTTGTGACCATGATTGCTTGGGATGATGATCCTAGTTATGAAGACTAATATGGGGCGTCCATAATTAGTTATTGATAGTCTTGTAAGAGTCTTTTGTTATGTTATTTTAAACATTTAATTAATGTCTTATTTTAAGTCCATATGGCCAAAAATATGGTTATAATTTCGGTTATATGAAGAGTCCTAGTTGAGTTATAATTCTTTTTAAGATACGAATTGATCTAGCTAAAAGATAAGGAAGGATAGGCGTGTAAAATAAGATTGAAAGGCCGAAAATCCTATCATTCTTATTAGATTATCTTCCTTATGTTTATCTTTATCTTTTCCTAAATTATAGGGATTAAGATTTATATGCTTTCTAGATAGAGTTTGGTTTCCTAATCATACTAGAACTTGTACTAGTATATATAGGCACCTGTTTATTCAATAAAGAAGTAAGTTTGATTCAGTTAATGATTTTTCGAGTGATTTCAATTGTGCTTCAATTAAATTCGACCATCCATATAATATTCAGGAGTGATTATTATTGATTGTTAATCTACTTAATTCCAGGTAATGGTTTAAGGGAGATTAAGAGTTAATTAAATCTTTCAGGAATGCTTGATTTAATTATCATATCCATAAACACATAAACACATAAACACATAAACACATAAAATTTCGGACTTGTTCATTTAGTTAGGATCCTTTGCTTTGGAGTTCTTGAATGTTACTTCTCATTAGAGTTGCATTCATACCAGGATTAGTGTATTAGATGGATCAATACATTCGATCAATATATAACTTTTAAGATTACTTAAAATCAATGTATTAAATCCAGTATTAATATATTAGATCAAGGAATAAGATAGTGAAAATGAATGTAGTATATCATTTACATATGTTCTACATCAAGCAAATAGTTAAAATCTATGTATTAGCTCAATCATCGATACACTCCTAGTAATTAAATCAATCATCAATATACTAGGTCAATATATATATATGACATTTAAGATCAATGTATTAGATCAATCATCATATTTAAATCAACGTATAAGATAGTTAGGATTATCATATTAGATGGATCAATCATCAATGTATTTAATCAATGTCTAAGTTAGTTAAGAGATACGAGTATATATTATATCAATTATAATTATATTAGATCAAACAGTAAGATAATTGATATTTAGAAAAAATTGTCGGGAATAAGACAACCTTTTTCAGGTCTTCTTTTAATAAGTTAAACTTCGGATAATCATGTAATAAGTTAACCTTTTGAGGATATTTGCTTTTAACAAGTCAAAACCGATTACAACTTGTTATTGTAGGTTGCCCATCCACGTGTCATGTTTTAATTGGCTTGATTTTCAATTTCAATTTTCTTTTAATTCTAAATGATAATTTTCTTTTAATTGAATGGAATTCTCTTCGTCGACCGTTTTGAAGTCCTCAACCTTCTTCCCAACCTCCCCCTTCTTTTCGCACCATCACCGGCTATGGTGGAGCTTCTCCCGATGCTCATCTTCTATCTCAACTCAATCTCGAACGTTATGCAGATATTTCCTCTTCTTCCTTTGAATCTGGTTTATTCCTTCTGTTTTCTCTTTTCCGTTGAATTTTCACTGTTTTTAATGATATGTTTGATGAACAATCAGTATATGAAGTTGAACCTAATTTGTGCTCTGATAAAAATTTATATATTTTGCTTACCTTTAATTTTAGTGATTGACTAGCGTGATTTGTATTTTGGGAGCTACGTGTTTGAGTGTTTGGGGTCAATTGAACACACTTGATCAATACAAAAAACCAGATAGGGGTAGAATGAATCTGCCAAATGGAGAGATCACCATGTTCGTAAGATTTTATTGGGATTCCTCAAAGACCTAACCAATTGACCATTTCCACAGAAGATAGAAAGAGCTCGTCGTAGACGGACGACATTCTTCGTCGCCATTGGAGAACGTTACAGCTAAAGGAAGGAAACTACCACAAGAATTGGAGCAGATCCTGTGTAGAAGTTGGGGTTTATGCAAGGGTTAGAACTTAGAAATTGAAAATTAAATTTTATAATTCTAAGTACTTAATTGGTCAATCTACTGGAGATGGATTTACATGAATGGAGTGGAGGAGATGAATTGTTTGGAGAGGAGTTCAGTGGAGAAGGCTAATGTTTTTTGGAGTGAAAAGAAAAAAAATTACCTATTCTTTAGGTCATAGGTTACCTGAACTTGTTAAAAGCAAATACTTTCAAAAGGTTAACTCATTCCAGAATTATCTAAAGTTTAACTTATTAAAAGAAGACAGTAAAAAGGTTGACTTATTCCCGATAATTTTTCCTAATATTTATATATGATATCAATCATTGATATGTAAGATAAATAAACCAGATAATTAAGATTAATCATCAATTATCGTGTTTGAGCTGTCATGAGTTTGAATGAGCTTTCAGAATTGTTCTGTCTTATTTTTCAAGAGATAGACTTGTTCGATCTCTGTTCACGAATGTGCCCGTTGACTTTTTAAGTTTGAACTTAAGATTAAACAAGCTTTAACTTGAGCTTTAAAGATCTATAAAATGTGAATAGAATATTGAGATCTTAAACAAGCTTTAAAGGTATAGAACAACTCGATCTTCTACAATGAAAATCATGTTTCTGAACTTCTGTTTGTACTTGACTACACTAAAAAATGAGCTTCTATTTTTCGAATATGGTTGAATCAAAATAACCCAAATTAACATTTAGATAGGTGTTTATCAGATGTAAAGGCATAGAAATTTAGGTACAGGCCTATCAACATCAGGAACAACATAATCAGAATGAAGCATAAGAAATCAAATCGCCTTCCTCACCTCACTTAATCTTCTTAGTGTAAATTCAAAAAGAAACCTCAATTAATTGTTATCAAAAACAAACCCTACGTCTTCCTCTTCAACGATTAATAGAAGTTATTAGTTCTCCGAGGAAGAGAAAAAAACCACCGAAAGGGATACAAGAGCACGCATTCGACTAGCTTCCTGCAACCGATTATAGGCAACCAAAAATCAAACAGCCTTCCTAGTTGTGTTATTTTTTATTTTCTCTATTTTGCCTTCCTCTTCAATGATTTCAGCAAGTTATTTCTTGAATTTAAAGGTAGTTTCTCATTTTTTAAATCATATTTTTTGCTTCTTCTTTTTTGTATGTTTCTTTTGTTAATTTTGGTCACAATAAGTTGTATTGAGTGATGAAAAGTTCAACGAATAATTGTTTGTTAGTAATTGTTGTATGACTAAAGTTGTTGTTCTGCAAGTTTTGGTGTTGATCATAGTTGAGTTTAATATAGTTGGTGGTGATTATAGTTGAGTTTATTAAGTTGGTGTTTTTGTGGTGATCATAGCTGAGTTTTGCATTTTTCTCTTTGATTTATGGTTTAATCTATCATTATGGATTCTGATGCACTGTATTGTGACATTACATTTTGTGTGATGACTACTCTTATAATGTAAGTTTTAGTTGAAGGTGTAAGTTGTTGGTGTGTTTTTTTTTTTTTGTGATATTTCCTGAGGTACTCCCGGGGTTAGGGCTAATTCCTCGGGTACCCTCCTCGTTTTCGAGCTAGCTGAGATGCCACCAGAGTCATTGCTTTTAGCTTAAATGACATTACTACTAAAATTCAGTTAATGTTCCGATAACTTTCATAATTATACTTTGATTTTGATTAAAAATCAAAAAAAAAAAAAAACAAAAACCAGAAGTTTTATGCTATTTAAGACACTGTAATTATGAAAGTTAACGGAACCCTAACGGAATTTTAGTATTAATGGCATTTATACTAACGACAGTGACTCTGGCATCTCAACTAGCTCGAAAACGAGGAGGATACTCAAGGAATTAGCCCTAACCCCGGGGGTACCTCAGGAAATATCCCTTTTTTTGTTGCTATATGATGTTTGATGTAAGATCTCTGCTGGATTTGTTCTACTTATAATGACTAACAACGAGAGCATCTCTAGAGCTTTGATTAGTTTTGCCGTTTCTTGTACTTCATTTTGTGCCCATTCTTATACTATTCTCATTATAAGATCTCTGTTGGATTTGTTCATATATAACTGAAGATTTGATACATCTAGAAAGAGGGGGAAAGGAAAAAAATTCCTCCATGGGACAAATGTTAATCGCCCATGTCTTTCTCACTGATGTGACACTATTAACTATTGTGTCATGACAGTTGTCGATTTCTGGTGACACTATTAACTCAGTCATTCCATTTATCATCACAGAGAAGTAAGGAGAAGTTACACATGTCATCACCAGATTCTTAAATCGCTCAAGGAAACCTAAAGCTCCCATCATTTCATCCAAAAAGGCACATTCAATGGTTTGATATCATAAATATCTAAACCTTGAAATTGCAAGATGTACTTAGTTAATGGGTTGTTCTTAATAATTTGTATTCACATTTTTATTTCATTATAACATATTATTATAAAACTTATACGCGAAACAAACCCCTGATTGTTTCATTATAATGTTTCAGCCAAATGCAAAGCATCAAGATCCACCCGAAAAGAACGAGCAACCAGTCCAAAAGAACAAGCAGCTAGTTCAGCACAAGCACCCCAAAGTGCAGTCTCATGAAGTGCTTGTTACAAGGGAAAGGAACCCCGAAATGTCATTTGATGAGCATACACAAGAGTCACTGGTTGCATTAGTGGCTGATACAATCGAGGAAACAGAGGCAACTGCCTTTCTTGATGAATGCATTGAGAATGTATTAAAACAGCATCCAGAGGTCCCTTTATCAGATCTTGTAGCAAAAATGAAGGCACACTACTTCGTAAGTGTTTTTAATATATTTATTTGCTAAATTTACTATAGCATGTATTGCACTATCAACCACTGCATTTATTTGCTAAATTATTAATTTAGGATGATATCATAGCCTTTGAGGCAAGGTGTTCGACTCCTCCCTAAACCTTTTTTTTCGTTTGTGGGTTTAATCTCTTTTTCTTTCCTTTTCTTTTTCTCTTAATAAAAGTCTTACATTTTATGTTTTCTATTATGCATTTTAAGACTTTCTATTTTTAAATAGTATTTCTTAGGGCCTGTTCTCTCCAACTTATTTTCAGTTTAGTTTAGTTTAGTTCAGTTCCTAATTTCCTTCTCTCATAAACAATTCATTTTAGCGTAATTCAGTTCAGTTCAATTCAGTTCAGAACAAACAGGCCCTTAGGTCCCTACATTTTTTTTTGAAAATTTGACATATTTTTAATGATTTTTTCGAAAACCTTGATTTTTACGCTATTTTCGACCCTTTTCCCAAACAAAATATATATTTATAAAAATTGGAAAATTAGTTACACATTTACGGATTTTTGACATATTTTTAATGATTTTTCATTTCTGAGTGTTGTGTTATGCATATAAAAAAATTTGAGAAAAATAATTTTGACTCGCATTATCTTCTTTTCTTATTCCTCCTTCTCATCTTAAACCGCACCGCAGCAAATCGCAATTTACGGTGCGGTTATATAATCCTAAGCAACATGCATGGACTATGAACCACATACCCAATAGATGATATAACATGTAGAAGATGAGCATATGGAAACGTGGGCCTATGGAACCGTATAAACGTGGGAATCGATTACAGTTTCCTTTTACCTTACAACCAAGTGCTTACACTTACAGGAGAAGGTCAGTCAGTACATATTATGTTAACAAAAAGTTGATGAGAACATGTTTATTGAGCTTAAAAACTAGACAAAAACTAAATTTCTACCACCCACCACCACCACCACTTGAACCCCAACCACCAGGATATGCTTCATCACTAGAGGCATTTGGACCTTTGCACCAGGAAAGATAAAAACCCCATCTAGAACCATGCCCGCTGTTCTTGAATCACCATAGTCCCTCCTGCGGCCATCTCTATTGCCATGGTATGACCCTCGGCCACCATGTCCACCGCCCCCCTCCTTCAAGGGTGTTGGTAAAAACAACAGCTACATCAAGCAAACAATAATATAAACTTATCACACATCAAAAACAGGGGGTTATAGTGACATTGCTCATATTACAACATTAATACTACTACCAGCAGCTACTAGAATGTTGATTCAAGACTGCTTTCTTTTCCATCAGTTCATTCAAATCACTTAACTCTACAAGATGATCACAAGTTGATTTCTTCCGGGGTGTTGAGGGGTTCAATATTGAAAAAAAAAGAAAATAAACAACATTCAACCCTCAATTATAATTCAAGGAAAATAAACGAATAAGTAAAAGCACACATATTACTTGTACCTTAGAGGAAGCAATCCTTGAGAGCCAACTTCTCATGCAAAATTTCCCAACAAATGATAAGCTTTGCATTTGTAGCATTAGCCTAATGCAAGATTTTGTTAGTTTATTTATGTTAGCACATAAGTCTTATCAAAAAGAAAAAAACAGAACATACCTTCTTAAAAGGTAGCTTCTCACCTCTTGCCCAATACTGTAAATTCTGAAGTATAAAAACTCCACAATGATACCCATTGTCCTGCCTGGCATTCCCCGTTACAATAAAAAGTTTCCAAGACTTCATGTCCACACTATGGTGGTGATGCATATGCATTACCTAAGAAGAGGAGAATACATTAGTGCTTTGTTATAAACTTGTAAATATCGAACAATTCAAAATAGAAATGGACATGGACTAGTACCAACACAGAGACATGCGCTATATAAATATCTGGAGAAATGCCATGATCCAAAGAATCGAGTACGTAGATCTCTCAATCTTTTACATGAACAATGATACCAAAGAAGTGTTTACTATCCACCACACCAATAAGAATCTGAAAGGTAAAAGAAAAATTCCAAGATATATATATATAAGTCAAGCACCATTTTCACGTAGCAAATAAAGCACCATATACTAGTTTCATTTCGGGTTCACCTTATCAATATCATTCTCGAATATAGGATGGACAAACTTGTATTTTTTTGTCAAGCTTCTGTATTGGCTTGCCAAAACTGCAAGGCAAATAATAACAAAAAATAAGAACGATAAAAAACTAAAAGTAGGGTTTCAGTAGGAAATGGGTCCAGAATGCAAAAAAAAAGAGAAATTACTTGTGGATTAACAAACTTGAATGGCTTTTCTTTGAAAGCTTGGCATAGAACTTATCATCTACCTATGATGCAAATAAATGAATAAATAAATTCAACAAATACAAGATGTACATATCTACTTACGCAAGTAACTCACGAGTAGAATAATTTGGCTTGAAGACTCACTGATGTATCCAGCATTGTGCTTTCCTCCGGATAATGCTCAAATGGAAAAAGCAACTTCCTAACATAAACATTAAAAGGTCAACGTGAAAAATAACTAGACAAAGCTATAAAACAAAACTGAAAAGCGAATAAAATATCAAATACAAAGTTCATCCCTTCAATTGCTCTCGTATTTTGTATACAGGTGTGTTGTACAATTGTTCTTCATTCTACCAAAAATAGTGAGTGATTTGTGACATGCAAAACTTATATGATTGTTCAAAACATTGATATCGGAATTCAACTTACCTGAAATTTTGTCAGGAAAGTGAGATCGCTATAGTCGATACGTGTAAAGCTCAGCAAATTACGATGCTCAACACAAATTTCTTTCTTTTTTTCATTCTACACCGTATCATATTTGAGTTAGTACGAAAAACTGAGATGATAAACCAAATATAGCGCAGGACTCTATCAAGAAGCATACCCATGTACTGCCCTTAAATGCAAAATAATGTTTTCCGATGAAATCATTAATTGTAGCACAAATTTGTGGCTTCATAGACATCAACTCATCATGTATTGTATGATTTGCGGCTTTAAATGATATTTGCAATTCCCCTTTGATATTTGTTTTTTTCATCAAATTCTCTGTTTCTTACTCTTCTTACACTACACAAGATGATTATTGAAATTAGAGTTTTCACTGCACTGGAGGTAGAACTTGCCACTGGATTGAAAGCTTGCCATTGGATTGCGAATAACCATTGGAAGAATTGTATTATTGCAAAATATCAAGACAAAACAATGATTAAAATATCATTCACATGTGTGAGTAGACATAAGACAAATATTTCTTTGAATTCTTATACAGCTATAGTAAAAAATCCTTCACATAATAGTCAGTCGACACTTAGGCAAATCACTATATCGATTCAAGTAAAGTCTACAATTATTCTAAATTGTGGTTCATTATAGTCGAATCGATACATAAGTATGAACTTACCAAGCTACATAACCATCTGTATATGTTCCCAACTGGACCTCTGTTATAATTGTTATTTACTCTCGTTTAATTTTATTATAGATCAAGAAGCAATAGAGGCTTAAAGGTACATAACAACTCGATCTTCTACAATGAAAATCATGATTCTGAACTTCTGTTTGTACTTGACTACACTAAAAAATGAGCTTTTGTTTTCTGAATATGGTTAAATCAAAATAAGTTTTTTATAGTGACATTACGTCAGAGGAAAAAATGAATGTTCTTTTACATTCAATCAACACACTAAAAGGGCTATATGATCTACCGGGTACAAAGTTGCAAAAACCTAACTGCAAACCCTGAAATTTAAACCTCTTTATCTTGTGAGCATTCTATTGGACAAATTAAATCATCATATGGTGTTCTCCATCATTAAAAGTTGCAATCTTTTGTCACTGCTCCTTCCTTTGTAAGGGGATCTTTCCTAATTTCTTCAATGAAGTCGATATGTTCATGAAATGATTTTGACAAAGTTTCAGCAATGAAATTCATGTAATGGTGGCAAAAACTGTAATTGACAAAGTTTCAGCAAGAATGAACAAAATTAAGTTAAACATGCGTGATTGAGAGTGCACAAAGATTGAACAAAATTACTAAATTAGTTGTAACTCATACTACAGATTAACCACATTAACAATAAATATAACTTTGCAATGAAATCAAACCAACATGTAATTAATAACTGAACATTAATAGCAACAACAATGAATTCAAAGTAATTGACGAAATAACTAAACATCAATAAACCAATTTATGAAAAGATTGCGAAGAAGAAATGAAAATCGAGAGAGATCCAGATATTTATCTCATCATTGGCGCTTTCCAGTGCAGAAAACATGGTGATGATGGTCGATTGAGGATGGTCGGAGTTGATGGTGATGAGTTGATAATGATGGTCGATTGAGGATGGCGGTTTTTATGATTATTTGATTGAGGATGACGTTTTTTATGTTCTGATCTTTTTCTCTGAATCTTTTAATTTTAGAGTGGAGATCTTAACACAAGTTTCCTGAGCAAACAACTTACTTTTTAAACACCCCATTTTCGCTTTTTATATCGACCAAACAATATGTATGTGCTAAATGAAATTCATAAACATTCTAAGTGTCTACCCTAATTTTAAAAACCATACAGTAATTTGAGGGTTATTAATGTACGTATTATAATGGATGATTATACCTTTTTAATTACGCTTAGATCATATAATTTTTTTCATTCGTAAATCTTTATATCATTATCATTTAATAAAATGAGCTTTATTAAAATACATGTAACACCCCAACTTTTCAAAAGTTTAATTAGAAAAATTGCCTAGAATAATGCAACCTTTTGGCCATTCGCAACGAATATGCAACCTAAAGATTATTCTGCATTAGCAATAATGCAACCTTAATACCCCATTTTTTTTAAACAGGACAAATGACCGGTTACCTGTACCATAGGTAACTTTTATTAAAACTTTAAATTCTAAATAATAAAATTTTTTAAAAAAACCTGAAAAAAACCTAAACTAAACGCAGCCTCCATCCCCACCCCTACCCCCACCCCTCACCGGATTTCCAACTGCCTCACCGGATTTCGAACCCCCCATGCCGGATTTCCAAACCCCTTCGCCGGTGACCACAAAGCCAACCATGTGCTTCCTAAAACCGCCTCTAACCCCAGCCCTACCCCCACCCCAACCCCACCCTAACCCCATCCCCGACCCCAGCCACGAAACCCGCCATTGCCACCACCCCAAGTTAGATTTCGACACTCGCGTTTATCCTGGTGGTGGTGGAAGCGCCATTTAGGGCGCGGAGTGCGTTCTCTACCGGCTTCGCATTTACAAGCCACGACTCTGTCGCGACGATGAGGAGGGGTTCTTGTGGTGGTGGTGGAAGCGCCATTTAGGATGCATTTAGGGCGGCGGTTTCTGGCTGTTTCGGCGGTGACGCGGTGGTGGTTTCATGTCTGGGGGAAAGGAGGAGGGGTGGGGGTGGTTGTGGGTTCGTGGCTGGGGGAAGGGAGGAGGGGGGTTTTGGTTTTTTTTTGGTTTTTTTAATCTTTTTGTTTATATATATATTTTTTAAAAATATTTATGATAATCAATAAGTAAACGCCATGTGTCTCAGTTAACCTATTCTTTAAGTTAAATCCGATTTTACCCCATTTAAAATAAATGGGGTATAAAGGTTGCATTATTCCAGAATAATCTTTAGGTTGCATTATTATTTGCGAATGGCCAAAAGGTTGCATTATTCTAGACAATTTTTCCTTAATTATATTATTAGCTTAAACGAGTAGTAATTTGAATTTTTACAATTTAATTATAATTGTTAACTACTTGGGTTAATTTTTGTTTTGATAAACCGTCCATCAATAGCCCAATTTCTATTATTCATTTTAACCATCTAGTGTTTTAACCCAAATAGAACCCAACCCATTTCCTTCTCTCTTGCACATCATTCACCTCCCCCACCCATCACCTTCGCCTTCCCTTACTCACCTTCACTACCCGTCACCTCCTACTTGTCCCTTTGACTGCCTTTGTTTCACCTTGCTCCCCAAGCATTGCACCACCAATCACCAAGCTACCAACCTCATTTTTGTCCCCTTGAAACTTCCTATATATAGATGTATAGCATCAGTTCAAATACTCACCTCCTCCCATCTTCTTCCTCTTCGTTTTCCTCCATGTACAACCAACAATGGAGCTTCACCTTTCTCTTCTTCATTTCTTCCATGACTTCCACCTTTCAACCACCACCAAAACGTCGCCCTTGGCCGCGTCTTCCACCTAGCCCATCCTTGGTTTTCCCCTGCACCACACGTGCACCAAGCCCGAACACCACAACCCATGCTTTCTTCCCTCTCTCACTGTTGCGTGTCTTTCCCTCCTTCTGCCTCCTCTTGGCAGCAACCACCACAGCCCTCCCATGCAATGGCGGAGCCAGGATTTTGGCATCGGCGATACATTAATTGATTATATCATTGTTTTCCGTTTGATTATTTTTAATCTAGTAGTAGCACTCATTAGTCCTACATTCAAGTATATGACAAAATAATCAACCAATCAAGTAAAAAAGCCCTAATTTTATACTCTTATCTTAGATTCTCATTGGAAACCCAAAAATTACAAATACAAAAATTAAGCTAATGATATCAAATATTTTAATTTTACAATATATAAATTTTATCATAGATTTGGAGAAATTAAATAAAATATATAAAAATAAACTTTGCCTGATCATTGTGAAAGGTGGTGACCGGTGGTCAGGCGGTGGCGGGCAGACGCAACAGGTTCAAACGGAAGGAGTCGGGTTGAAAAATAATAAACGTGATACTACTAAGTTAAGAAAAAGAATTAAAAGTGATACTACTAAGTTAAGATAGTAAAATAATTTTTTAATTTTCAAAAATAGTAAGAGTGATACTACTAAGTTAAGAAAAAGAATTAAAAAGCTGACAAAATCTTTACAGTTGTCATGTCAAGTGAAGGAGAGAGAAAAAAATTTAGCTTTATTTCCTCTCTCCTTCACGTGAGCGTGCACTGTACGCGGAGATATTGAGTGACTAAGTGATCCAACAGTCGGTATTTTTTTTCTTTTTTATTCCTTTTTTCTTTTTTGGCTTATTAAGGTTACAATGTACCCCCCATGCACCATCTAGCTCCGCCACTGCTACCTTGGTTGCTGTCAGCTTTGACGCAACCCAGACCACTGGAAACCACTGCAGCTCATCTCCCTCCTTTTTCCTTTTCATTCGCTGCACACACCCCCTTTCATTGCTGCTTTCACTGCTGTACCGCAGCACCACAACACCTAACTCTGACCTTCCCTTGCTCACCGGAACTTCGACTTCCCTTCTTGTTTGCCGAAAGTGCAGCCACCCAGCCTCGCCTCTCTATTTCTTCTGCCTTCGTGAACTATTCTAACAGAACCAAGTGATTGGTTCTGTGAACCAGTAAATGAAACTTAACAACAAAGCCACAAAGCCAATAGTTGACTTGTAAAGGTATTAAACCCAATTCACCCATTTGTTATTAAAGCCCAATTAGTGTATAATTAATCTAAAATCAGTTCATGAAATTATTATCAATTATTTTAAAATATATAATTAGTTTTAAGATTAGCATCTTAAATTAAGATTTCCGAAAATCGGATTATTAAGGAAATGTCATAATTAGTATAAGTTGAATGTAGTCTAATCGATTATTTTATTGATGTTTATGGAGCGGTAAACGGAATGTGGGAATTCGAAAGGTCTATGGATGACATTCTTGGAGTTATGTTGATATTATGAATTGAGCAGTTAAGGTAACTTTTATGTCCAGCATTACTATATATGCCCTTATGTGTATGTTTATGAGAGTATGACTACTTATATGAACGATGAGTGTTTATCGGAAGATTTAGTTATGAAGCATGAAATGAGAGTAACCTTTATGTCTAGCAATAAACTACATGCCCGTATATGAAAATATGAATTTATAATGTATAATGTGATTATATGAATCTCCGTATATTGAATTATGAAATTATGTATGTAAAGCACATTGATGATAATACGTAAAGTTTATTGTATATATATTTCTATAATGTGATTCACGGTGCATATAAATTATGAAATCGATGTTTTCATATATTCAAGGTAATTATTATGACGTTATGATAAATTATTATTTTATATCACGTGAAAGCATGATATTTACGAAAAGGCATGATATTATATGTTGTTTATGCAACTTCAATGATTATTATATGTTTTAGCAATGAATTGTGGTTTATGTATGTTCATGTTATATGTTTATTCGCGTAAAACATGTTAACCTAAATGATAGTAATTTATAGTATGATCTAACCATGATTCATTATGTGAGTAAAGTATATTTGATTGATAATTGTAATATGGATTATGAATAATGCATGAAAGCACGACTTTATGTGACTAGTATGATTTACGGCTTTATATGAAACTTGATGTTAACGTATGTTCGCATGATTATTTAATGTCTAAGTAAAGTATGTTGGCTAAGAGTTATGAAAAATGTGATGCATGCTCATACGATTTTATGGATAATATGTTAATGCTTTTATTGTGTTTAAGAGTCGAGGTGAATTAAGATGTTGAATGAAATACAAGTTATAGTTCACATGATTCATGCTTATAGCAATCCATGTATATGTGTATGCCTAAGATAGACTCATGACCCTATGATTTCTACCTCTGTAAGGTATTAAACAGTGTAATCTAAGTCTGAATCCATGTTCAATGTGATGTATGAAGTAATGGCGGTTATTATAAAATGATTAAGCTTTTGCGAAGCAAGTTAATTAAAGATACGAAACATGATTAACGAAAGCGAAAGAGGTTCCTGGCATTTATAGTGAATAAAAACGCAAGTTACGGTCGTACACCCAACAAGGAAGAATGCTCCTTGAGGGGTACCGCAAGGTAGGAAATGTCCAGCAAGGTGGGAGGCGTCCCGCAAGGCTATAATTGCTAGTAACCAAGTTTAATGATGTAAATTAAGGAATCTTCTTAATAAGTGTTGTATGATTACGTGAATGATCGTGATTAAATGTTAGTTTATGATTAAGTATGTTGCTTTGTAAATAAGGCTTGTAATGTGTGTGAATAATAAGAAACGGAAAACACGACGAGTAAAAAGGGAAAGAGGTTCTAGTTGTATTGGTTAAGCTATGTTATGAGATTATGGTCATGCAAGTACCTTCGCACCCGTCGTACACCTAACAAGGGAGATTGCTCCTTAAGGGGTACCACAAGTTTTTAAAGTTAATGAGATCTCGGTGGGAGTGGTAGATCCAACAAGGGATAGTGCTCCTTAAGGACTATCGCAAGGTGGGAGACGTCCCGCAAGGTGGGAAAATGTCCCGCAAGGGTAGCCTCCAACACGGGAGGACTACCGAGGATAGATCCAACACGGGAGACTGCTTCATGAGGACTACCTCAAATACTAAGCCAGTTACCAAGTTAAAAGAATATTAAAGATGAAACCTATGATGTTTCAAGAGTATTAATGGAAACCTATGTGGTTTCAAGTTGTTAAGAATGATGAATGGAAACACGTGATATTTCAAGATGATGTGTGAAAGTTCATAAAAGTATTAAGTCTTAAAGTATATTGATTGTCCGTGTTGATTTATGAATGTTCTTTCATGTTAATAATCATGTTCGTGAGTCGTGTTTGTGCTTTTAAAGTAATTAACGTTATTACGATATATATGATGTTATATGCTTACGTGATTTAACTTTCATGTCATAAGAGTTTTATGAATGTTCTCGGAATCATGGCAAATGCTCGTTAACATGTATGTATGTATGGTATGAACATGAGTTTATATAAAAAAAGTATAATTTATATGTCAAGTATGATTATCGTTTTATTTCAAGGAAGTATGATTTACGTGATCCAAGTACGATTATGCTTTAATTCATGGAAGTATGTGAAATGACAGAGTGTGATCTATGATGCATGATTCATGTTCATAAGAGTTTACGAGTATGTTTATGATTTCATGTGAGAATGGTGAAGTTACGAACATGTTTATAATTACATAATTCTTATGGTGTTAAAGTATGTGACGAGTATTACTCGGAATACAAGTCTAAAAGTTTAATGAATTAAGATACGATAATGAAAAGTGGAAAGAGAATGAGTCCGTTGGCTTCGAATTATGAACGAACTGGTAAATAGGCAAGTTATAGGTAGAGGAAAGATTTTACGATATTTAATGGGCCAAGTTGGCCAAGTACAATGAATGTATGATGAAATGAATGTAAGGTCCAAAGCCTGTACTCGTCATGGTCTAAGCTCGTGTTAATAGTCCTTGCCAACAGTCCGTTCAAGTTAAAGTTAAAGTTATTGTCTTACGATTCGTATTCCGATCAATTACTAAAGTTATGTGAAACATGATTATGTGCAAGGATCTGATAAATACCTGTGGGTACAAAAATGTTTTTCGAAACAAAACCGTTTTTACGGGCTGGAGCAAAATTAAGAGTTTTTCACTCACTTTGCAATGTTTTATGTCTTTTCTTGTTTCCCTATATTTTCCTTCTGAACAAAGCCTAGGTTATGAAAGAGGATCAATATGGATCCGTGAGAAGCAAGTGCGCGGAATGGATTTTCAAGGAGTGAGATTAAGAAAGCATTTAAGGTTTTAATACTAGTTATAAGATGGTGAGATTTTGTAAAGAATCTTATACTATTGGTGGGCCATAACCCACAAGTTTAAGGAAACGCTTCTGCAAAGCATGAGATAAATTAATGTTATTTGTGATTAATTATGATTAATGATGTTTAATTAAGGCACCCGAATTCGGGGCGTTACAATTTCCTCCGCTCCAATTTACTTGCAACGTTGATCACTTTCACGCATGATATAATTATGGGTTCAATCAAAAAATATCCGATACAAGTATAGTGTACCTTTTCTATTCTTGAATTTGATCAAAAAACAATTTATAGTCTAAAAACTATGAAAAAAACATATTTACGTACCTTCGTTACATTTATAACAGAGTAATACTTGAGAATGCCACTGTTAGAGCTAGTGCCGTGATTACATTGGCGAAATTTGGTGCCATGGTCGATTCATTGAAGGTATTAATTCGAAGTATATTTGAATCTATTGCTTTTTTAATTAAATTGTGATTTGGTGTCCAATATCGAAAATTGTCTCTTTTTTATGCAGCCCCGTATCTTTATTCTATTGAGAGGTTGCTTATTTGATTGTGATGATGAGGTAAATCTTGCTAAAAATAGCTTACTTTAATTTGTAAAAAAATAGATTTTGCTAAAAACAACTTTCCCCTTAACATAAGAGTTCAACTAGCTATCTAGTTTATTGATTTTGCGTCATAATAAAGAGGTTTTATAATCTATTGAGGCAGCTCTCGACTTTAAGGACATTTTTTTTGGTTTTTTAGGTTCTATACAAAACTAATCCTTCATCTTTACTTCTTTTGTTCTTCACTTCTTGGAGCTTCTTAGGAGGATTCGATCATAGGATACATTCCTGTATTGTCAATTTGTTCCTTCATAGCTATCATAGCCAATTGGCTTTGGTTGTCCTGCCGGTCCATCATACACTGTTGCAGTCTGTCTACCATGGTGCTTTCTCAACTTCTGACATTGTGATATCCTTTACCTCCTGTACTTCCTCTATCTTTGTCATCTCCACCTTCACTTCCCCCTGTTGTACCGCCTCTGTCTTCATCTTTTCTTCCTTTACCTCCTTAATAGGTGGCTGATCAACCCTTACACTTGTATTGTTCATCGAGTTTAGAGTTGGCATAATAGTTACAGCCAATTATATCTCTTTCAATAAACCGTTGTCTTCTTTTAGGAGGTTTCACTGACTTTTTTCCTTGGATCAGCGAGACTCATTCCAAATCCTACTGGATCACCATTTTGTGATTTATGATTTGAGTTTGCCATATTCAAAGATTATTCAAGCTCTTGTAACTTGTTTGACACTTCCCAGTTTTGCAGGTCAGGCTTAGTAGCTGTGTGTAAATCCCAATACTCCCAAATGCTCTTTTCTAGGCCTATGGAGGAAAAAAATGAATGTTCCTTGTCTCAAATTTGTGAGTAGACATAATGCATAATGTGTTTGGACGAGCAAAATTCAGCAAAATACTAATAGCAAGACAAACACATTTGATTATATCATTATCATCCTCAAAGTCATATTTCGAGAGAATAGCCCCAGCATAACCATACTTTTCTAAAGAAGCCTTAATGTTTTTCTTCTTGAACCAACAATTACCATCCTCCTTTAAGTCTCTTACTATTCCCAGAACTCCTTCTGGTTCAAGCGAAGTTAGCATTGAATCAATGAACACCTTATCATCTTTGTACCAACATGCATGATTGCATCAGCATGCATGATTTATAATCTAAATTAATAAAAGATTTTGTGTTCCATGTAAAGTTATTTCATAAAGTTGGCTATAGGAGTACCGGAGGAACCATCTAGCAGCAGTAATTTTAGCGCCACTAGTATGCAGGCCACTAGGAATATACTCATTTACTTGCTCATCAAAGTCACGACAGTTTGATAAACTTTGTAACACCCCGACTCCACACTAGGCCGGGCATGTTGTCACTAGCTATAGGGATACCAGAAGGATTTGGTGAGTGCGAGAGTCAGATTCCACATAAAACCATACTTCTAACTTTCACCGACTCACCTTTTGTTTTGGAATCTGACAAACTCTTTGAGAATCTTTAGTGTTTAATTGCAACTGTCCATGATCATAATAATTTTAACTCAATTCACTTCCATGAATGATGGATCTTCTATGAGTTTAGCTGCCTTGAACACGAATAGAGAGGTTTTTTGGATAGAAGAAGTAGGATTTTTTTAATGTGGGGTATGGAAAAAAGTTTAGCAAAGTTGTGGAGACCATATTGTTTAAAGAGGTAATGTAACAAGTTTTTATGTTTGGGTAAAATAGGAAAATGTAGCAAATATATGTGGACAGAGGGAGTAGAAAATCAGAAGGTGTTTAGGGTTTAGGGATAGAGTTAGGAAACCCTACGCTTAACTAAAGAATCCTACGATGAAATTTAAACACAACCCCACAGTTTGCGTAGGGTCTAGGCACTTGGCGTAGGGTGTAGAAAGCTGGCGCAGGGTGTAAGAAGTCGGCGTAGGGTCTAGCCAGTTGGCGTAGGGTTAGGCGGTTGGAGTAGGTTCTTCGAAGTTAGCGTAAGGTCTAGGCAGTTGGCGTAGGGCTAAGGCTGTTGGCGTAAGGTGTAGGATGTTGACGTAAGGTGTAGGAAGTTGGTGTGGGGTCTAGGAAGTTGGCGTAGGGTTTAGGAAGTTGGCATAGGATCTAGGTTTTGGCGTAGGGTCTAGGGAGTTGGCGTAGGGTCTATCAAGTTGACACTCACACATTCACTCGGCCGACCCAAGAAACCAATAATTAAGTTGGGTTTATCCACCCATTCAAAGTGCACTTTTTGGGCACCATGACGACTTTTTCCTGAATCTCACCTCCTTCCTTCACGCTACGACCCACGACCACGAAATAATTTTACCGACTCTTTGTGTGCGAGAGTCAAATTCTACATAAAACCAAACTCTTTTGGGTCTAGACAAAATGATAACACATAAAACCCTACTTCCAACTTTCACCGACTCATCTTCTGTTTTGGAATCTGACAAAGTCTTTGATAATCATTAATGTTTAATTGCAACTACCCATGATCATACAGGGCATCAAAATTTTAACTCAATTAACTTCAATTAATGATGGATCTTCTATGAATTTAGCTTCCTTGACCACGAATAGTGAGGTTTTTTTCTAAATAATATACCCTCTACAGATTTATCGGTGAAATTGAGTGCGGGAGAGGCATTGTATTTAACGCCATCATGGGGAACATCAGGCATGTCACCTTTAATTCAACAAAAGAGAATTTACGAAAACCGAAACAACGGAAAACTAGGAATCTTTGTACCCTAAAATAGGAAAATCTCTATAAACTTAAACTCTAACACATTATAAGGTAATCTAAGTTGTTTATCGGAATTTGACTTTCGGTAGCCTAAACCCTAAGATAACAACCACAAGACCCTTTCTATTATAGAAGTAAAGTTTTTAGTAAATTAAAATTTTAAATTCATGAACTACTAATTTTAGTGGGCGTCGGGTCACAATCGTTAGCATATCACTCGACACTTATCAATTAAAATTTCAATCAAGCTAGGGCGAAAAAGGAGACATAGCAGAAAGAGAAGGTTGTGGGATTAGAGCCTTCAACTTCCACATCTGCTACTTGGAAAGCAAAGTCATGTGTAGAGAGCGAAGGAGACTCCATGGCGGTATGTCATTTATGTTCCACTTGTACTCGTAATATTTTATTGAGATATCTGGGTTGCCGGATCATTTTATGTTGTTTTCTTTCTTGCAATTAGTAGTTTTCCTGTAACACCCCAAAAATTTAAACTAATAATTTGATTAGAAAAACAACATTTGACTTTAAAAACCATTCATTAAAACCTTTAGGGTGTTACCGTCGCATAAACATGCAACGCTAAAAATGAACTGGAAGAATTAAACACCTCATTATTAAAGAAACTCAAAGCTACCAAAGCTAAGTCATAAAACTAAAGTTACCAAGACTGAAATAAAGAGTAATAGTCAAAATAACACTAATGTAGTCAGAAACTAGGTGATCCTAAGCTATATTGCTCTCAAATGCCCAACGTAATCCCTTCGTCAACAACCTGCAAAAATATCGGGAAAACAAAATAGAAACAAACAAACTAAAATTAGTAAAAACTAAGTAATTCCAACTCCATCCCGTAAAATAATAATAATTGTTATTTTGAAAATAAATTTAATAATCAGAGTAGTGCAGCTGTACGTAAAACATAATTTATAGATATATATAGTTCACAAAAATTCACAATAATACACATAACTCGTTATTAATTAAGAAAGAGAAATGGAACCCAGTAGGCCGGGACTAATCCCAGTAACCACCTAGTGTTTAGGGTTGTCACCCAAAAGTCATATAACATGGCCAAAATATTTCACAGAGAGTCCCTAGTGTGCACACCCCTCACTAACAGCCTAATAATCTAACGCAAAAGCGCGCCAAAAGGTTCACTATTAGGAGGAAGACAAACAGCGTTTTAGTAGTATAAAGAAATCAATAACCTGAATTAGCAGCCCAATGATCAAACGTCATTAGGTTCACTACTAAACAGGGCAACCTGTCCATCACCTATTGAGGATCCAATTCCACAGGATACATTCCCTTCTTAACATTCCACTTTAAGGGATTAATGGATTTTAACAAAGTTACAAAATACATAGCACGTAACAACTAATTTCATATTCATTAAAATTAGTCATTACCATAACCTCGTGGAATTCATAACGTCCATAATCGAATCACAAACACCAATTACTTAATGATTGTTACGTCAAAAGATCAATTGTCAACTCAAGTTATTACTTGTTACCCACTTATTATCATAATAGCGGTGCCAATAGTATTGAATGAAAATTAATAAAACAATAAGTTTGACAAATGATCATAATCATCGGAATATACGAGTATAGTTGTTAATAGTTAAATGATATTAACAAAAAAACGTGAACATCAAATTTTAGTTTATAATAGTACATATATAGTAGGTTGTACACAAAAATCACACTTACAACACATAGCACATAATATTCCTATACGAGAATATTATAGTAGATGGACATTGCGAATTACCTTGATAAGCGTACTCTTAAAAATTACTGGTTCTCTGTATAGTCCCCTACGAAGCCTTCGTCTAAAATAAAATAAAATAACTCTAGAGTTAAATTGTTTAACTCCTTAACTCGCAACTTACACAATTATAAACATTACTTAAGTCAGATTAGTTAAAGATGAATAAAAAGTAGGAGTAAAATCATAACTTTAAGTTTTAAAATAACAATAGAAGATTGAAGTGATAATAATAAAAGAGTAGGTAAAACAAAAGTTAAACTAAAACCACCGTAAAACAAAAATACAGGAAACAAAACATGAGTTAAAACAAAAACTACATAGGTGTTTGAAAGAATATAAAAGAAAGAAAAATGTGACATAATATAAGGTAAAAAGGACAAAAATAAAACAAGTAGTACAACATTTGGGTTAAAAGTATAAGAAAGGAAAACATAAAAGTGTAAAAAACAAAACAAAACGTATAAGACAAGTTGGTAAAAGTAAAAGAAAAGTGGAAGGAAGGAAACAAGGGGTTTCACGAGAACACAGAAGGTAAAAGGAAGGAGAATGAAAGAAGAGAAGGAAAGAAGAAGAAAGAAGAAGAAGAAGGTGACACCGGCGATTTTCCACCGACGACAACCGCCGATCGAAGGTCGGTATCTCTAAAATCCTTTCTCTTTCTCTTTTTTTTACTAAGTTTCGAAAATCTTGAAAAAAGAAAGGGTGATTATTTTATTTTTTTTCTCACCTCTTCAATGGTGAAATAGAGTAAGGAAGAAGAAGAAGGAAAGTATTTGGAGAGTTGTAAACTGATTTTCGAGGGGTTTGGGAGGGGTTTTATATAGAAAAAAATTTAGGGTTTGCAATTCTATCTTATTTTGAAATTTAAACTCAAACTTGAAAATTTAAAAACTGACTTAAGCTAGATACTCTGATCTTTGATTTTTAAGCTCTGAAAATCCAAAAATATATATTTTTTAATCGTAAAATATGTTGGATTTAGATTTTTTTTTAAAATTTAAATCCGAAAATAAGATAAAGATTATGAAGATTTATCTGAAAATTAGTTTTTAGATTTTATCTTCATTTTTGCTAAAATAATTCCGAAAATAAAAATGAAATTTCCATTTTAGTTTCTTTTTGTAAAATAATTTCCAAAATAAAATGGGTATTATATAAGATTTGTAAATAAATTTTACTAGAAAAGTAGTAGAAATTTGGGGTATTACATCTACCCTCCCTTAAGATAAAGTTCGTCCTCGAACTTTAAACTTAGCTCTTAAGAACATACGTTGGGGTTCGAAAATAACTATGAGTTAAGGTTCGAAAATAACTCGTTACTATTACGTCACACCCCCCTAATATTTTAGTTTCGTCCCCGAAACTTACTATACCTGCTCAAACAACTCTGGGAATCTCCTTTTCATATCATCTTCAGCTTCCCAAGTTGCTTCCTCGGACTTTTGGTTCGATCATAGCACCTTTACCAACTTAACCGCCTTGTTCCGAGTACTTCTTGTTTTGGTATCAAGGATCCTAATAGGACGTTCCTCAAAAGATTGGGTCTCATCTAGTTCAATAGTTTTAGGTTGGATTACATGAGTTGGGTCATGGACGTACTTACGAAGTTGAGACACATGAAAGACATTATGGACATTGGCTAACTCAATGGGTAAGGCTAACCTATAGGCCACTTTACCAATCCGTTCCAAAACTTCATACGATCCTATGTAACGAGGACTCAATTTTCCTTTTCTGTAGAATCTCATTACTCCCTTGGTCGGTGAAACTTTCAGTAAAGCTTTCTCCCCAACTTCGAACTCCACTTCTCTTCTACTCTGATCTGCATATGTCTTTTGTCGATCTTAAGCTGCTCTCATGCGTTCTTGAATCAGTCTAACTTGATTTGTTGTTTCTTCAATCATCTTCGGCCCCACTGTCATTGACTGACTTATATCACTCCAACATAAGGGACTTCTACACTTCCGACCATATAGGGCCTCATAAGGCGCCATCCCTATGCTCGCATGATAACTATTGTTATACGAAAATTCTATGGTTGGCAAGTGTTCATCCCAAGACCCTCCAAAGTCCATCACACACGCCCTTAACATATCCTCGAGAGTTTGAATTGTTCGTTCCGTCTGCCCATCTGTCGCAGGATGAAATGCTGTGCTGAACTTCAGTAGAGTACCAAATGCTTGTTGCAGTTTCCCCCAGAAATTTGACAACAACCTCGAATCCCTGTCTGAAACAATATCCTTCGGTACACCATGTAACCTCACAACTTCTCGCACATATGCATTTGCCAATTGCTGCAAACTCCACGTATCCTTCATGGCTATGAATCTTGCTGTCTTTGTGAGACGATCCACTATTTAACCCATATGACATTCTTCGCCGACCTCGTCAGTGGTAATCCCATCACGAAATCCATGGAAATAGACTCCCAGTTCCAACTAGGCACCTCTAAAGACTGCAATTTCCCTCCAGGTCTCATGTGTTGAATCTTCACCTTTTGACACGTCAAACACTTTGCAACGAACTCAGCAATTTCTCGCTTCATGTTTTGCCACCAAAAGTGTTGCTTAAGGTCCTTGTAAAGTTTATCTCCACCCGGATGTACAGAATACGGGGTATTATGAGCTTCTTCCATGATCTTCCTCTTTAACTCCTCGTCCTTAGGAATACACCATCTCCCATTATACTTCACAACGCCCTCATCATTAATCTCAAACTCAGTGGTTGCTCCATCTTCTTTCATCTTTTTCACCTTCATTAACCGCTCATCATTGGCTTGCTTCTCTCGAATCTCATCGAACAAGGTGGGTTGTACTGAAATCGCATTCAATTGAGCCTCCACTTGCCCGTGTTCCATAACTTCTAAATTCATTCTCCTAAACTCCTCGCACAACTCCTCGCACAACTCCTTTGTCAACACCATCATATTCATCGTGTGGTTAATCTTCCTACTCAACGCATCGGCAACTTTATTCGCCTTACCTTCGTGGTACGATATCTCCAAGTCATAATCCTTGATAAGCTCAAGCCATCTCCTCTGCCTCATTTTCAACTCCTTTTGAGTAAATATGTACTTAAGACTCTTATGATCTGTGAAAATCTTACATGTCACTCCATACAGATAATGCCTCCAAATTTTGAGTGCGAATACCATAACAGCTAGCTCTAAATCATGAGTAGGGTAATTCTTCTCATGTGGCTTGAGTTGTCTCGAAGCATATGTTACAACCTTGCCATGTTGCATCAATACACACCCTAAACCATTCTTAGAAGAGTCACTATACACCTCGAAACCTTTGTATCCAGATGGTAATGTCAAAACCGGTGCTGACATGAGTCTATCATTTAATTCCTGGAAGGCCTTATCACACTTCTCATCCCACTGAAATCTCGTCGTCTTCTTCACCAGGTTTGTCAAGGGTTGGGCTACCTTCGAAAAATCACGCACAAACCTTATGTAGTAGCCTGCAAGTCCTAAGAAACTCCTTACTTCCGTCACACTACTAGGTCGTTGCCACTCTGTCACTGCTTGTATCTTTGCTGGGTAGACTGCCACTCCATCCTTTGATATAACATGACCCAGAAATGCGACCTTCTCGAGCCAAAATTCACATTTCGAGAACTTGGCGTACAATTTCTTCTCACGAAGTATCTCTAGGACCTTCCTCAAATGCCCCTCATGTTCTTCCTTATCCCTTGAGTAAAACAAAATGTTATCTATAAACACCACGACGAATGTATCCAAGTACGGCTGAAATGTCCTACTCATGAGATCCATGAATGCTGCAGGCGCATTTGTGAGTCCAAATGACATCACTGGGAACTCATAATGGTCATACCTCGTACGAAATGCCGTCTTTGGAATATCTTCCTCCGCAATTCTCAGCTGATGATAACCAGACCTCAGATCGATCTTAGAAAATATCCCATCACCCTTAAGCTGGTCGAACAAGTCCTCGATTCTAGGCAATGGGTACTTGTTCTTTACTGTCACGTTATTCAACTCTCTGTAATCGATGCACAACCTCAATGTGCCATCCTTTTTCCGAACAAACAACACTGGTGTTCCCAAGGTGATACACTAGGCCTAATGTACCCTTTTTCCAACAATTCTTCCAACTGAGCCTTCAACTCCTGCATCTCTGCGGGTGCCATTCTATATGGTGCCTTAGAAATAGCTCCAGTTCCAGGCACTAGGTCAATTTTAAAATCCATGTCCCTAATCGGTGGCATCCCTGGAATATCTTCTGGAAAAACATCCTCAAACTCTCTCACAACCGGTATCTGAGATATCTCAACATGCTCCGCGCTTACATCCTTCACATTGCATAGATATATGGGGTAGCCTTTCCTAATGTAGGTTTGGAATGACATGGTTGAGACAATACTGACTCCAGGTTTGGACACTATACCTTGGTAGGATATCCTGTTTCCCTTTGTCCCCTAAGAGACACCTTTTGGGTATGACACTCTATCCTAGCCCTGTATTTAGCAAGCCAGTCTATCCCCAAGATAACATCAAAGTCAAGTAGGTGAAATTGAATAAGGTTAGCAGGAAACTCGGATCCTATTATGGTAATAGGTACGTCTAGGTACAAGGAACTACAAGGAATCACTTCACCTGAGGGTATGGTTATGTAAGTTTAACACAACGCTGAAGGTTTCATACCTAACTTTTTGACAAAGGAACTAGCTATGAAAGAATGAGACGCTCCCGAATCAAAAAGCAAATAAGCAGGTTTAGAGTTGACGAGGAATGTACCCGTCACAACATTGGCGTTGGTGTCAGCTTCGTTCCGATTCATGACGTAGATTCTACCATTATTGCCTCGAGCTCCGCTCCCATTTCCATTGCTATTATTCTGGTGGTTGCTGTTTCCTCCACTAGCTCGGTTGCTGTTGGGATTGTTCTGTTGAGCGCTATTGCCTCCTTGAGCATTCGCAGTCTGACCATGAGGATTGTTGCCATTGTAGGGGCGGTTGTTGTAACCTTGGTTATGATTTGACCCATAACCATTCTTGTTCCCACTATTCCCGTTCTAACCTGATCGGTTGGTGTTCTGGCCCTTGGGGCATTGGTTTGCCTTATGCCCTTGTTCCCCACATGAGTAACAAGTGATAGGGGTTCCTTGACAGTTACGGCCTGGGTGGTTCTTGTTGCACTTCCTACAGTTGAAATTCTGATTGCGGGGTCCTTAATGGTTAGGTTTTCCCTGGTCTTGGTAGTTACTACGCCCACCATTGTTGTTATTGCCCCCGTACCTAGGCCTTTGATCATGGCCTTAGTCATTGGTATTACTACCCTGGTCTTTTCTCTTATTCCTCCCCATGATCTCCTCCTCATGTTTCAGGATCCTCTCAAGGTTAGAAGCCTTAGCATAGGCCTCTTCGAATGTGATAGATGTCGCTCCCTCAAGTCGGGTTTGGATTTTAACGGACAACCCATCCTCAAACTTTTGGGCCTTAGCTCTCTCATCAGGCACAACGGTAGGGCAAAACCTAGCTAGTTCGTTGAACCTCCGTGCATATTCTTGCACTGACATGCCACCCCCTTGGTTAAGTCTAGTGAACTCATTGTATTTCTGCCTCCTAATATGTTCAGGGAAGAATCGGTCCTTGAAAGCAGACTTAAAGGCATCCCAATTAAAATTGTCTTGGGCTCTAATGGTAGGACCTTGGTTTTCCCACCAACTGTCAGCATCCTCTCTCAAGTAAAAAGTTGCATGGTCTACCTTTTGAACTTCGGGTATCCCAGTCGAAATAAATAACTTGTCAAAGTCCCTCAACCAATTTTCCACTAGTAAGGGGTCCTCCTTGCCTATAAAGATCGGGGGGTTCAGAGAGGCTAGTTTCTTAGCCATTGCGGCTTGAGGGTCTTCTACCCTGTGGTTTAGCTAATTTTGTAGGACTAACCCTAAGTTTTGGGATAGCTCTTCGAGAGCTTTCAGTCGAGCAGAGACTTGTTCGGGTGTATCAGCCATTTGTTCAGTTTGCCTAGAGCGTGACCTAGTATATGTTCGCATATAATCCTGCACAGTAACATTGGTATTACCACCACCACATACTTGCACATTTCACGTACTTGTACACTAATTTGTGGTCAAGTTTATACTTCATATTCAATTACCACATAGTATCATATATAAACACAACAATAGAATTTATCAACGAAAACTCATTTATTAATTCCAAAATGTGCCAAAATGCAACAAAATATCCAAACAACTAAATATTTAGAACAAGCAATTCTAAATCAATTCAAAGATTCGGAAAATGCAACGTTTTGGTCCAAATGACCTTATTCGTGAAAAAAAATACTTCCTAAACCTATGGCATTACGCCTCCTCCTTAGGGTCTTCCTCGGGCTCTTCCTCAGGGTCTTCTGGGTTCTCATCATTATGGATGGCTAGGACATAGCTCCCAACCCTCTCTCCCTCAAAATTATGAGATGATGAACCCTCACTCTCACTGGCAGTATAATAGGCACACTGCCAATGTTTTATGGCGTCGAGCATAACATGCTTTAGGTAATCCAGGGTGAGAAACCACGCTCCTTTGTATCTGTACCTACTAAAGTTGGGTTTATGGTTGATAAATATATTATCATATTTTCTTTTGACATCTCCAAATGGGCCCGTCTCGGGAGTGTAGAGATAAGAACATGGGCTTGACGCTCGGGGGTATGGAAGTCATTGGCTACTAGAAGATCATCGAGGCGGTAACTCTATGCCTATCTTGATTCGGTGGACATAATCAGAAACATGTTCATTTTCCTTCATGCGGATTTTGTATGGTGATCGACTTAGAGGCGAAACAGTTTCTTCTAGCGTCCCTTTTTCTGACGACCTGACGTCCAACCATCTAAAAGAAAAAGAAATTTGAAACAATTAATAAGTACTTAAAATAAGTACTTCCACACACAAATAAGAAATGAAAATAACCCGTTCGATCCTACTCTCACAATTTATTTTTAAAGTTATCCATTTATTAAGTTTACCCTATGTTCGATTTCTTAGACCTATAATCCCAATTTTATTAACTTATTAATCTTTCCCTTGTTAATCATAACCTAAGCTCTGAATCCAATTTGTAACACCCCAAAAATTTAAACTAATAATTTGATTAGAAAAACAACATTTGACTTTAAAAACCATTCATTTAAACCATTAGGGTGTTACCGCCTCATAAACATGCAAGGCTAAAAGTGAACTGGAAGAATTAAACATCTCATTATTAAAGAAACTCAAAGCTACCAAAGCTAAGTCATAAAACTAAAGTTTCCAAGACTGAAATAAAGAGTAATAGTCAAAATAACACTAATGTAGTCATAAACTAGGTGATCCTAAGCTATAAATGCCCAACGTAATCCCTTCGTCAACAACCAGCAAAAATATCGGGAAAACAAAATAGAAACATACAAACTAAAATTAGTAAAAACTAAGTAATTCCAACTCCATCCCGTAAAATAATAACAATTTTATTTTGAAAATAAATTAAATAATCAGAGTAGTGCAGCTGTACGTAAAACATAATTTATAGATATATATATAGTTCACAAAAATTCACAATAATACACATGACTCGTTATTAATTAAGAAAGGAAAATGGAACGCCAGTACGCCGGGACTAATCCCAGTAAACACCTACTTGTCTTTGGGTCGTCACCCAAAAGTCATATAACATGGCCAAAATATTTCACAGAGAGTCCCTAGTGTGCACACCCTTCACTAACAGCCTAATGATCTAACGCAAAAGCGCGCCAAAAGGTTCACTATTAGGAGGAAGACAAACAACGTTTTAGTAGTATAAAGAAATCAATAACCTGAATTAGCAGTCCAATGATCAAACGTCATTAGGTTCACTACTAAATAGGGAAACCTGTCCATCACCTATGGAGGATCCAATTCCACAGGATAAATTCCCTTCTTAACATTCCACTTTAAGGGATTAATGGATTTTAACAAAGTTACAAAATACATAGCACGTAATAACTAATTTCATATTCATTAAAATTAGTCATTACCATAACCTCGTGGAATTCATAACGTCCTTAATCGAATCACAAACACCAATTACTTAATAATTGTTACGTCAAAAGATCAATTGTCAACTCAAGTTATTACTTGTTACCCACTTATTATCATAATAGCGGTGCCAATAGTATTGAATGAAAATTAATAAAATAATAAGTTTGACAAATGATCATAATCATCGGTATATACGAGTATAGTTGTTAATAGTTAAATGATATTAACAACAAAACGTGAACATCAAATTTTAGTTTATAATAGTACATATATAGTAGGTTGTACACAAAAATCACACTTACAACACATAGCACATAATATTCCTATACGAGAATATTATAGTAGATGGACATTGCGAATTACCTTGATAAGCGAACTCTTAAAAATTACTGGTTCTCTGTATAGTCCCCTATGAAGCCTTCGTCTAAAATAAAATAAAATAACTCTAGTCAGTTAAATTGTTTAGCTCCTTAACTCGCAACTTACACAATTATAAACATTACTTAAGTCAGATTAGTTAAAGCCAAAAAAAAAGTAGGAGTAAAATCATAACTTTAAGTTTTAAAATAACAATAGAAGATTAAATAGATAATAAAATAAGAGTAGGTAAAACAAAAGTTAAACTAAAACCAACGTAAAACAAAAATACAGGAAACAAAACATGAGTTAAAACAAAAACTACATAGGTGTTTGAAAGAAGACAAAAGAAAGAAAAAGGTGACATAAAATAAGGTAAAAAGGACAAAAACAAAACAAGTAGTACAACCTTTGGGTTAAAAGTAAAAGAAATGAGAACATAAAAGTGTATAAAAAACAAAACAAATAAGACAAGTTGGTAAAAGTAAAAGAAAAGTGGAAGGAAGGAAACAAGGGGTTTCACGAGAACACAGAAGGAAAAAGGAAGGAGAAAGAAAGAAGAGAAGGAAAGAAGAAGAAAGAAGAAGAAGAAGGTGACACCGGCGATTTTCCACCGACGACAACCGACGATCGAAGGCCGTTATCTCTAAAATCCTTTCTCTTTCTCTTTTTTTACTAAGTTTCGAAAATCTAGAAAAAAGAAAGGGTGAGTATTTGATTTTTTTCTCACCTCTTCAATGGTGAAATAGAGTAAGGAAGAAGAAGAAGGAAAGTATTTGGAAAATTGTAAACTGATTTTCGAGGGGTTTGAGAGGGGATTTATATAGAAAAAAATTTAGGGTTTGCAATTCTATCTTATTTTGAAATTTTAACTCAAACTTGAAAATTTAAAAATTGATTTAGGCTAGATACTCTGATCTTTTATTTTTAAGCTCTGAAAATCCGAAAATAAATTTTTTTTTAATCCGAAAATCTGTTGGATTTTTATCCGAAAATCATATTTTTTTTATTTTAAATCCGAAAATAAGATAAAGATTATGAAGATTTATCTGAAAATTAGTTTTCACATTTTATCTTCCTTTTTGCTAAAATAATTCCGAAAATAAAATAAATGAAATTTCCATTTTAGTTTCTTTTTGTAAAATAATTTCGAAAATGAAATGGGTATTATATAAGATTTGTAAATAAATTTTACTAGAAAAGTAGTAGAAATTTGGGGTATTACATTTCCAATCCACCAGAATAGAAGGTTGAGCCGGAACCTTGTTTGGAAATTTTAACTAATGCTGCTAAGGCATCAAGGTTTTGGAAGGAAGTAGATATTTGTCTGTACATCCAGCTGCTTCTGGTTTTTTCCTTCTGAAAGACTTGCGTTTTGAGGAACAAGAGGTAATGTCTCTTACTAATGCACCCGCTTCTACGCAAAACGTCCTTTACTCAAGAACTAAAGAACCCCTGAAAACTTATTTCATCCAGTGTCACCTTAGCCGACAATCCTCCACATTATATTCACCAAGTATTCTAAACCTTCACCCAAGGTTGCCCTTCTATCATCCTTGAAGGTCTAGAGCTCAAGTACACATAGAGGCCACTAGGATTGTTCTCATATACTTGCTCATCATAGTCACGATAGTTTGATAAACTTTGTAACACTCCGACTGGGCATGTTGTCACTAGATATAGGGGTGCTAAAAGGATTTAGTGAGTGCGAGAGTCAGATTCCACGTAAAACCCTACTTCCAACTTTTACCGACTCACCTTTTGTTTTGAAATTTGTCAAACTCTTTCATAATCATTAGTGTTTAATTGCAACTGTCCATGATCATACAAGGCATAATAATTTTAACTCAATCAACTTCCATTAATGATGGATCTTCTATGAATTTAGCTTCCTTGACCATGAATAGAGAGGTTTTTTTTCCAAATAATATACCCTTTACAAATTCATCGGTGAGATTGAGTGCAGGAGAGGCATTCTATTTAACACCATCGTGAGGAACATCAGGTATCTCACCTTTAATTTAGCTTAAGAGATTTTACGAAAACCGAAACAACGAAAATTAGGAAATCTTTGTACCTAAAATACGAAAAACCCTAAAAACCTAAACTCTAACACATTATAAGGTGATCTAAGTTGTTGATCGGGAATTTGATATTTCGTAGCCTAAACCCTAAGATAACAACCACAAGACCCTTTTTGTTATAGAAGTGAAGTTTTTATTGAATAATAAATTTCAATTTAACATTAACTACTAATTTTAGTAGGCGTTGGGTCACAATTGTTAGCATATTACTCGACACATATAGATTAAAATTTTTATCAAGCTAGGGCGAAAAAGGAAGAGAAGGGTGTAGGATTAGAGCCCTCAGGTACCACATCTGCTATTGGGAAATCAAAGTCATCTGTAGAGAACAAAGGAGACTCCATGGCAGTATGTCATTTATGTTCCACTTGTACTCGTAATATTGTATTGAGATCTCTAGGTTACCAGATCATTTTATGTTGTTTTCTTTCTTGCAATTAGCAGTTTTACAATCCACCAGAAAAGAAGGATGAGCCGGAACCTTCTTTTGAAACTTTAACTAATCTTGCTAGGGCATCAAGTTTTTGGAAGGTAGCAAATATTTTCCTTTGAAGCCAACTGCGTCTGGTTTTGTCCTTCTTAAAGACTTGCGTCTTAAGGAACAAGAGGTATTCTCTCTTACTGATGCACCCGCTTCCAGGAAAAACGTCTTTTGCTCGAGAACCAAAGAACCCCTGACCACATATTTCATCCAGTGTCACCTTAGCCGACAATCCTCCACATTATATTCACCAAGTTCTCTAAACCTTCACCTAAGGTTGCCCTTCTATCATCCTTGAAGTTCTAGACCTCAGGTACACATATTGGCCATTAGGATTATTCTCATTTACTTTCTCATCACAGTCACGACAGTTTGATAAACTTTATAACACCCCCACTCCACACTAGGCCATGCATGTTGTCAGTAGATATAGGGGTACCAGAAGGAATCGATGAGTGCGAGAGTCAGACTCCACATAAAACCCTACTTCCAACTTTCACCAACTCACCTTTTGTTTTGGAAACTGACAAACTCTTTGATAATCATTAGTTTTTAATTGCAACTGTCCATGATCATACAGGGCATTATAATTTTAACTCAATCAACTTCCATTAATGATGGATTTTCTGTGAATTTAGCTTCCTTGACCACGAATAGAGAGGTTTTTTTGCCAAATAAAATACCCTTTACAGATTTATCGGTGAAATTGAGTGCAGGAGAGACATTGTATTTAACGCCATCGTTAGGAACATCAGGCATGTCACCTTTAATTCAGCAAAAGAGAATTTACGAAAACCTAAACAACAGAAAATTAGGAAACCTTTGAACCCTAAAATAGAAAAAACCCAATAAACCTAAACTCTAACACATTAAAAGGTAAGCTAAGTTGTTAATCGGGAATCTGATGTCCGGTAGCCTAAACCCTAGGATAACAACCACAAGACCCTTTCTATTATAGAAGTGAAGTTTTTAGTGAAGTAGAAATTTCAGTTCAACAACTACTAATTTTAGTGGGCGTTGGGTCACAATCGTTAGCATATCACTCAACACATATCGATTAAAATTTTGATCAAGCTAGGGCGAAAAAGGAGACAGAGCCGTAAGAGAAGGCTGCAGGATTAGAGCCCTCAGCTTCCACATCTGCTACCGAGAAAGCAAAGTCATCTGTGGAGAACGAAGGAGACTCCATGGCGGTATGTTTTTATGTTCCACTTGTACTCGTAATATTTTATTGAGATTCTCTGGGTTACCGGATCCTTTTATGTGGTTTTCTTTCTTGTAATTAGCAGTTTTACAATCCACCAGAAAAGAAGGCTGAATCGGAACCTTCTTTTGAAACTTTAACTAATCTTGCTAGGGCATCAAGTTTTTGGAAGGGAGCAGATATTTGCCTGTGAAGCTGATAGGCTTAAGTTGTATCAACCAATCAAAAGTAAATCTTAAAGTCCTCTAACAACAATAGTCAGGGAAGTAGGGTCGAATCCACAAGGAGACATGTTTTCGAAGTTTATGTTCAGTCAAACAGCTAGTTAAGACAATATTAGAGAAGAATCAGCTATGGATTAAAGGTCTAAGGCATTAGTTCAGTCCACTGTGCTTATACCAATCAAAAGGATCAAACGACTATCAATACCTAGGTCAAGTGTCGAGAGATTAGAGCATGTGTTAAGCTATTTTTAAGTCTTAACGCTCATAATTCAACATATACCGCATGCTCACTAACATAATCAGAATTACTGATGTGTACTGCGACCTCTAAAAGTAAGACGGATATGTGCGAACAATTATTAACCACAAGAAATCAATGAAAATATAACATTAATTACTCATCAAGAACAAATCACACCATAATAATCTAATCAAAACCTAGAAACTAATAGCAATTCAAATATGAATCATGGTATAAATATGGTTTTCCTCCCTAAAACCCTAGAAATATGACTACTCACTCATAATTGAATTAACAATAATAAATCTGACATAAAAACCTAGACTTTACATCATAATATAATTAAATAATAAAACTAATAAAATAAGGATTAAATAAAGAAACTAAGAGAGAAGAACAATACCGAATGACGAAAGCAATAACTTTAATTGAAAATCCAAGGTTTGATCTCCTCCAAACCAATCTAAAATGTTTAATCTGAGAAAAACTCTCTAAACTAAACTAATGACAATGGAAAATAAAGTGTCTCACAGAGTAAAAGAAGCTAACTATTAAACTATAAACTAGATAGGAGAAGGGTTACAATTTAGGCCTAAAACGAAGCCTTCGGGTAGAGGGCTCGATCGGTCGAAACTGGATCAACTTGCGAAGGCGTATCTCCTAAACCATAATTCTGATTGGAGCGTGTGACCTATCGTTGGAAAGATCTTGAAGTCTAGATTACAACCCAACTATAATTTCTTGATTATCAATTTTATTTAAATAGTTATGATCAAAATAGTGAACATGTGTTAGTTTTGGCACTTCTTTCACCAACTCTTTGCTTCATTCCAACTCAAAATTGTCTCAAACGGATGCATTGTGATCCTTGCGCAAGCTATCTTCATCCTTAATGATAATCATGATCAATTTGTATCAAAATAACCTGAAAATCATCGAAACATACAAACAGGGAGTAGTAGAGCAACTTGTGTAATTCATGTCATTATGCACCTAAATGCTCTAAAAAGAGTTATATATGCAATCTAAAATCATCTAAAAACTATAGATAAATGTGATACATCAGAAGCAAACTGCTTCTGGTTTTGTCCTTCTTAAAGACTTGCGTCTTGTGGAACAAGAGCTATTGTCTCTTACTGATATACCCGCTTCTAGGCAAAACGCCTTTTGTTCGAGAACCAAAGCACCCCTGACCACGTATTTCATCCAATGTCACCTTAGCCAACAATCCTCCACATTATATTCACCATGTACTCTAAACCTTCACCCAAGGATTAAAGCCCTCAGCTTCCACATCTGCTACTGGGAAAGCAATGTCGGTAGGGCATCAAGTTTTTGGAAGGACACAAATATTTGCCTGTGAAGCCAGCTGCTTCTGGTTTTGTCCTTCTTAAAGACTTGCGTCTTGAGGAACAAGAGGTATTATCTCTTACTGATGCACCCGCTTCTAAGCAAAATGCCTTTTGCTTAAGAACTAAAGAACACCTGACCACATATTTCATCCAATGTCACCTTAGCCTACAATCCTCCACATTATATTCACCAAGTACTCTAAACCTTCACCCAAGGTTGACCTTCTATGATCCTTGAAGTTCTAGAGTTCAGGTACACATATTGGCCACAAGGATTGTACTCATTTACTCGTTCATCACAGTCACGACTGTTTGATAAACTTTGTAACACCCTGACTCCGAACTAGGCCGGGTATGTTGTCACTAGATATAGGGGTACTAGAAGGATTCATTGAGGTCGAGATTCAGATTCCACATACTTTTAACTTTCACCGACCCACCTTTTGTTTTGGAATCTGACAAACTCTTTGATAATCATTAGTGTTTAATTGTAACTGTCCATGATCACACATGGCATAATAATTTTAACTCAATTAACTTCCAGGATCTTCTATGAATTTAGCTTCTGTGGTTCTCGAGCAAAACAAATGGGCCAAACTCGGATTTGGAAATGGGTGTTTTGAAGGTCTATAAATAATTATGTTGTTTTCAATTAAAGTTCTCATTTGCTAATTTACTTTATACATCAAGTCGATTTATACCAAATAAAATATTTATTTTTATTTTTTAACAGTTATGGCATCAAATGATTACCAAGATCATGATTCTTTTATGTTCTCTAATTCTATTGATGGTGAGTATGTTGATGGTGAACCTATTTCTTCTTAACCTAAAGTTGGTTTGTTTTACATGCGTTGACGGTTTTCTAAAGTATGGGGGTCACTTTGAAGTGTATTGGAAAGCTGGTTTGAAAATTTCCACTTGTTAGTATTGTAAGATTGCCACATATCATGCAGGAACTGACAAGGGTACTACTTATCATTCAAAACATTTGGCTAAATGCAAGCCTTATTTGGAGAGGCAAGGAAAGGTTCATGCTTCCGAGTTTGACCAAAAGACTTCTTGTTTAATATTTGCTGAATCAATCATGTGTCATGATTATCCTTATAGAATGTCAGGGCATGTAAAACTAGGGTATTGCATTCATATCTTAATCCTAGTGTAAAACATATTACTAGAAACAACATGCTTAAGCATTGCATTAGTGGTACAATAGGTTAAAGTTTAAGTTATGTTCTTCATTGTCTGAGTCGCTCGATATGATCTGTTATACTATTGATTTGGTGACTGTATCAATTATTAAGCATAGTATTTGGTACTTACTGCTCATTATATAGTATTGTCTAGACATTACATTCAAAAAATCTAGCATTTTAATTAATACTGTCATGGACCTCATATAGGAAAGGATATTGACGATTTTTGTATTGGACTTGATTGATGAATGGGGCCTCAAATGTAAAGCATTTTCCATGAATTGCGATAATTCAAGTCCAATGGACTTGATGGTAGATGAGTTGAAAAAGGATTCGAACAAAGTCTCATTGTTGCATTGTAATGGCAAATATTTTTATGTACGATTTTTGACACATATTCTAAATCTTATTGTGCGAAGTGGTTTCACTTTGATTGATGACCCCATTGACAAGATTCATGATATTTCTATGTATATTACCCACAATGATGTTAGAACAAATAGGTTCAATGATTGTGTTAATAATGTTGGTTGTTCTTTTTCTGGTAAGTTGCAATATGATGTTTGCACTCATTGGATTCCTACTTATGATATGCTTCAACGCTGTTTGGAAGCAAAAGATGCCACTGATAGTTTTTGCTAGTATGAAGTCGGTCTATCAGTTTTCTTAGCTGAAATTGAATGGGAAACCATTCAAAATGTTTGTGATTTTTTGAAGCCATTTGGTGAAATCACCTTTATTTTCTAACCTTGTTCAAATAGAATCTTTACTAATGAATGCTCATGTTGACCCAACTGATTTAATTAGGGAAATGATTGCCCCTATGCCTGAGAAGTTCAAAATATTGGAAAATTATTCTTCTATTCTTTCCGTTTGTGTGATGCACTGGTGAAAAAAGCTCATTTGAGGTGTCAATTTATAGTCCATTTGAGGCGTTTTTGATGAGCCTTAAATGGGGGGTCGCAAATAAGTAAATCATTTGACGCGTTTACAAAACACCTCAAATGATAACTATTTAAGGCGTTTTTTTTTCATAAAAATGCCTTAAATAGCTATCCTATTCGAGGTGCATTTTTGCAAACAATGCCTCAAATAGCTATTCCGTTTGAAGATTTTTTTTCCGTTAGAAAGTATATTTTTTGGCTTGCACGTGTGCATAATAAATATGGTTGGATAACAAGGAGAAAAACCCAATGTAAACAAATCTCAATAATTTTATTTATAAGGAAAAATTGTTTTTAATAAGTCAACCTTTATGCGATCTTCTAAAATTAAGTTCACCTTTGGATTATTCTGGAATAAGTTAACCTTGTATGAGTATTAACTTTCAATGAGTTAGATCAGGTCTTGGGGTGGTGTTTGGGATCGAGTGGTGGTGGTGATTGTGATTATAGGTGTAGAGGGTTGGTAAAGGGAAAGAAAAGAAGGAAACATTATTACTTGTTGTTAATGTAAACGATCACTTAAACTCATAGAAAGTTAATACTCATACAAGCTTAACTTATTCCAGAATAATCCAAAGGTGAACTTAATTTTAGAAGATGACATAAAGGTTGACTTATTAAAAATAATTTTTCCTAATTATAATCCATAAGGAGAGTGTTACACAACAATGTAGCTACTAAAAAAAGAAAAGAAACATCTACCTAGAGCATTCTAAAGTTTAAGATTACGTCAAGTCGTAAATCTAAGGAAAATTTGTTGAAAACTACCTATTTTTGGAGCCCTTTTATGAATTAACTACCCTGTTTCAAAAAAATGTAAAATAACTACTTACTTTCTTGAAAATATTTTGGTATCACTACCTTGTGGTGTTTTGCGTCAAAATATTACCAGAAAACGTTTAACAAGGTAGTGATACCAAAAGTTTTTAGTTTTTTTTTTTTTGTAGTTTTGTTAACTTTTTGACATTTCCGTCAAATGTTTTAATGGAAAAGACCACAAGTTAGTGATACCAAATTTTTTCAATAAACTAGGTAGTTATTTTCATTTTTTTTTTTGAAATATGGTATTTATTAACATTAGACCTCCAAATATAGGTAGTTTTCAACAAAAAATCCTAAATCTAAACCAACTAAATACAAGAAAATAAAAGTTGAAAGTAATGAACTTTTATCTACTACTGTCGGATAGCTTTCCAACAGCACGCTTCTAAAAGCAAGTTAATGTTTATGCAATTTCCCATGCACTTAAGGACAAAGAGACAACAACATAATGCATGGTAAAAGTTCATATGTAACATGGCAAACAAAATACAAGTCAGCGCAGGAGAACATTGTAATCAATTTGGCTTCAACTTTAAGATTACAACGAAATCTGAATCCATCTGTGGCAACATACAACTTATAGAAGAATATATGTACATCATATATATTTCTTTCATTATAGGAGGATAATCTTACTAAACTTTTACTTTTACTGTTTTTTAATTTGATTAAAAATTCTAATCACATATTAAGCACATATTGAGATCATATAGATCTTCCAAACTCCAAAATTAAGCACATATTAGGTACAAAATCCTAGAATTGGCAAACTAAGAACTATAATTAGGATAATTGAGATCTTCCAAACGCCCATATTAATGTCATATGAAAATTTAGGCCAAGCAATTTTGAACTTACAAAAGAAAAAAAGGTTGGTGCTAGGTAGGTAAAAACAGAGATGGAGAAGTAATGACCTAACTTTCTCGCATTCTTTTCACCAAGCGTTTATTTTATGTCTTTCCTCAAATGTAGTACATTAGGTTTTAGCGTATTTGCAAATCCAAGACTTGTACGTACAAGTTTGTTACTACAAGAATAATGGAAAACTCAATTTAAGTTTAGCTAGCTCCAAACCAAACAAGAAGATAGGAAGTAATTATTTTTATCAAGATCCTAGCATTCATCAAGCGAAAATGTACAAATCCTACCATTTCTTACCCAACTCTCACTGATTCTCTTCCCTAATCTATTCAGAGTTACTAAGTTTTACCATGCCTTAAGGACAATCAGACTAACAGAGTATTAGGACTTTAAATGTGACTTTAGTTAAGCGAAGACCCCATTTATTAACAAACATCATTCTAGTAAACTAAGCCAATTATTTTTGTAGACAAAGTAAGCTTGGTAATCGGACTAAACACAACAACATATATGCTCAAGTTCAGATATAGAGATTATGTACCTCAGCGTTCACTACATGTTCTTCATTTGTGTCGATCCCTTTGATCATGTTAACTTGAGTCAAGTAGTCAGAACTATAAGATGTTAAAAGGGGGGATGTGAGAAATCGGAAGTGCGATTGTAAGATCTGAACTAGGAATCACCATAAATATTATGGGTTTGAAACACAATTTTATGACATATGAATTCACCAAAAATTAAAACGAGTGCTCATCGTTCACGTTCTTGATCTTTGGTAATGAACTTCCTCTTCTTACGTTTCTTTGCTTCTAGAATGTTAACGGATAACGAGTGCAAAACAATCCAAGATCCGAGGCAATGACAACACAACCAAGGATTTTATCTCTAGAATTGAATGTAAATGCATAATTTATTATCTAAGAAAAAAATTACTAACCTTCGAAACTGCATGAAGTTGAGTGGACTGGAAGCCATCTTGTGCAAAACCATATAACTTCTTAATTTATTTTGGTTGAAGTTAGCAGTTCATAAAGAAAAGGAAAAATTGGCACCAACAACATTAACAGCACCAACTATTCGTTTGGTGTACAAAACAACACAAAGTAATAAAGGTGCATAGCATAGCACAAACTCTATGTGATGGGTGCACAAAATAACATAACGACATTTTGGCATGAGATTCTACATGTTGTTCTGTACACCTATCACATAGACTTTGTGCTGTGTACCCATCACAATATTCGTTTGTGTTGTTTTGCACACCTATCACATATAGTTTATGTATTGCATTACACCTTCTTTAGTTTGTGCTGTTATGTGCACCAAACGAATGATTGGTGCTGTTAGCTCCCTCCTTGATATACCAATAAAAATAGCTTGGACTGCAAGATAATGATCTACCATCATGACTCATCAGTTTAAGATTTTGACTGGAGAGAAGCACTTGAACAATAAAAAATGATACTTAGTCCTACAATAAAAGGTAAAAACACTAATTTTGTTCTCAATTCTAAAGCAATTAACCACAGGAGTGCTGACATGGTTAAATGAATGCGGAAATAGAGGTTAGATGCAAACTTACTGCCTCATGAGGCAAATGCTTATACCAAGAAATTAGTGAGAGGGGATTTGCGAATCAGATGTACATAAATAACTTAGCCCTGTAACTGCAAAGAGGCTGGCTATGACACCAAATAAAAAGAAGAAACTCAATCTCTCTCATAGAACTAAAGTAGTAGCTCATTTTCACCTGAGAAGAGCTTTAACTCACCAAGGATACACCTGGTACTCCAGTTTCTTTGAGACCTACAACCCAACAACGTCAGTTTCTATATCAAGATAACACGCAAAAAATCCCTATAATTTTGCATGAAAATATCAAAGATATTTTTAGGAGGGAATGCACAATTTGGCATGAAATTATCATGCCTTTTTTTAGGAGGCAATAATGAACATGATTCGCATATAGTTTTTTTTGCAATTATAATTTTACTAATAGCCAAAAATTTGAATATAGTTTTAAAAGACAATACACAATTTGTTTGGCATGTCATTGATAAGCACTTTATTGTGCTTATCCATGCTGCATTTTTAGTGTCGATACATATAGATTTAGAGCATTTTAGTCTTGCATTGCATGGTTTTGGTTACTTTGAGCTTAATGATTGCTTCACTACTCGTTTAGTTTTTTTGGATGATTTTCAGACTAACTAACAGGTATTTGGAACACTTTGGGTATTTAGAGACCCGTGGTTGGAAGCTAGAGCTTGGAAGGCATTGAAGCAGCTCTACACGGTCGTGTGGAATTGGCCACGACCGTGTAGATTTTCATTTGGGGAAACAGTTTGCAACTGCCAAGCAAAGAATGTTGAACGTCAGGTCTACACGGTCGTGTCACTTTGGACACGACCGTGTAGTCATTTGGGTACGCAGGCAGTGGGTTTGGTCACTCTAAAAAAGTATTGAGTATCAAGTCTACACGGTCGTGTCACATTGGACACGACCGTGTAGTGTTTTGAGCACACAAACAGTAGCTATGAAGACTTGTGAAGACTTTGTGAACATTTTGGACGCCAAGGCTACACGGTCGTGTCATTCTGAACACGACCATGTAGTAGTTTCTACACTAAAGCAATAACTTTGAAAGAGCGCTGAGGAATTTGTGTAACAGGTCTACACGGTCGTGTCGTTTTTGACACGACCGTGTGGACCTGCTTTCGGGCTTTGACCCGTTTTGTCCGTCAAACATTAATGAGTCTATTAATTAGTTTTCTTAGCTTAGTTTTCGACATTATCATACACTCTTAGTTTCTAATTACTCTCTCTTAGCCCTAAACTCTCTCTAAACACTATTTTACTCCATTGTTTCATTATTGAAGATCGAATTCGTTAATTAATTCAAGTAATTTCTCTTCAATCTCTTTCCTTTTATTTTATTGCTTTGTTTATGATGTTGAATTTATTGAATCTTAATTGCTTAGAATCCATGGTTAGTGAGTAGTTCCTAATCTAGGGTTTGGGTGAAAGCATGAATTAGGGGCTTAATGTAGATGTTCTTGTAATTGGTTTATTCATGTCTAATATGCATTGTTCTTGGTGTTTTGACACCTTAGGGTGGACCTTGATCAAGTTTATGCTAGGGCTTAGATTTCAATTACTCTTAATTGATTGTTGTTGTCTAGTCATTCCCATGAATCAACTTAATTTCTAGACCAAGAGATTGGGTAGGAATTAAGAGGATCCTATTTAGGGGTTTTCCAATCAAATTGAATCCATTAATCAATTGGCTAAAGACCATTCGAGAGAGGATTTAGTCGATTGATTAATTGATTACTCTTGAGGACCATTCGAGAGAGGACTCAAGGACTTTAGAGGGAAACTTAACCTTGCACGTTATTCTCGATAGCCTCGTAGTTGCAATTGTGTCGTGTCTTGCCCGAGTTCATGCGAGTAACCCAAGCTCTAGTGTTTTCTCTATCATATTAGTTCTCCTATTTAATTCTTAGTTGGTATTATTTAGCTAGTTAATTAGTCGATAACTTACTCAATCTTAAACCCCCCAAAAACCCTTCACTTAGGTAGTTTTGGACTTAGTGGACTGAACTCAATCCCAATTTTCTTGTGGTTTGACCCTTGACTTGTCGTTACTACATACTTAGTAGTTGCTCGTTAGGTTTATGAATTGTGTTTGCTAAGCGGTTCTTAGTACCTTAACGACACACTAAAAACCTCTTATCAAAATGGCGCCGTTGCCGGGGAAATTATGCTATTGATTGAAGTTTACTTGAGTTTAGTATTGCTTGAGTGATTTTTCTTTTGCTTTAGACTGTGTTGTTATTTGCTAACCCTCTGCTTAGCTTTGTTGTGTTACATGAGAAGGAGAGCTCACGGTTCACCCATCTTACCTTTAGATCCGAAAATCAATCGCACCTTGCGAAAGCTTCGGGGAGGTTTGGAACGGTTGACTTTGAGTTCTGCGCCAGCTTCACCAATCTCAAGTTCTACAAGTGAAGGTGAATCAGACATGGGTGAGGAAAATGGATAACTTTTCAGGGATTTCAGAAATCCGGGGTCCTATGTTTTACAGGGTGGAATTCGACTCCCCACAACCACTACAAATTTCAGCATTCACCCTCAATTCATACGGATGGTGAAAGCAGAGAAATTTTGTGGAGGGTCGGATGAGGATCCCCTTGATCATCTTGATCGATATCTGGAGATTTGTGCTATGATAACAACAAATGATGTCTCTCCAGATTACATTAAGATGCATCTCTTCCGGTCTTCTCTTTCCGGAAAGGCAAAGTCTTGGCTCAAGAGTTTGCCTGCTAACTCCCTCACTACATGGGAGAAGGTTACATTGGCTTTTCTGAAGAAGTATTTCCCAGAGTCAAAGACCGCAGATATTAGGAGGCAAATCTCCACTTTTGAGCAAGATTGAGAAGAGACACTTGCGGAGGCTTGGGAAAGGTTTAGGGAATTGATTCGTTCGTGCCCTTACCATGAGTTCAATCAAAACCTACTGATGAGGTTCTTCTATGATGGTCTAGATCCTATGTCACGTGCCAACCTAGATGCTGGAGCGGGAGGTCAACTTTCTAAGATCCCGCAAGACCAATTAGAGGCCACCATAGAAGAAGTGATCAAGAATTACTCATGGGGTGGAAGAAGAAGAGATGCTCAATAGAAGAAGGGTGGAAAGTTTGAGTTGGACCCAATGGACCAAATTCAAACGAAGATGGATCAACTTGACAAGAAGCTCTCGAAGATCACCCTTGGATCATCTAGTCCCTCACAAGTGAATGCTTTCTCTTGTCACATTTGTGGTGGTACAAACCACGATACCTCTTATTGTGGAGGATCTCAGTCAGAGCATGTGGCGGCAATGAATAGTAGAGGATAGGGGTATCAAGGTAACCAAGGTTATAGGAGCAATCAACAAGGAGGGTGGAGACAACCTCAACAAAGCTACAACCAAGGCTACAACCAACCTCAATTAGGGTGGAATCAACCTCAACAAGGCTTTAGTCAACCTCAACAAGGGTTTACTCAAAGCTATAATAAAGGTGGATCCTCCTCTCAAAACTCTAACACTTACCAAGCCCCTCATCAAAGATCCAACTTCCAAAAAGCCCCTCAAAACCCACCATTTCCTAAGCCAAATCCCGAACCTACTACATCCTCCGACCCTACCTCCCTAATTCTCCAACAACTCCAAACCATCACCCAAACTCTTCAAAGCCATGACCAAAGGTTTCAAGAGTTACAAGCTCACAACAATATGCTTGAAACCTAATTAGCTCAAGTGGCCGAGAAGAACCCTTCTAACCCCACACACCAACTTCCAAGCCAAACCATTCCCAACCCTAACCTTCATCAAGCCAAAGCCATCCATTTGAGGTCGGGGACGAACTATGAGGGCCCCAAGATGCCCGATGAGTGTGAGAGAAATGAAGTCGAGGAGGTTGAGAGTGATGTTCAAGGGGATGAAATGGAGGGAGAAGTTGATGTAGAAAGAAGAGAAGAGGACAAGGAGACGGAGGAGACTCATGAGCAAGATGTTGACAAATCTCCATTGGAAACACCTCATCCACCTAAGACCTATGTGCCACCGGTCCCATATCCTCAAAGGTTAGTGGAGAGGAAGTTAAACGACAAGTTCACTAAGTTCCTCAACGTTATGAAGAGCCTTCAAATCAACATCCCATTCCTTGAGGCCATGTCTCGAATGCCGGACTATGCAAAGTTCTTGAAGGAGATCATCTCTAACAAGCGGAAGCTAGAGGATGAGCTCATTATATTGCCATACCAAGTGAGTGCTCTTGTGCAACGTGCTATGCCCAAGAAGCAAAGAGATCCGGGAAGTTTTACATTGCCCATGAAGATAGGAGACTTTGAGCCTAAGGGTGCGTTGGCCGATTTGGGGGCAAGTGTGAGTTTGATGCCTCTCTCCATAACCAAGCACCTTCATTTCCCTCTTCTTCCTTCGAGGAAGACGATTCCATTGGCGGATCGAACTGTTAGGGTCCCGCATGGGGAGTTGGAAGATGTTCCAATCCAAGTTGGGCATGTGTTTGTGCCTTGTGATTTTGTGGTCATGGATATGGAGGAGGATCCCGAAACTCCTCTCATTCTTGGAAGGGAGGGTCTTAAGACATTGGGCGCCATGATAAATTGTAGGAATGACACCATCACTGTTGAGGTCGCCAATGAGAAGGTTGTCTTTGAGTTCTCCAAGACATTGAGGAAACCTATCATTGAGAGGGTTTGCCGAGTTAGTCATGTGGAGAGTGAGATGGAGGGATTTGAGAGGGAAGTACACACTGAGGATGAGCTCTATGCATCTATCACTGAGGAGCCGAGCTTAGATATGGAAGAGGTGAACGAGTTCTCTATGCTTCTCGATGGTGCTGCCGTTGAGGACACACTTGGATTGGGATTTGAGGTCCTAGCCACTTCTGTTGTTAAGGAGGAGAGTTCTAAGCCTCCTCCCAAGGTAGAGTTCAAACCCCTTCCCCCCTCCCTGAAATATGTTTTCCTTGATGATGAATATGCTTATCCCGTTATTGTCAATTCGGCACTTGATGACATCTCCCTATCTAAGTTGATTGAGATATTGAGAAAATATAGGGATGTCATTGGGTACTCGATTGATGACCTTAAGGGGATAAGTCCTTCTCTTGCTATGCATCGTATCCATCTCACCGATAGTAATGCCTCCTCTATTGAGCCTCAAAGAAGACTTAATCCCAACCTCAAAGAGGTGGTGAAAAAGGAGATCATGAAATTGCGTGACGCGGGAATCATCTATGCTATTTCCGATAGCAAATGGGTGAGCCTAATTCACGTGGTTCCTAAGAAAGGAGGCATGACTATTGTTGAAAATGAGAAAGGGGAAACTATTTGTACTAGAACTGTGACTGGGTGGAGAGTTTGTATTGATTACAGGAAAATGAATAAGTCCACCCGAAAAGATCATTTCCCCCTCCCTTTTATTGACCAAATGTTGGAAAGGATTTCCCGTTATTCACACTTTTGTTTTCTTGCTGGTTATTCCGGATTCTTTCAAATTCCGATTCATCCGGATGACCAAGAGAAAACCACCTTTACTTGTCCATATAGGACATTCGCTTATCGAAAGATGGCTTTCGGTTTGTGTAATGCCCCATCTACTTTTCAAAGGTGTATGACGACGATCTTTTCCGACATGTTGGAGGACTCTATTGAGGTTTTCATGGATGATTTTAGTGTGTGTGGTTCCTCTTTTGACACATGACTTGCTAATCTTGAACTTGTGTTGAAAAGGTGTCAAGAGACGAACCTAGTATTGAATTGGGAAAAGTGTCATTTCATGGTTGAAGATGGTATTGTGCTTGGTCATAAAGTGTCTAGTAAGGGCATTGAGGTAGATCCGGCAAAGGTTTCGGTAATAGAGAAACTCCCGCCACCAAATTCGGTGACGGGAGTTCGTGCTTTCCTTGGACATGCGGGTTTTTACCGGCGTTTCATCAAGGATTTTTCTAAAATTGCCAAACCATTGACGAATCTACTTCAAAAGGATGTTGAATTTAGATTTGATGAGTCTTGCATGGAGGCTTTTCAAACTTTAAAAAGAGCCCTTACTTCTGCTCCTATTGTGCGAGCTCCTAATTGGAGCTTGCCTTTTGAACTAATGTGTGATGCTAGTGAATTTGCAGTGGGAGTTGTACTTGGGCAACGACAGGAAGGAAAGCTCCATGTGATAGCCTATGCAAGTAGGACTTTGGATGACGCACAACGGAATTATGCCACTACGGAAAAGGAGATGATGGCCGTAGTGTTTGCATTTGATAAGTTCCGTCCGTACTTGACTTGCAATGAGGCTATTGTCTACACGGACCATTCTGCGGTCCGATACTTGATGAGCAAAAAGGATGCAAAGCCAAGGCTCATTAGGTGGGTCCTACTTCTTCAGGAATTTAATTTTGAGATGATGGAGAAGAAGGGGACGGAAAATTTGGTTGCTGACCATCTCTCTCGCCTCTCCTTTGATGAGAGAGATGTGGATCTAAAGGAGGCCCCCATCAATGATGATTTGAAGGAAGAACACCTCTTTGCTATCATAAATAATGAGGTCCCATGGTTCGCGGATTTTGCGAACTACTTGGCTTATGGGATTGAACCTCATGGTCTTACTTCTCAGCAAAGGAAGAGGTTCTTCAAAGAGGTATGTAGATACTATTGGGACGACCCTCTATTATTCAAGAGATGTGCTGACTAAGTTTTTAGGAGGTGTGTGCCCAATCATGACATTCATTCTGTTTTGAATCATTGCCATACTTTGGCATGTGGAGGACATGGTGCAGCGGGCAAAACTGTTGCTAAGGCTCTCCAAAGTGGCTTGTTTTGGCCTCACATGCAAAAGGATGCTAGAGGATTTGTCTTGAGTTGTGATAGGTGTCAATGAAGCGGTGGGATCACCAAGAGGAACGAGATGCCGCAACAAAATATTCTTGAGGTTGAGCCCTTTGATGTTTGGAGAGTTGACTTCATGGGTACCTTCGTGCCATCTATGGGGAATATGTACATTCTTGTAGCGGTGGACTACGTGACCAAGTGGGTTGAAGCGATCCCTTCCCCCACCAACGATCAAAGGTTGTCATGAAGCTCTTGAAGAAGATAATTTTTCCTAGATTTGGGATGCCTCGTGTGTTGATAAGTGATGGAGGTTCGCACTTTGCCAAGAAGCAATTGGAAGCCCTTTTGAAGAAATATGGGGTCAATCATAAGGTGAGACTTCCATACCATCCCCAAACTCAAGGCCAAGTTGAGGTTTCGAATCGTGAGGTGAAGAATGTGCTTCAGAGAGTAGTGAACAAGACTAGGAAAGATTGGTCTTTGAAGCTAGATGATACACTTTGGGCTCTTCGCACCGCTTTCAAAACCTATAGGCACCACCCCCTATCGTCTTGTGTATGGTAAGGGTTGTCACTTGCCCGTTGAACTTGAACATCGGGCTTGGTGGGCAATCAAAGAGCTTAATATGGATCTTACTTTAGCGGGGGAGGCTCGAAAGGAGAAGTTGGTTGAACTAGAGGAGCTCCGCTTTGATGCTTATGAGAGTTCGCGCTTGTACAAGGAGCGAACAAAAAAGTGGCACGACCAAAGGATACAACAAAGAGAATTTCGGGTTGGGACAAGGTCTTGTTGTTTAACTCAAGGCTTAAGCTCTTTCTCCGAAAGCTTAAATCAAAGTGGTCGGGGCCATTTGAATTAGTGAAGACTACTTCCTATGGAGCATATGAGATTGTGGGGGATGAGCGGCCCTTTTTGGTTAACGGCCAACTTTTGAAGCTCTACCACGACAACCATGTCATTGGTTTCGTGGGATGTTTGATACTTGGCTCACCCGAGCACCATCATTGAGAGGTGAGTCCTCTTAGTCAAGCTAATGATTGTAAAGAAGCGCTTCTTGGGAGGCAACCCAAGCCTTTCTTTTAGGACTAGTTTAGTGTACTGTTTTAAAAAAAAAGAGAGAAAAAAAGAAAAGAAAAACAAAAAAAAAAGGGGGGAGGCAAAGCAAAAAAAAAAAATGAACGAGAAAAATGGGAACTGCAGGGCTACACGACCGTGTCGAAATTGACACGACCGTGTAGCTCTGTAGTTCAATAGTTACTGCCTGGTGAAAAATTGAGCAACACGGTTGTGTCCATATCTACACGACCGTGTAGCCCTGATGCTGCGGGTACTAAACACGGGGAGAGGGCAAGTTCTTCATATTCATACTCCCATTTTTTCGAACCCTCTCCCTCTCTCACTCAAAAACTCTCCCTTCTCTACTCAATCTCCCTCATTGTTCACTCACTCACCTCCAATCCACCATTAAAATCACTCATTGCCTCTCAATCCTTCATCACTTACCTCCATTCATCCTTTTCTCCTTCACAAACCAAAATTTCCACAAACCCTAACTTATCCAATTTGGGGAAAGTTCTTGGTTAGAGGTTTCTTTGCAATTGGAAGAAAATCTTCACTCAACATCATCATCCACCACTACCGACGGTCCATTTGCGGGATTTACTCCCACCTTTAGATCGATATACACTTTCCTCTCTCGATTTCTTACTGATTGTTTGAGATTTATTGAAGATTGATTGTAATTTGTGGTTTGTTGCTAGTTGACATTAGACTTGGTTTGAATTGGTTGCGTTGTTTGTTCTTTGGTGAGGTTCATCTTATTGTGGGTTGTTGTTGTGACTTGTTGTGAGTTGTTGTGCTTTGTTGTGCTTTGTGTGATTGTGTGACCATTTGCTTGCCATTTCATTGATACAATGGCCTCTAGCAGCCGTAGGAATCCGGCAAGGCAAACTAGTACATCAAATCTACGCAACCAATCACCACCACCACCTCCACCCCCCTCCATCCTCCACAAATTGACACCCTTGGGATTAACTTCACAAACCCCGACCACCTAAGAGCTTTCATGCGACTTTCTAGGAGGAACATTCGCCCAACCAAGTTTTATGATGCGAATGCCACCGCGGCCCTATGGGTTCAAGGTGACGTTCAACAACTTTTCTATGGGGTTGGGTGGACGAATTGGCTCAACTTACACGCCTACACTTACAAAAATCTCACCTTAGAGTTCCTCTCCACTCTTTCCATTCTTAGAGCGGAAGGAAGCCGAAACCCTCGGACCATGACATTCAACCTCCTTGGCCGGACCAATACCATGAACATAGGGGCGGTGAATGACGTGAGCTATACTATTGGGTGGCCGAAGGGTGGGGTCATAGGGCCCAAGAGTGCGTGGGTATCTTCCTACAATGAGCAGTTCTTTTGGCAACAATTGACTGCCCGTTCTCCTTACATCCCTAGCTCGGCCAAGGCCGCCCATGTTGTGAGTCCAGGGTTTAGGGTGTCCCATAGGGTGATTAGCACCACCATCTTCGCCAGGGGGATAGCATGGGTGTAGTTACCATTCGTGAGCTATACTTCCTCTACCACATGACTATAGGAGACACCAGGTTGAACCTCGGGGCTTGGTTGATGGAGCACCTTGAGGATGTAGCCCGGAGGGCGACCGGCGACATCTTGGTGGGGGGGATGATTACTTTGATTGCTCTTTCCCGTGGCATTGATTGTGCAGGTTTTCAGCCTGTCCCAGGATCCACTCTGCTTGACCTCAGTTCATTTCAGACTATGGGGTGGATCTCGTCATTGGGCCCGAATGGAGGGTATATCTTGAAGGTCAATCATCACAATTATGCTATCCTTCCGGATCCTTCCAAAACCCTCATCTATGATCAGGTAAACTGGATTTTTGAGTCTGACTATGAGTGGCCTCCACGGGGCGTAGAGGGTGGTGAGGCCAAGATGGAAGTTTATGGAAGAGGAGAAGAAGGAGAAGAAGGAGAAGAAGCAGGAGAGAGAGCACATGGTGCTCAGGCCCCACAAGGGGCGTTTGTTTCTATGGAGCAACAGCTGGCTGACCTCCAATAGGGGATGGACGGTTTACGCACGGACTTTCAGTCCCTCAGGTCAGAGGTCCATTCTCTACAGGAGTCCCAGACCACCACTCAGCAGTATTACCTGTCCTTGCAGGACAGTGTCTCTGCGATGACCTCGGGGTTCCGAGGACTTCGCTCTGATCTGCAAGACTGGGGTAGGCATAGTGGTTGGTACCCCGGTAGCTCTAGCTCCCACCCCCCTCCCGACCAGTGAGTCGGGATTCTTTCCCCCCCTCTTGCTTATGATCTCATTAGACTTTTCACAATGAGGACATTGTGTAGTTTAGCTTGGGGGAGGATGTATATATAGTTTACTTTAGTTGCATTTTTCGTATCATGTTTAGGGTGCATGTAGATTATTCCTCTAGCATTGCATGAGCATATAGATTGCATTTAGGACTGGACCCTGCCCTTGATATGCATGTATTCTTTTTGATGACCTGAAATCTAAAATAAAAAATAAGGAAATCCTTTGATAGTCTCTAGTAGGCCAAGGAATTGTCGGGTTGTGATATGATTGGTCTCCCTCTTGTGCGGCTCGACTGATGTTGGTAGCTTTATCCTTTGTGAGAGCATGTTTTTATAGCCTTATAGACTGACATCTTTTCAGTCTTATCTGCTTGTTGTGTGTTGCTCTTCCTTGATGAATATCCTCTAGAACTTGCATTGATTCTCCTTGAATTCGCTTGACTTGTGTGCATCTTGAATGTGATTGAGGCTTTCTTGTTACTTGAGCTACATTGCCAAAGGCCACCCACACCTATTTATCCTTCTTTGAAGCCCCTGTGAGCCTAAGCCTGTTTTCTTTGTTAACCACATCTTTAGCCTATTACTCATTTCCTTACCTAGGGGATTGTGAAGCTACTTAGATGAGGTAATACATGTTGATGGGTGTTATGAGAGATGACTTGGTGTTGGTGTTCGGCTTTGTCTTAGCTAGAACTCATGTGCTGTTTGAGTTCACCTCCTTCCTATACTATTGGAGTTCCCATTTTCTCCTTCATCTTTAATCACCACAATCCACAAAAATAAAATAAAATAAAAAAAGGGAAAGAAAAAAATACTTGATGCAAAAGAAATTGAGAAATCAAAGAAAAAGGATTGGTGGTGTGCTCAAAATTTGCAATAAGGGAGATTGGGATGCTATACTTGAAGGAGTGCTTGAAATAGGTTGTGTTGAGTGTCTACAATTGAGTAGGGGTTGGTTTTGTTCTCTTAGAAATGTGTCGAGTTGGAAGTTTCACTTTCCCCTCTTTAACACCACGATCCCAAATGCTACCACACCCTCACCCTAAGCCTACATTACAACCTTGACTAAGTCCTCTTGATTCCTGATGCAAACTTTGGTCCTTATGCGATGGAGAGTGAGATGATATGCAAGCTTATGGTAGGATATAGTCGATGGAATCGAGCCTTGAGCGTTCATTTGACCTATTTAAACATACGAGGGAAGTGCGCACGACTAAAGTGAGAGCTACTATCTATACGACTGAGCCAAGCTTGGGGGAGAACTTGTGGTAAGATCGGTTGCTTTTCCTTGTGCCATAAACTTTGAGGCTTGATAGTGTTTTGCATTTGATGTTGGAAACGTTTGAAGGTCTATATTATACATCTTGGCATGCGTATCATTGTTAGGGGGTCATAGAACTCTTTCCTATGTCTATCGTTTGTTCGCTTGAGGACAAGCAATTAGACTAGCTTGGGGGAGTTTGATAAGCACTTAATTGTGCTTATCCATGCTGCATTTTTAGTGTCGATACATATAGATTTAGAGCATTTTAGTCTTGCATTGCATGGTTTTGGTTACTTTGAGCTTAATGATTGCTTCACTGCTCGTTTTGTTGTTTTGGATGATTTTCAGACTAACTAACAGGTATTTGGAGCACTTTGGGTATTTAGAGACCCGTGGATGGAAGCTAGAGCTTGGAAGGCATTGAAGCAGCTCTACACGGTCGTGTGGAATTGGCCACGACCGTGTAGATTTTCATTTGGGGAAACAGTTTGCAACTGCCAAGCAAAGAATGTTGAACGTCAGGTCTACACGATCGTGTCACTTTGGACACGACTGTGTAGTCATTTGGGTGCAGGCAGTGGGTTTGGTCACTCTGAGAAAGTATTGAGCATCAGGTCTACACGGTCGTGTCACATTAGACACGACCGTGTAGTGTTTTGAGCACACAAACAGTAGCTATGAAGACTTGTGAAGACTTAGTGAACATTTTGGACGCCAAGGCTACACGGTCGTGTCATTTTGAACACGACCATGTAGTAGTTTCTACACTAAAGCAGTAACTTTGAAAGAGCGCTGAGGAATTTGTGTAACAGGTCTACACGGTCGTGTTGTTTTTGACACGACCGTGTGGACCTGTTTTCGGGCTTTGACCCGTTTTGTCCGTCAAACATTAATGAGTCTATTAATTAGTTTTCTTAACATAGTTTTCGACATTACCATACACTCTTAGTTTCTAATTACTCTCTCTTAGCCCTAAACTCTCTCTAAACACTAGTTTACTCCATTGTTTCATTATTGAAGATCGAATTCGTTAATTAATTCAAGTAATTTCTCTTCAATCTTTTTCCTTTAATTCTATTGCTTTGTTTATGATGTTGAATTTATTGAATCTTAATTGCTTAGAATCCATGGTTAGTGAGTAGTTCCTAATCTAGGGTTTGGGTGAAAGCATGAATTAGGGGCTTAATGTAGATGTTCTTGTAATTGGTTTATTCATGTCTAATATGCATTGTTCTTGGTGTTTTGACACCTTCGGATAGACCTTGATCAAGTTTATGCTATGGCTTAGATTTCAATTACTCTTAATTGATTGTTGTTGTCTAGTCATTCCCATGAATCAACTTAATTTCTAGACCAAGAGATTGGGTAGGAATTAAGAGGATCCTATTTAGGGGTTTTCCAATCAAATTGAATCCATTAATCAATTGGCTAAAGACCATTCGAGAGAGGATTTAGTCGATTGATTAATTGATTACTCTTGAGGACCAGTCGAGAGAGGACTCAAGGACTTTAGAGGGAAACTTAACCTTGCACGTTATTCTCGATAGCCTCGTAGTTGCAATTGTGTCTTGTCTTGCCCGAGTTCATGCTAGTAACCCAAGCTCTAGTGTTTTCTCTATCATATTAATTCTCCTATTTAATTCTTAGTCGGTATTCTTTAGCTAGTTAAATAGTCGGTAACTTACTCAATCTTAAACCCCCCAAAAACCCTTCACTTAGGTAGTTTTGGACTTAGTGGACTGAACTCAATCCCAATTTCCTTGTGGTTTGACCCTTGACTTGTCGTTACTACATACTTAGTAGTTGCTCGTTAGGTTTATAAATTGTATTTGCTAAGCGGTTCTTAGTGCCTTAACGACACACTAAAAACCTCTTATCAGTCATAACGATTTTTAAGAGGCAACAATCCACATATATCTAATATCATGGGAAATCAGTATAAATTATCGATCCGCATAATAGAATATATCACGACGGTTAGTATAGTAGATCAAAACCTCCTAAAATCACGTTAGAGTAAAATGTCCTTAAATCATATTTGATTAAAATGCACTGGATCAGGAAATGTTATAATAATAATTTTTGTACGAGGGAATACACAATTTGACATGAAAATAATATGCCTATTTTTAGGAGGCAATAATCAATATGATTCGAATAAAGTTAAGCGAAAATATGCAATTTTGGTATCAAAATATCATGGTTGTTTTCATTAGGAAATAATCAGTGTATATCTAATATCTTGAAAAATTCATACTAGAGTTAAATCATATATACTATATACACTATTAGAACCATTATATAATCATCATATATCTTAAAATTATATCACGATCAAGCATGGATCATACTATTATATACTGCCATGACCATGATATTTTAAATTTATCTTTAAATTCGTACTATTATATATATACTATGAGAGAAAATATGCAGATCAAAAGTTATGAGAGACTTAAGTCTTCGAAAGACTACATAAATGAACTAAGAAATATTTGCTAAACTAGCTAGGAAAATCCTGCCTGACAAACCCATCTAACAAATGGGCGTTCGTTATGCGTAAAAACTATCTTCGACAATGCTCATTCTTGGAATGTGCACCTAAACAAGATTCCCCAATTTAGAAATCCATACTTCAAACTTGAGAATTAATACGCTAAGGAATCAGATGGTGTAATACCCCGAATTTTCATAACTTATTTTATATATTTAATATTATTTCCATTAAAATTATTTACAGATAATTCACTTTTATTTAATAATTACGTTTATTAAGAATATGATTTGATTTAGTTTCGAATTTTTTAATGAATGATTTTATTAAATCAATATGATTTAATGTCTTTGTTAAAATACTTTGATTAATTTTTGTTTATGTCATCCAAAATCCAACTAAGAAAACTCATTTTCATAACCCATTACACTAATTCCATAGCCCAAATAATTAGTCAAACCCAACCAAATTAGATACCAAAGATAAAAAGGGAAAAGAATAATGAAAACAAAACAAAAAAAAATAAAAATAAAAATAAAAATGTGATCAACATCCTGATCACCATCACCATCATCCATCTTCCCTCTTTGACCATTCCCAAAACCAGATTCTTATTCAGTTTTTGATCCCCTCCCGAAACCTGAATTTTTTTGGTACTCCTAGGATCACGGAGCACTATGCTCCGGGATAACGTCATCCCCGGTACCCTAGCCTGTCGCAGCTTTACCCTAGCTTCGGCAACGCTCGGCCTCCTTCCATCAACCTCTCTATCTCCTTCTTTCCTCCTTCCACAACCGGCAATCTTCATCGACACCCTACCGACGAAAGATCCGGCACTATACCAAGCCCTCTCCTTTTTCTCCTCCTTCCCTAAATCTTCAGCCGACCTCCATTAATGCCGACAACGTCGATGAGCAACTTGGACTAGATGTTCATCGAAATTTTGAATGATGTTCTGTCATATCTGATTTTAATACTCTTCAAGGTCATTCATTTTGTTCTTTTTAAATACTTGTTATATTCTTTTGGTTATTCTTCTATGTTCTTTTGTTTGTTTTTTGATAAGAGGTTTTTAGTGTGTCGTTAAGGCACTAAGAACCGCTTAGCAAACAATCTCTATACTATAAGGGACGCTTTTGGGACATTCCTGCTTTCCGGCTTTATTTACTGGGGGGGACACCAAAATTGAGAAAAGAAAAAACAATAAAACAAATAAAGGAAGTTATTAAGGAATTAAATTTTATTTCCTATCTTAGCCATTAGATTTTAGCAACAAATGTTTAAAACTTCAAACTAAAATATCTAAAAATCTACAAAACAAAAATAATTTTAAAAAATGAAGATGGTTATATTTTCTTGAGCTCTACAAATAGACACCCACTTTGCTATATTTTTATATACTTTTGTTTTTTTTATATATATTTTCAAATACATGAGTAGTTGATTGATTGCTCATGAGCGGGTGCATGCATTTGATCAAATTGATCATGAAATATGATAAAGTATTTTAGATGATTGCAAAAGTGGTAAAGGGAGAAAGATGATGTATTTTTGAACTCATGAATGATGATGCTAATGACATCTTCCATTAATATTTTGTAAGATTATTGTTTTTTTGGTGTTTTGTTTTTAAATCACTATTGATAATCTACTCTCTAATATTTATTACACTTTTTTATGTATTTAAATATTTCACTATTTAAACTCTTTTGAGATTACAATTATACCCTCTAAAAGAACAAAATAACTAAAACTTAGTAATTATTTTTAATAGTATGAAAACTATATATGTATACACTTAATTCACTGGAGAAATTATAATGTACTTTCTTCCAAATCCTTACATATTACTCTTTTACACAAGGCACGCATCGCGTGCATATAAAGCTAGTACTTATAATCTTAACGGGCGACTACTATGAACGTAGCAATGGCAAGTCAGGGGTCGAACCACAAGGAAATAGGGATTGACTACGGTCTATTAAGTCTAAAACTACCTAAGTGAAGGGTATTTGGGGGTGTAAAAGATTGAATAATTATCAACTAACAACTAGTTAACTAAAAAATGACGACTAATAATCAAGTAGAGATATGAATATAATAAGGAAAACACTAGAGCTTGGGCTACTCGCATGAACTCGGGCAAGACACGACACTAATGCAACTACGAAACTACAAAGAATAATATGCAAGGTTAAGTTTCCCTCTAAAGTACTTGAGTCCTCTCTCTAATGGTCCTCAAGAGTAATCAATTAATCAATCAACTAAATGCTCTCTCGAATGGTCTTTAGCCAATTGATTAAAAGATTCGATTTGCTTGCAAAACCCTAATAAGGATCCTCTTAATTTCCATCCAATATCTTGGTATGAGAATTAAGTTGATTCATGGGAATGACAATACAACAACAATCAATTAAGAGTAATTGAAATATAAGCCCTAGCATAAACTTGATCAAGGCCTACCCTAAGGAGTCAAAACACCAAGATCAACGCATAGTAGACATGAATAAAGTAATTACATGAACATCTTAATTAGCCCTAATTCATGCTTTCACCCAAACCCTGGATAAGGGACTACTCACTAATCATGGATTCAAAGCAAAAGAGATTAATAAAGTTAAACATGATTAACAAAGTAATGAAAATAGAGAGAAGAGATTGAAAGAAATACACTTGGATTAATTGAAGAATTGAATTTTCAATAAGAGTGCCAATATGAAAAACTAAGAGTTTGAGAGTGTTTAGAGAGAAAAACTAAGTAATTAGAATGCTAAGTTTCGAGTTAATACAAAGAAAAACGCAAAAACCTATTTACAATATCCCATAAATGAAGACGGAAAATCGAAAAAAAAAACAAAATACAGGTCTACACGGGCGTGTTGAAATCAACACGGCTGTGTAGACCTGCTACTCTTAAATCTCAAGTCTTTAGCCATTTTCCGCAAAAGTTACTCCTTTGTAGAATTTAGCCAGCACGGGCGTGTTGGCCTGAACTTCTCAAATCAGTGGGCAAGAAGAACATGACTGTCTTTGGGGAAAAAGACCAACACGGGCGTGTTGAAGTTAACACGGCCGTGTTGACTTTTGGTCAGCGGACAACTCAACTTCAAACGATCATATCTCTCCCGTCTCTTATCGGAATTTGGCTTATGACCAGTCGTTGGAAAGCTATTGAAACAAGCTAACACCTCCCAGTAGAATTAACTTAATCCGATTTACGGATCAAATGTTATGTGCATTTGAAGTTCAGAATTCCACAACTAGTCTTCCAATGATCAAATGACTTCAAAAACCTGCTAGTTAGCCGGAAAATCATCCAAAAACAACTAACCAGATAATGAAGCGACCGTATAACTCAAAAGTGACAAAAAACATGCAATCCTAGGCTTAAATGCTCTAAATTACATGCAAGGACACTAAAAATGACCTACAATTAAGCACAATAAATTGCTTATCAAACTCCCCGAAGCTAGTCCAATTGTTTGTCCTCAAGCAATGCAAATCAAATACAAGGGCAAGAGTTCAATGACTCCACAACAATACGCATGCCAAGATAGAGAATAAAGACCTTTCGAAAATTTTCATCAATAAATGCAAAACACTATCAAGTCTCAAAGTTTATAGCACAAGGAAAATGTTGTATTCGTTATTTTGATAATGACAAATAAAGTAGATTTGACTTAGGATTAGTTTTATTAATTTATTCGTAAAGTATTATTTATTTATTTTGTTAGCCCTAATATAACTTATGGAGAATTAGTTTTGGTGTTTAACCAAAGTTAAGTTATTTAGGTTAATAAGATATTCGAATATATTTCTTTGTGTATATTTAATCTATCTAATATTGTGGAATATTATTTCCATAATATTAGTGGAGTTAGTGTTGATGAGTTTACAGGTGATTGATGAGATGAACAAATGGGCGTAACTACCGTGCTACGAATCAGGGTTGTTGAAGCAGTTCCAGCCAGTTCCTAGAATCTAGGAAGCACAATCTAAGTCCAATAAATTATGCGGTTAACAACCAAGACCTATTCAACAACGAGAATGAAGATCGTGGACTTGGTGGGCTGAGCATGACATAATAACGGCTAGAAGTGGTTAGATGTGGCTGAATTCAAGCGTCCATTACAAACCTTTGAAGAAGAACGTTGAAGAAGAAATCTGCTATTTAAGCATTGAAGAACAACGAATTTACTTCTTAAGACTTTCCAAATTTATCATGTAATTTATTTTAGAAAGTTAAAACTCGATTTTCTCTCTTCAACCTTTTATTATTGTAATTCATATTTAGAGTTTGGGGTGAGTGAAATTTTGTGAGAAAATTTCTATTCTTAAGAGTGAAAGAGAAGAAAGAGAAAGAGACGACTTCTAGAGAAGTCAAGTGAGAAAGTCACGTGTTCAGGGGGAACAAAGTGACTGGGAACCAGTTCCTAGAGGAACAGAGTGAGGTATTGTTTATAATAGGGTGTAAAAACTATTATATATAAAAGGACAAGATTTTTTCCTAGAGAATATTGGAAGAAGATCTTGTTTAAAAGTATTTCGTGTGTTCTTAGTTAAAGTTTCTCTTTATTTCTTTCTAAGTGTTTAATTTCGCAAAAAGAACTTAAAATTCCCTTTACTACAGTTTACCCCCCTCTTTTAGCGTTCTATAGGACCAACAATTGGTATCAGAGCTTGTTCCTCCTGAAACAGCTAACACTGAGGAGGCAGATCCAAGAGAACATGAATACAACAGGAGAAAAACTTGATGAGGGATACTCTACTCAACGTCCTCCAATGTTTAATGGCAAACACTATCCTTATTGGAAGAATATGATGGAAATATTCATCAAGCAGAAAACTATCAAGGCTGGAGAGTAATTGAGATAGGTGACTTTGATGTTACTGAAAAGAATGAAGAAGGCGAGCTAGTTCCAAGACCACTTTCAAAGTACGACAAAGAAGACTTCGAGAAAATGGAGATGAACAACATGGCCAAGAAAATTCTTCACTGCGGTCTTGGTCCTCATGAACATAATAGAGTCATGGGGTGCAAGAGTGGAAAGAAAATATGGGAACTCCTTCAAGTCACACATGAAGGAACAAGCGAGGTCAAGAGATCAAAGATAGACATGCTCATGCACAGATATGAACTATTTCAAATGAAACCTAAAGAGCCAGTTCATGATATGCTCACCAGATTCTCGAACATCATAAATGAACTTGACTCTCTAGAAAAATCTATTTCTCTAGAGGAACAGGTACGCAAAGTTCTAAGAAGTCTTCCACAAGATAAGAAATGGATGGCCAAGGTGACAGCTCTACAAGAAACCAAGGATTTCACCAAATTTAACATTAAACAACTTGCTGGATCCTTGATGACACATGAGTTGCATCTAGGAACTCATGATTCTGATTCCAGCAGATCTAAGTCTCTAGCTCTCAAGTCTGGAGAACAAGATGAATCAGATACTAATGATGAGGAAGCAGCCTTGATAGTAAAGAAATTCAAAAAGTTCTTCAACAAGAACTATAAAGGGAAGAATACAAGAAAAACCACAAAGCTAAGTTGCCATAAGTGTGGAAGTCCAGATCACTTCATAAAGGAATGTCCTTTATGGGAAAACGAGAAAGGAAAAGGAAGATTCAAGAGCGAGGAACAATAAAATCCTTTCTCAAAAACAAAAATGAGAAAAGCAATGGTAGCAGCTTGGGGAGAATCAGACTCTGATGAGGAGCAGGAATAGCCTGAGGATGAAACTGATCAGCTATGTCTGATGGCCAAATCAGATGATGAAGAGGACGTATCTAACAATCAGGTAAACTTAAATGTTGTTGAAGAAGAATTATCAAAATTAAATAAGAACCTCAATGAATTACTTCTAGAAACTCTTGATAACTACAAGGCAATCTGCATAAGAGAAGAGAATATGGAGAAGGCCTTGAAGGTTACCAAGGATCACTCAAACTGGTTTAAAAAGCTAAATTCAGAAATTGAGGAACGATTCTTTGATATTTTGATAAATACCGCTGTTTTCAAGAAGAATATGAAAAACTGAATAATGAAAATTACTTCTGGAATATGGCTTTGGCAGAATTGAAACTAGTTGTTCCTGAAGGAACCAGTTCCTCTAATAATACCAGTACTGATTTAGAAAAATTGAAAACTGAGCATGAGTTAGTGCTAAATGAAAACTGGTACTTAAGAGGAAACTGGAATCTTCAAGAACCAAGCTTCCTGATCCAGTGAGTTGGATACAAAAGTATAAAAATGAAGGAAGGGATGGACTAGGATTCAATTATAAGAAGAGGAACAAACATAAAAAATATGTTGATCTGCCAAGCAATAGAATTTGTTCATACTGTGGGAATAGTTGACACTTGGTGTCTGACTGTTCCACCAGGGAGGAACAGATTGAAATGAACACTCGCTTAGTGAAGCAAGAGTGGAAGGTTAAGAGGAATTCATGCTCAACAGAGGAACCCAAGTCTAACTGGGTTCCTACCACTGACTAATTACAGTAGGTGCAGACTAAAGTGAGGGGGAACAATCTGTGGTACCTCGACAGCGTTTGTTCTAAGCACATGACAGGAGACAGAACCAAATTTCTCTCACTTTCAGTCTACTAAGGAGGAACTGTGACCTTTGGAGACAACCTGACAGGTAACATAGTAGGTATAGGTAAGGTTGGGAAATCTGTGTCACATTCCATAAATAATGTATTTTTAGTCGAGGGTTTGAAACATAATTTACTTAGTATTTCTCAATTTTGTGACATAGGAAACCATGTGAAATTTACTAATGAATGTTGTGTAGTGAGTGACACCATTACATGATCAAAGATACTAGAAGGAACAAGAAAGGGAAACACTTATGTTGTTGACCTGAACCTTGTTCCCGGGAACAATCTAACTTGTCTTAGTGTATTAGAAGATGATCAAAACCTTTGGCATAAAAGGTGTGGTCATGCAAGCTTGACACTACTTCATAAAATAAGTGGTAAGGACTTAGTAGTTGGTTTACCAACTATAAAAGGATCAAACCATGGAGTTTGTGGAGCTTGTGTAAGAGGGAAGCAAGTTAGATCCTCGTTCAAATCCAAGAAAATGGTAAGCACTCAAAGTCCACTTGAGTTGACCCACATGGATCTTTGTGGCCGTGTAATAATCCAAAGCAGGTCAGGTAAGAGATATGTATTAGTTATTGTTGATGATTTTTCTAGATTTACATGGGTGATCTTCCTTCATAACAAAGATAAAACTTTTGATGAATTCATAACTTTTGCCAAGAAAGTTCAAAGGATCAGTGGCTTTAAATTAAAACATTTACGATCTGACCATGGCACGGAGTTTGAAAACTCCAAGTTTGATGATTTTTGCAGCAATGAAGGATTAGATCACAATTTCTCTCCTCCAACAACACCACAACAGAATGGTGTAGTTGAAAGAAAGAACCGAACTCTAGAGGATATAGCTAGAACAATGCTTATATTTAGCAATCCTCTAAAGAATTTTTGAGCAGAAGCAGTAAACATTGCTTGTTACATCATCAACAGGGTCATGCTAAGACCCATCACCAAGAAAACTCCTTATGAACTGTTTAAGGGAAGAAAGCCAAATATCTCTTACTTTAGAGTCTTTGGATGTAGATGCTTTGTACACAACAATGGTAAGAACAATTTAGGAAAATTTGATGCAAGAAGTGATGAAGCAGTTTTTGTAGGATATGCTTTAAACAGTAAGGCATATAGAGTATATAATAAGAGAAAAATGTGTGTAGAGGAAAGTGTCCACATTATCTTTGATGAAACTGACTCACTGCAGGAACCATGTTATGAAAATGATTTTGAAATTGGGTTAACTCATCCTCAAGAGTCAAACAATCTTGATGAGGAACTAACACCTGCAGGTACAGTTAAGAAACATCTTCCTGAAAATGAACTAACAGTTCCTGAGCCTGTTCCTCAAGAGGAACAGGTAAATGAAGGAACACTTAACGCAGGAATACAAGCAGAAGAATTGCATCCAGAGAATGAAAAAACTGAAGAACCTCAAGTTGAAAGAACAGGAACAAGGAGATTTGAACCAAAACCTTGGAAGCACCAGAACTCACATCCCCTAGAATTGATCATAAGTGACATTGAGAAGGGAACTCAGACTAGATCTCAACTAAAAAATTTATGTGCTTTCCAAGCCTTCTTATCCATGATAGAACCTCGAGATCATAATGAAGCATTGCTAGAGTCTGACTCGATAAATGCCATGCAAGAGGAACTGAATGAATTTCAAAGGAACAAGGTCAGGCATTTGGAGGCCAAACCCAAGAATCAGAAGGTAATTGGGTTGAAGTGGGTCTTCATGAACAAGCTAGATGAACATGGTACTGTAATCAGGAACAAGGCCAGACTTGTAGCAAAAGGGTACAATCAACAAGAAGGTATTGACTTTGATGAAACCTTTGCTCCTGTAGCTAGAATAGAAGCAATAAGAATTTTGATTGCATTTGCAGCCTTCATGGGATTTAGGTTGTACCAAATTGACGTTAAGTGTGCATTTTTAAATGGATATTTATTGGAAGACGTCTATGTGGAACAACCTCCAGGATTTGAAAATCCTGAGCTTCCAAACCAGGTCTATAAGCTAGATAAAGCTCTATATTGGCTGAAACAAGCTCCAAGATCATGGTATGAAAGACTTTCTAAATTCTTGATTTCTCATAATTTTGTTAGAGGCAAGGTTGACAGAACCTTGTTCCTTCAATCAAAAGGAACAAATATTTTAGTAGTACAAATTTATGTTGATGATATTATTTTTGGTGCTACTAATGATTCTCTATGCAAAGGTTTTGCTGATTTTATAAGCAGTGAATTTGAAATAAGCATGATGGGAGAGTTGAACTTCTTTCTTGGTTTGCAAATCAAGCAAACTGAAAGAAGAACAATGATTCATCAACAAAAATATGTAAAGGAACTGCTGAAGAAATATGGACTGGAACAAGCTAAAACCAACCACACTCCTATAGGAACAGGAACAAGGTTGGATGAAGATCCAAATGGTAAATCAATAGATCAGAAACAATATAGAGGTATGATTGGATCTCTTCTTTATTTAACAGCAAGTAGGCCTGACATTTCTTTTAGTGTTGGTCTATGTGCTAGGTTCCAATTAAATCCAAAGGAATCCCACTTGATAGCTGTCAAGAGAATCCTTAGGTATTTGAAAGGAAGTGACGATTTCTGCTTGTTCTATCCTCGTAGTGATACATTTGATCTAGTTAGCTACTCTGATGCTGACTATGCTGGAGATTTGGTTAATCGCAAAAGTATCTCTGGAATTGCTCAGTTCCTAGGAACAAGCTTAGTTTCTTGGGGTTCCAAGAAACAGCATACAGTTGCCTTATCAACTTCTGAAGCTGAATATGTGGCTGCTGCTGCATGTTGTTCCCAAGTCATATGGATCAAGCAACAGGTACGCGATTTTGGTATTAAGTTTAAATGTGTTCCTATCTTTTGTCACAATACCAGTGCCATATGCATCTCCAAGGATCCAGTACACCACTCTAGAGTTAAGCATATTCATATTAGACACCACTTCTTGAAGGACTATGTTGAAAAGGGTTTAGTCAAAGTTGAGTTTTGCCCTACAGAAAATCAAATTGTTGATATTCTTACCAAACCATTATCTGGGGACAGATTTGAAAATATTCGCTTGGAACTAGGAATGATCAGAATAGTATGAAATGACGTATATTATTGACCCCTTATGTACTAGTCATTTCTAAGTGTGCCCTGCAACCTTCATGAATTTATTTCATACACCTAGGGTTATGTCTAAGGACTCATATCTGTTTTTAAATATTATCCTTATTGTCCATGCACATATGTTGAGTACGTAAGATGAAATGCTTGTATTGTTTAAAAGGTTTGTATATGCAAGAGCAAATTTTCTTTTTCTTTTCTTTTCTCTCAATTTTTTTCTCACCTCCTTCACGTGTACATACCGTGATTCATTGTATCAACCACACGTATTTACTCAAGAGTAAATTCAGTTTATCTAATTTAAAAAGAGGGAAAGCATTTATTGGACACATACTCCTAAGCATCACCCACTTACTCACATCCTTTCACATTCATTTTCACACGGCTCATTATTACTTTTTATACTCAAGCCATCCCATCACTGAACACTTTCACTATTTTACCTTCCCCTTTCCTCCATCTCTCTACATTCTTCTTCATCGCCATTTTTCTCTTCAATGGCACCAAAAAGCACCGTCTCCATAAACAACGAAAAATTTGCAGCCGAAAAAACCCCTTCTCTGGAAGACCACAGCGATCAAGAATCTTCAAATCCAAAGGAAGATTATGCAAATTCCCAAGACCCTATTTCCGAAACTGAAGTCGTGTCTCCAACGCTTGAGGACAATGAGGATGAACTGGAGAGTAGTCAAGGAAGAGACATTCAGTTTCTTACCAAGAGGGGTAAGAAATCTAAATCCTCTCAGTTTCTTGTTGGTTTCTGTGTCGATCTTGCATGGTGCAAGAAATCAAAATGGAATGAATTTCTGAATATTATAAAATGTCAAAAATGGATGAAACTGGTGATTTTAGATGAAGGATTATATGAAGAGGAGATTAGTGCATTTTGTTCAAATTTCAAAATTACTGAGGGTGTGTGTGTGTGAGTCTGGTGAATGGGAGTGTAGTGACTTTTACCGAAAAGAAATTGGGTGAATGGTTTGAAGTACCTTATGATGGATACAAAGAGTATATAAAAGGGAGGGGTAAATTGAACATTAATGGAGTTACGAATGAGAAAGTTCTTTCTCCTCTTCATAAACTTCTTTTTCAATTTGTTTGGCGCTTTGTCTTACCTAGATCCTCCAAAAGAACCCAAGCAAACCTCATGGACTTATCCATCAAGTATTGCCTAGCTAAACACATAAAGATCAATTTCCAAGCTCTTATGCTCTCTCATCTCTCCTACTGCATATCCCATAATACTAAAGTTGGGTATGGAAATCTTATCACCACCATCCTCAAGAAAAACAAAGTAAAAATTTCTCATTGTCCCTCCTTTAATCTGGAACCTGAAAACTATCTTACTAAGGACACCCTTACTAGATTGAGTTTAAAGGTTGTCAATGGGAAACTAGAGTTGGAGGGAGAGACTACAGTGATTAAACCTGAGACTAGTACTAAGAGGAAATTATTTGAAGAACCTACTGGGGGGTCTGTAAGAAAGAGTCAAAGACTGGCTGGTTCCAAGTCTCTCAAGGAGCAGGATCCAGGTACTGTTGAAATGATAAACCTGGATGAGGATCCAGTTCCTTCCACTGTTGTTGATTTTCCTCTCCTTTCTACTACTGGGCTTCATGGGATGTTAAGGGAAATCAAGGAGTCCCTGACACTGATGCATTCAAGGATCAGTGTGGTGGAACAATCAGTAGCAACTCTGGATTCACAGCAGCAGCAGAGCTTAGCAGCCATCAAACTGGCTGACACTGGGATCAGGAACAAGGTTGATGCTGTGCTCTCCAAGATAGACTCAGTGGTCTCCAGCCTCTTCAAACGCCCCAAGACTTAACTTTCCCACCCCTCTTTAAAATTTGGTTAACTGAATATTATTTTGGGTTGTAATAATGGTTGAACAATTTTTTTTCTTTCTTTTGTCTTTGTGTGTCTTCTCGTGGCACATGAAATCCTGAACATTCTCTTTTCTCGTTTTTCTGCTCTTGTGCTATGCTTAAAACTGATCTTTTTACTTTACATTTGCCATTTCTTCTGTTCATGCTTACTTGTGTTTGGATGGCTAATATTTTGAGATGCATGTTTGAGCTACTTAAATTGATGCCTAGATTGTTGCCTCTCTAGTGCTGCAGGTACATATCTTAGTTTTCATGATAACAAAAGGGGGAAAAGAACTTGGCTATTTAAAAACTTTTCTGGATTGACTTAGTTCCTAGAGCCTTTCTGCTTGTCTATGTTCCTTGTTATTCTAGTTCCTAGTCCTAATAGAGATAGTAATACCTTAGTCTAATATAGGATATACTTAGAAAATTTTTTAGCCAAATTATTTGCCATCATCAAAAAGGGGGAATATTGTTATATTCGTTATTTTGATGATGACAAATAAAGTATATTTGACTTAGGATTAGTTTTATTAATTTATTTATAAAGTATTATTTATTTATATTGTTAGCCCTAATATATCTTATGGAGAATTGGTTTTGTTGTTTAACCAAAGTTAAGTTATTTAGGTTAATAAGATATTCGAATATATTGCTGTGTGTATATTTAATCTATCTAATATTGTGGAATATTAATTTCCATAATATTAGTGGAGTTAGTGTTGATGATTTTACAGGTAATTGATGAGATGAACAAATGGGCGTAACTACCCTGCTACGAATCAGGGTTGTTGAAGCAGTTCCAGCCAGCTCCTAGAATCTAGGAAGCACAATCTAAGTCCAAAAAATTATGCGGTTAACAACCAAGACCTATTGAACAGCGAGAATGAAGATCGTGGACTTGGTGGACTGAGCATGAATGAATAACGGCTAGAAGTGGTTAGACGTGGCTGAATTTAAGCGTCCATTAAACACCGTTAAAGGAGAACGTTGAAGAAGAAATATGCTATTTAAGCATTGAAGAAAACGAATTTACTTCTTAAGACTTTCCAGATTTATCTTGTAATTTCTTTTAGAAAGTTAAAACTCGGGTTTCTCTCTTCAACCATTAATTACTGTAATTCAAATTTAGAGTTTGGGGTGAGTGAAATTTTGTGAGAAAATTTCTATTCTTAAGAGCTAAAGAGAAGACTTCAAGAGAAGTCAAGTTAGAAAGTCACGTGTTCAGGTTGAACAAAGTGACTGGGAACCAGTTCCTAGAGGAACAGAGAGAGGTACTGTTTATAATAGGGTGTAATTACTATTATAAATAAAAGGACAAGATTTCTTTCTAGAGAATATTGGAAGAAGATCTTGTTTAAAAGTATTTCGTATGTTCTTAGTTAAAGTTTCTCTTTATTTCTTTCTAAGTGTTTAGTTCCGCAAAAAGAGCTTAAAATTACCTTTACTACAATTCACCACCACTCTTTTAGTAAACTTAGCGTTCTATATGACCAACAGAAAAGCAACCAATCTTACCACAAGTTCTCCCCCAAGCTTGGCTCAGTCATATGGATGGTAGCTCTCACTTTGGTCATGATCAAAGTCTCTCGTGTGTTTATATGGTTACAATGATCGCTCAAGGCTCAATTACGTTGACTAAATCCTACCATAGGCTTGCATATCTTCTCACGCTCCATCGCATGAGATATTAGTTCTTTTCAAGAATCATGAGGACTTCATCGAGTTTGTAATGAAGGCTAAAGGTAAGGGTATGGATACATTTGGGAATTTGGTGCTAAATAGGGGAAAGTGAAGCATCCTAAATCAACACCATCTAGACAAATGCAAACCCGAAACCATATAAATTCGTTACAACCACTCTATCGACCAATACCACCTCCTCCAATAGTATCTCCTAATCCCTCTTTATTAAACACTAAGAACAAAACCACATTTTTTTGTTGGGATGTTTGATGTTCCCATTTCATTTTTTTTTCTTTTCTAATGTTTTTCTTTGTTTTTCTTCTTTTTTCATTTTTTTAATAACTAATAAGGGAAAGAGATAGGAGGCCAAGAAGAAGTGGGGAGGAGGTGAACTCAACACAGAACGTGAGTTCAACCAAAACATACATCATACAACCAACTCAGATCACAATTAGAGCACTGAATAACAACCCCCTCACCAAACTAGCTTCACAATCCCCTAGGTTAGGAAATCGGTAATGGGCTAATGATACGGTTAGCAAGAAAATTGGCTCAGGTTCACGAGCGTGACAAAGGAGATAAGATGATATGGGTGGCATTTGGCAATGTAATTCAAATATGTATAGGACGCCTCAATCATATTCAAGAATCAAACCAGTTAATGCAAGTTCAAGGAGAAGCAATGCAAAATCTAGAGAACATTCGTCAAGGAAGAGCCTCACACCACAAGCAGATAAGACTGAAAAGATGTCAATCTATAAGGCTATAAAGACATGATCTCACAAAAGGTATAGCTACATCCATTGGTCGAGCCGCACAAGAGGGAGGCCAATCATACCACAACCCAGCAATTCCTTGGCCTACTAGAGACTATCAAAGCATTTCTTTTTTTAGTTTTAAAACCCAAAATCCAACTCCAGAAAGCTAAAGCTTTTACTACATTTCAGGATACTAAATTTCCAATGGTACATTGTTCTTCTTCTGTTGCAACACCCACCAAGAAGAGAAGCGTACACAATCTAATCACTATCTTGCTACTTTCCTTCAAGGTTCTTCCTCTGTTTCAACTTTTAATTCTTACTTTTTGATAAAAGGGCTGATGAGATTGTGTTGAGGGAAAATCAAACAGGGTCGTTATAATTTGGCGTTAACTAACAACTTATCTAACCTAATTTGATACTTTAACATCTTATTCCAACATTACTTAGGACTACCAAATCCAGGAGCTGAACTTCAAGCTTCCACCTTTAGGTAATTGATCTGGTTTTTCCCTATTTCCACTACTTTATGCTCCCATTTTTCCCAACTTTATTTTCTTTACTTTGATTTGCCTTCAAAAAATCACTTATCATGAATATGAAATATAGCACTACGGTTCTTTGGGTCCTTTTGATGTCTGGTTGTTTAGTTGTTTTGATGCATTTTTTTATTAATGAGATTTCCTTTTTTGTTCCCTTTAATTTCAATTTAGTAAATTCGTAAATTAAATTATTTAACAAGTGTTTAGTTGAAACTTGATCATGATCAATCGAATTTTTTTCCTGGAAAAATAGTTTAATTTTTAATCTTTGTAATTTCGACCCACTTTTTATCCTGTCATGGAATTTGCATGTAGCCCAATTCAATCTCTTTGTCTTGCGTTACTTGGTTTGGATCTCAAATGTTTCTGCAGTTTGTCCATATTGGAGTTCAACCATTTGTTGCTTAGTAAGAGCCGGTATGTGGTTGGATCACTGGATGGATTCCATAGGCTTGTTAGTTTGTTTGCAGGGGTTATCTTTAACTAGGGGCTATTTTAAACTGTGGCAGAATGTTATCATCATTAAGCTCAGACGATGCGTAGAAAATGAAGATTCCCAAACATCATTCAACATACGGATAGCTTGTAGAGTGCTTCGTCAAGCTACATCTTTCTAGATTCTGCAAGTGAGTTTTTATGGATCTGCATCAGTTGAGAGAAGCCCTTCATTCTCAGAACTAAATTCCATGGACATGAGCTACTGGAAGAGTACTTAAAGGGAGAAGAATGTAATAAAGGTGTTGGAGTTTTGTTAAGTGTGAGAGAAAAACTCTAAGTTGCATCAAAAAAATTGTGAAAGATTGGGGATCCCATATAGGAAGAATAAGAGGTGAGTGATGGGTTTATTAATGATTATCTTCTTAGTACCTATTGAGTTGGTTCTTGAGGATCTTTTGTGGTTGGGCTCTTGATTGGGTTTGGGCTAGTTACCACACACGCGCGCGCTGCCGCCGTCCGCTCGGACTGGGTCGCGCCGTGGGCCGTGGCCTTTGGGCTTTGGGAAATACCTTGACTTAACTAATTTTCTATTAGAAAAATTTGTGAACAGTTTTAATGATTGTTATAGGAATCAGTCAATGCCTATTTTTGCTCCTGACTGCTTCCACCACTAGCCGTTAGTGGACCGCTCCACCTTCCCATTACTGCTTCCCTATAACTCCATTTATGACCGTTTTTTCCCATGAACTGAGGAGTGGTCAGTTTCCAATTCTTCTCAGTTTCTCTATAAATACATGCTTTCTGGCAGAGTTTTAAGACACATAAAAAATCCTCCTTCTCTCTTTTACACTCTCTATTACTGGGCAATATTAAGAGCGTTCTCAAATTGTTTCTCTGTACTTCACTGGCGAGTCAGTGTCGTGTTAACCCCGGAGGTGGGTTTGCCACGAGTCCATGTGTCCGTAGCGGGCAATTTCAACTTTAGGGCAGTGATCATATCACGCCTCGGCAATTTACAGCTAAGTTTATATTCTTACCAGTCATAGTTCCTACAATCTAAAGTTGAAATTTTTTCTGTATTTTATACTATTATTATGGTTGTTGTTCCAATTGTTGTTCCTCTTAATGCTGTCAACCCTTTTGTTCCTGTTATGTCGAAATTAGACCCTCTGGATGGAAAAAATTATATTATGTGGTCTGATAAAATGGAATTCTTTTTAGGCCAAATTGGGGTAGATTACTGCTTAACTATTGATGTTGCTCCTGAAAATGCAGTTAGGGATTTTGAGAAAGATAATAAAACATGTAGGGCAATGTTATTGCATTAGATGACTGTTCCTTTATATATGATATATAGTAAGTCGAAAATGGCTAAGGATATTTGGGATGCCCTTAAGGTTAAGTATGGATTGGATGATTTTTGGGACTAAGAAATATGCTTGTAGTCGTTGGTTAAAATTCACTATGACTGATGACAAACCTGTTTTAGACCAAGTCCATGACTATGAACATTTGTGTGCTGAACTTCTGCTAAAAGCATGGTTAATCCTGAATTATTTCAAGCTAATTATCTTTTAGAGAAATTGCCACCCTCTTGGGAGACCTATGTTCACTCTATGAAACATAAACAAAAGGACTTTACCCTTCAGGAATTAGTTTCCCACATTAAAATTGAGGAACAACACCGGATTCAGACAAAAGGAAAGACAGATCATTCTTCCACTTTAGCCAACCTTATTAAGTCTAAAAATGCTAGAAAAGGGAAAAAGGGAAAAGGTCAGAACCATGTTCACGATACTAGGCAGAATGGTAATGGGTTTAAGGGTAAGAAGCAATTTTAGGGCAACTATATGTATGTGGTAAATTTGGACATGCTGCTAGGGATTATAGAAACAAACAGGCTTCTTGAAATGCTGCAGTCACCAAACCGAAAGACAAGAGAGCACAAGTCAACTAGGCTGAAGATGACATTATTATTGTTGTGGTGTCCGAGGTGAACCTGATTAGCAACGTTTATGAATGGGTCATAGATACTGGAGCTACCCGCCACATCTGCTCAAACAAGGAAATGTTCCAGACTTATGATAAAGTTTCAGAAGGAGAATGTGTCTTCATGGGCAACTTAAGTACTGTGAGTGTCTTAGGCAAAGGAAAGGTTTTTCTGAAGTTAACCTCTGGAAAAAACATTGCTTTGCAGAATGTCTTGCATGTACCTGATATCTGCAGAAACCTCATTTCTGGTGCACTTTTAAACAAGGCTGGAATTAAATTAACTTTTGAATCTGAAAAACTTGTATGAACAAGAAATGGTGATTTTGTGGGTAAAGGATTTTGTAATGTTGGACTCTTTGTTTTGGATGCAATTTCTAATAATAATATTTCTACTTCTTTCGTTTATATTGCTGAGTCTGTTTCTTTATGGCATTCTAGACTAGGTCATGTGAATGTTGCATCCATTAAAAGGCTAAAATAACTTAGTCTTATTCTGACTTTAGCAATACCTCTTTTGATAAATGTGAAGTATGTGTAGAGGCTAAACACCTTAAGAAAGCATTCAACAAAAATGTTTCTCGTTCCTCTACCTTATTAGAATTAGTCCATAGTGACTTAGGTGACTTTAAGAACTCTATGAGTAGGGGAGGGAAGAGATATTATATTACTTTTGTTGATGGCTTCTCACGTTATACTAAGGTCTACTTGTTAAGTACGAAAAATGAGTCTAAAGAGAAATTTATTATTTATAAAGCCGAAGTAGAAAACCAACTAGACCTTAAGATAAAGAGAGTGAGATCCGATAGGGGTGGAGAGTATGATGGGCTTCCACTTAAGAAAATTTTTGAATCAAATGGGATCATACATGAGGTTACAGCTCCCTATACACCTGAACAAAATGGAATAGCTGAGCGGAAAAACAGAACTCTTAAGGATATGATAAATGCTATGCTTATTAGTTCAGGGATGCCTACTAACATGTGGGGGAGGCTATTCTTTTTGCTTGCTATGTGCTTAACCGAGTTCCCCATAAGAAGTTGGATAAGACTTCCAATGAATTGTGGAAAGGTTTTAAACCTAATTTGGGTTACCTCAAAGTGTGGGGGTGCTTGGGAAAAATAGGACTTCCTGACTTTCAAAGGAGTAAGATTGGACCTAAGACTGTAGATGGAATCTTTATTGGGTATGCTTCTAACAGTGCTGCATATAGACTTATTCTTAAGGATGCTTTTGGATTTAGTCCAATTAGAGAGTAAGGGATGTAGAATTCTTTGAGCATAATTTTCCTATGAAAGTTAGTGAGCAATCATGCTTGCCTGTTGCATCTTCTTCTATTTCGCATCATAACATTTCATCATCTAGTGAGACTTTAGAACCTAGAAGGAGTAAGAGGACTAAAACTGAGACTAGTTATGGACCTGACTTCATTACTTCCTTCCTAGATGAAAAAGGATTTCTAGATGAGCAAAAAGTAAGTGCTTTTATATTGGAAGAGAACCCTAGAACTTTTAGGGAGGCCATGAGATCTGTTGACTCTAGTTTTTGGATGGAGGCTATTAACAGTGAAATAGAGTCTATTATGAGTAACAACACTTGGATTTTGACTGACCTTCCTAGGGGTTGTAAGGCTTTGAGTAGTAAGTGGATTTTTACTAAGAAGTGCAAGCCTGATGGGACACTAGACAAGTACAAAGCTAGACTTGTAGTTGGAGGACATCACCAAAAAAAAGGTCTAGACTTTTTTGACACCTATTCACCAGTGACCAAGGTAGCCACTATTAGAGCATTAATTGCACTTGCATACATTCATGATCTTATTGTGCATCAAATGGATGTGAAAACTGCTTTTTTGAATGGTGAGCTAAATGAATAAATCTGTATGAAGCAACCTGAAGGATGTGTTTTCCTGGTCAAGAGGACAAGGTGTGCAAGCTTATTAGATCTTTGTATGGTTTAAAACAAGCACCAAAACAATGGTATGATAAATTTCATCAAACTATTACTTCAAATGGGTTTTTAGTAAATGATTCTGATGCTTGTGTTTATTCAAAATAGATGATCTTGGTTGTGTTTTCATATGTCTATATGTGGATGATATGTTGATTTTTGGAACCAATATAGACATAATGAATGCAACTAAAGGTTTCCTAAATTCTTGTTTTGAAATTAGGAGAGGCTGATGTTATTCTTAGGATAAAGATTACTAGAACGTCATATGGATATCTTTAAATAAATCTCATTGCATTGAGAAAATCTTAAAGAAGTTTGATTAATATGATTGTGTTCCAATGAAAACTTCATATGATTCTAGTATTCATTTGAAAAAGAATAAAGGAGATAGTATGTCACAAGAACAATATGCTAAAATTATTGGTAGTGTAATGTTCTTGATGAACTATACTAGACCTGATATAGCTTATGCTGTTAGTAGATTGAGTAGGTATACTCACAATCCTAATCAAGAGCATTGGGGTGCCTTGATTAGATTGTTGAAGTATTTAAAAGCACTATTAATTGGGGTTTGCATTATCAAAGAACACCTTGTGTTCTAGAAGGATATTGCGATGCGAATTGGGTGTCTGATAATAATGAGATTCAATCTACTAATGGTTTTGTTTTTACTCTTGTTGGTGGAGCTATATCATGGAAATTATCAAAGAAAACTTTTATTGCCAAATCTACTATGGAAACTGAGTTTATTGCTTTAGAATTGGCAGGTCAGGAAGCTGAATGGTTAAGGAGTTTGCTAGGTGATATTCCATTGTGGTCCATTAGTTTTTATGCGGTGTAACTCACAAGCTGCAATCGGGGTCGCGGATAATCAAGCCTATAATGGAAAGAGGAGGCATATTCGCTTAAGGCATGCTATGGTTAGAAATCTAATTAAAAATAATGTAATTTCACTCGAGTTTGTAAAGTCGGAGAGCAATATTGCAGATCCTCTCACCAAAGGCCTTTGTAGAAAAATGGTGCTAGAGTCAGCACAAGGAATGGGTTTAAAGCCTATTATGGAGTGAATTATGATGGATACCCTTCTTAGAAATTTTCTAAGTTCAAGGGTCAAACTAAGTCATAAAAGAACTCAAGTAGTAGATACTACTACCATTCTTATATTAATAAAAGTGATGTAGTATTTGTTTACTGTAATATGTGTAAGGATGAGTAAAATGCTCTTAATAAGTTCATATCCTTGATAAGGTGGTTTGAAATAGTACAACTTGATGAACTTACCTATGTGAATGTGGGGGTTACACCCAATCCCCTATGAAATCCCTAAGGTTTAGGATCTTTAAAGCATTCATGAAAATCCACGCATTGTGGGGCATGTATATAATATATCGCGAGAACGTTTCTTATTTTGAAAAAGGTTTAGTGCGCAAGTATTGATTATGAACTCCGTAGAAGGTTCAAAGAGAAATCTACCTAATACGACAATATGACATACTTGTATGCACTGGGTATCAATTCAAGTCTCTAAGACATTGATGCTTACAAAACTGAGTATCTATTACCCATATCTTCTTTCTCCAGCCTTGTTTCTTTCTGTTTCTTCTTTTGAATCATGTGGGGGATTGTTGGAGTTTTTTTAAGTGTGAGAGAAAAACTCTAAGTTGTTGCAAAAGAATGTGAAAGGTTAGAGATCCCATATAGGAAGAATAAGAGGTGAGTGATCGGTTTATTAATGATTATCTTCTTAGTACCTATTGAGTTGGTTCTTGAGGAGCTTTTGTGGTTAGGCTCTTGATTGGGCTTGGACTAGTTACCACACAGACGCGCACGTGCCACTTCCGCTGCCCGCCCGGGTTGGGTCGGGGCGTGGGCCGTGCGCTTTGGGAAATAACTTAACTTAACTGATTTTTTATTAGAAAAATTTGTGAACAGTTGACTGACTGCTTCCACCACTAGCCGTTAGTGGACCGTTCCACCTTTCCTATTACTGCTTCCCCATAACTCCATTTATGACCGTTTTTTCCCATGAACTGAGGAGTGGTCAGTTTCCAGTTCTTCTCAGTTTCTCTATAAATACGTGCTTTCTGGCGCAGGCACAGTTTGAAGACACAGAAAAAAATCCTCCTTCTCTCTTTTACACTCTCTATTACCGGGCAATATTAAGAGCGTTCTCCAACTGTTTCTCTGTACTTCACCGGCGAGTTAACCCTGGAGGTTGGTTTGCCACGAGTCCTTGTGTTCGTAGCGGGGCAATTTCAACTTTAGGGCAGTGATCATATCACGCTACGACAATTTACAGCTAAGTTTATATTCTTATCAGTCATAGTTCCTACAAAAGGAACAAGATAGGCTTTAGCTTGCAAACAAGAATCGGACGCATAAGTATAGAGGTTCAAGCAAGCATATGCTTCTCTTTAGAAGCGCTAAAGAGGTAACTTTCTTGCTTTATATACTTCTAATAAAGCATAAGGATTGAAGTTTAATGCTTACCTAAGTATGTATGTGTTTTCCTTTGTATATAGAGGTTCATGTTTATATTGTATACAAGGTTACCTTCGAAGACACACATAAATTGGAAATTTAGCTATGGGATTTTTCTCCTCTCATGAAAGGTACGTATACCTTGATTTTAGTTGATGATGATACTAAAGGATTTTTGCATACAACCTTCTGGGTCATACTTCAAATCATCATCTGGGTCATACTTCTTGATGCTCTTAGTTGTTGGTTTGCTTACAACCTTTTCCCATTTAATGCTATGGAGTTTCAGATAGATTAATGAGATTGTATACAAGAGAGGCCTCATGTTTACACCCAGATTTACAATACATTCCAAGAAGAGCGACACTAGCTAAGAGTTGTTGTTTCTAACCCTAAAATGGAAAAAATCCACACGTACTTAGGTTATTTAGGTTGTGGCAAACGCGGAGATGTTCCACTAGGAAAAATAATTTATAGCTGCACTAGCCGCTTCAACAAGGATGCGACCTCTTCTACTAGGTATGGTTCCTATACCAACTCTAGCAAATACCTCTTTCACATAATTCTTGTTCCTAATGATTATTTCTGCCTGCTTACCTTCAACTTCGTTGTCTCCGACAAAACTAATACTATGTCGGTCACTGCATTTACATAGGACTCTGAAAAACAGCTCGGATCATCAATTGCAAACGTTTGTTCACTAAAGCAATCTGTATACCCTCCTACCCTATCACACATTTCTACAAGTTACATCCCTCTCCGACCAGCTGCAGCGAGTTATTACACCAATAAAAAAATGCTTTACGAAATCAAACAACATTTTAATGCATGCCTTTGTAAAAGATGATATATAGCCTAACGGATTGTCTGGTAGGCAGCATTTCATGGGTGGTTTATTACTCCATATAGCTATGTGCCTTTAGTTTCATAATGTTAATGTTATATCTTGATAGCTTGATTTCATTATCTTCGTTATCCTTCAAGATATGTGATATACTTTATGCTATACATGTTCACTTTAATATATGCTGCAATCTATATACAACACTACGAACAAACGACACGCACTAACAAAGCATTTTAAAAATAAGAGGGGATCATAAGGCAATAAAAGACATACAACAGCTGGTACTCACCAAATAATTCTTAATTGAAGTGCGCCCAACAACAACACTTTTGATGTCTCAAATCGTTTGTTCTCGAAGTTGAAGTCGCTAAAATGAAACTGCTAGGCCAACTAATAGGTGCCTCATCCCTTAGATCATACACTACCTTTTTGTTAGTTTTTTGCATGAACAAAGAGTCTATTCCAAGACCTTTGCTAACGAACTTAGAATTACTCTTGCACTTACAACTTTTAGTATGTACTAATATATACTTCTTTAAGGGCTTTTAAAAGAAACATGAAAACGTTCCTGCCGAACGCCCTTGAGGCTTTTGTAAAGCTACATTGCTTTTAATTATCCTACGTGTATAAGCAATTATATTAACCCATCTGTCATATGAATGTTACGTGCTTAGTATTCGCATACATTTATGCATATATTAATCGACAACTATATAATATAAATTTTGGCACATAATTTATAGCACCTTGGGAATGTTATATGTTAATGTGAACTGGACAATTTAAATAATATCTCATGATTAGTTTATAGTTGAGTAAAGTACAGAGCTTCATTGTTGGGGTCTCATGATCATGTGGTTTAACGAAATTTAAGATTACCGTAATTTAAATTTATATGTCCTATGTATATATACGTGTTATTAATGAATTATTTAAGTGTTAAATGCAATATTTATGTTATTTCATAAACTCTCTTATGTACCGTAAGGTTCTCACACTAATTATTTAAAGGAATTGTCATATAGTTTTATATGACCTTCTATGTTATTATATTACGGAATGCAAATGAGTTTATGTGTAAGTGATGACGGGTTATGAGTTATGGGTAAAATTGTATTAATGTTATCTTTGTATGAATTATGGCTTGTAAAGTGTTTTCTATGTTTATGAATTACAACGTCATGAAAGGAACGAATAATGTATGACAATGTGAAAAAGTATGACTATATTATGATTCCGTTGACTATTTTATAAAGATGTTTGAAGAAAATTCTAACATATACGAAACATGATAATTGAAAGTGGAAATGGTTCTTGGCAGTATCCCGTTATGTTATGTCTGGGTCGTACACGTTCCTCCCGCCGGTTTGTCACCTCCCGTTTGAGGGAGCTTATGCTCTCGGATGACACCGCATCTGGGCACCACATCCCGTTATAAAGAAATGTTTTTGGGTTGTACCTCCCGTTTAATATGATGATGATGTTATGTTTGGGAATACTTCCCTCCCGTTGTACTCGCCAAAATACCAAAATGAAAGATACTTGAAAATTATAATGATTAAGAATGATAAAGATGGAAACCTACGGGGTTCCCATGTGTGTGCCCATATGTGTTATTTGTCACTCTTATGTCTAGCTTTATATGCATGCTCGTAAGTGTATATATGAAGATGTGACGGTACATGAATTTATGCGAAGTGCGTTGAATATATCATGAATATGTATCGTTATGACTTTATGTATGTTAAGTTATACATGATTATATGATTACCTGAATGTTGGGTATTGTTCGGAAATATAAGTTACCTGAAAGTTTATAATTAAGATACTGTAATGAAAATTGGAAAGAGAACTGTCTCTCTGAATTGGAGTTATGAACTGAACTGGAAGATGGGCAAGTTACGGGTGGAAGAAATGTTTCTACTCTATGAATGGACCGAGATGGTCGAATGTTAACTACGAAAGATAATGAATGTTCTGTTATGTCTTGTCTCGTCCAAAGCCTGTACTTGCCAACGATATGAGCTCATGTGAATGGTCCTTGCCAGGCGACTGTTTTAAAATAAAAGTAAGGATAAATTGTGAATAACCACCTGTCAGATACACCAATTTCAAAATAACCACCCCAAATTGTTTTGCATTTAAATAACCACCTCTACTTACGTTCACGTTTTGAAATACCCACCTCTTAACGGAAAATCTTAACACCGTTAATTTTAGGGCTCAACTTTTTTAACTCCCTCCAAAATTTCACTAATTACCTTACTAATCTATAATTTGACTGGTCAAATCATGATTAACATTTTGAAAATCTTTTTTAATTCAATTTTACAATTCTTTAAACTATATATTTTTTATAGATGACACGATAATGGACACAAATTTCGAGAAAATATTTAATTGCGTTTTTAATACTCAACACGACGGTTTTTCGAAAAACGGACACCACCGTAAGCCCTTTATGGGCACGAATTTTGAGATTTCGTACAAAATGAGTACCTACAAGCCGGGTTTTCAGGCACGTACTTCGAGACAATTTTTTTGGATGGAACGCGTTTTTTCGAAAAACGGACACCGAAAATATATTTTATTCAATTATACAATTTTAAAACTAAATATTTTTGATATATGACACGATAATGGACACAAATTTCGAGACAATATTTAATCGCGGTTTTTATACTGAAGACGACGTTTTTTCGAAAAACGGACACCACCGTACATCCTATATGGGCACGAATTTTGAGATTCCCTACGAAACGAGTACCTATAAGCCGGGTTTTCGGGCACGTACATCGAGACAATTTTTTTGGATGGAACACGTTTTTTCGAAAAACGGACACCGGCTTGTAGGTACGGCGATGTCCATTTTTCGAAAAAACTTTGTATTCCGTCCGAAAAAGGCGTCTCGAAGTACGTGCCTGAAAACCCAGCTTGTAGGTACTCGTTTCGTAGGGAATCTCAAAATTCGTGCCCATATAGGATGTACGGTGGTGTCCGTTTTTCGAAAAAACGTCGTCTTCAGTATAGAAACCGCGATTAAATATTGTCTCGAAATTTGTGTCCATTATCGTGTCATATATCAAAAATATTTAGTTTTAAAAATTGTATAATTGAATTAAAAAAATATTTTTAAAATGTTAATCATGATTTGACCGGTCAACTTATATATTAGTAAGGTAATTAGTGAAATTTTGGAGAGAGTTAAAAAAATTAAGCCCCAAAATTAACAGTGTTAAGATTTTCTGTTAGAGGTGGGTATTACAAAACGTGAACGTAAGTAGATGTGGTTATTTAAATTCAAAACAATTTGGGTGGTTATTTTGAAATTGTTGTATCTGACAAGTGGTTATTCACAATTTATCCTAAAAGTAATGATCTTTGATTAAGTATTTTCGAACAATTACCAGAATGATGCAATATATGTCTGTGTGTTATAAACGTTTTCGAACTAAAATCATTTTTACGGACTGGAGTAAAATTACGAGTTTTTCCACTCATTTTGGAATATTTTTTTGTCTTTTCTTATTTCTCTATTTTTTTTGCTTCTGAACGAAGCTCGAGTTAAGAAAGAGGGCTCAGAATCGACCGATAGAAAGGAATTCGTTGAGGTAGATTTCACGAAGTGTTGACCAAGACTATTAGGAACATTTATAAGGTCATTATTATCATAGAGACATTGTGAGCAATTTTAAGGATATTGTATTATTACTGGGCCATAACCCACAAGTTTGAGGATTCGCTTTCGTTGAGTACTATTCAATTATAAGTTAATTAAGGCTATTCATGTTTCATTAAGGACCCCTATTTTCGGGGCGTTACAGATGGTTGTTAGGTTCCAGAAGAGAAATATTTTTGGCGCAACAACTGGTGTGCAAATCTTCAGATTAAAGTCAACGACGCCATTTGCCCACATATGACTCGAAACTCTGATTACCTTTCTGACCTCCTCCCACCCTATATATATCTTCCAATTCATAGAAGGTATCCCTCTTCCTTCTACCCCCCTCCCCCTCAGAAAGATGACCAGTGTTGGGGTGTAACCTTGTCTAGAAAATTTACAGTCAAATCTGTTACATGGCTAGCCAACAATCATTGTTTTTTCACCTCGCCAAAATGGTCTTTTCACTGGAGCTAGAATATTGACATTCCTCCCAAAATTATTTTTTTTATATGGAAACTCCTTCACGGGCTTCCTACACAATAATCTAGAAAAAATAAATCTCCCAATTGCAAATCGATGCCCTATTTGTCAGACTCCAAATGAAAACACTAATCATCTTTATCTACTCTGTCCCCACACTGCTACATTCTTGAAAGATTTTGATAACTAGCTTCCTCTCTTGTGTGAGAACTGCAAAAGAAATCCCCTCTTTGTTCACCAACGCTAAAACCATGACCAAAACCATCGAAAAAATTCTCCTACATAGAAAGAACGCAATGCTAAAATTTTTAAGAATCAACATTGGCATCAAAACACCATACTTTACCGATTGAAACATTCTTTCATACAATTGATATTAACACTCAAAACTTCACTTCTTCATCACCCCAAGCTCCTCCCACCATTCATGTATGTTGGACCCAACCTCATCAAAATCTCATCAAATTAAACTTTGATGGATCCTCCACTCCAGACTCAACAACACATTCTTAGAAATTCTTCAAGCGAAATGCTACATGCTAAGGCCTACAACCTAGGACAAACTTCCCCTCGTATAACAGAAGCTACAGCCTGCGTTTTATTCAAGCAAAGGCTATGAAAATCATTGACCTCGTCTTTGAAGGGGACAACTCAACAATCCTCAACATCTTGAATGGAAAGTTCATCACACCATGGTGCATTCAGACTCTTATGGACGATATCACTCAAATTATTTCAAATTTCAATTCTTTAACAGTCACACATATTTACGGAGAAGGTAACAGGGTAGCCGACTAGCTCTCCAAACAAAAATATCATATTACTCAAAAAGCACAGGAGTTTGATGTCCCGACATACAAATTTTTGTATCTTTTTTCTCTTTTAAATAGATTAGGATACACCCTTGAGAGAAGAGGCACCTAACTCTTTCCTTGTATCACTTTAAAAAATATTATATATATATATATATAATAATCCCTCCGTCCCATATTAGATGATCACTTCCTTTCTTCGTCCGTCCCACATTAGTTGATACACTTCAATAAATGGCATGTGAGTATAATAAAAATATTATTTTTCAATATTATTAATGGGTCATATATTTAATTAATTTAATAACCCCACCCACTCTCAAACTCTACAATATGCCCCACTAACATGAACTTTATGAACTAAAATACTACCTCTATTCCATATGTATTGCAACCTTTGACATTTTGCATTATTCATACACTACCCTTTGACCTTCTTTTGTGATTTATATACAAGGATAAATATAGCCATATGGAATCTTGTTAGATTCGTCTCGATATATGCTTAATTAATATCAAATTTTTATAATTTTTACCTAAATAAAATTAGAGATATTAGCGTCTAAAGTTATACGTTGGGAGACGTAAAACTCCCTATGTTGCAATACATATGGAACGGAGGTAGTAAATACCAATAATCAACTACTCTCAATAAAATAAGTTAATCAAATAAGAATCCTAAAACTCTGTGTCAGTCAAACTATATCATCTAATATGGGACGAACGGAGTACCGTGTAACTCATAATTAGGGTTATTATCGTTCTTTGTACTATTTAATAATTATATACACTTCTCATATCTTAGAGACATTGATTTTACTTTCGGAATCCAATTTGTGTGGCATTTAGGTACGATCATCAGATTGTGGGAAATATGATACTTTTAGTATGTTAATTACATAAATAAAAAACGTATGAACTTGCCAAAAAAATAAAATTGTGACTGTTATCAATCTAAATTTGGGCTGAAATCACTCTAAATTCGTGTGATGATTTTCCTGATACTGGGTGATTAATCCCGATAATTAAAATAAATATAATGATATCATTAAGTTTGATTGAAAGTTTAAATTCGAATTTTTGAAATCAAACATATTGTTTGAAGTTATTTTGGAAATATTTGTGGTTTATGACAAAAGATGCCCTCGCATGTTACTTTGCATTATACTATTTGTAAAAGTTGTATGGGGTCTGCCCAGCAGACCTCCAGCTGGCAGCAGACCATTGGTCCTGTCACTCCACGTCAGACCACCAGGAGCAAAGCAGACCTCCTCAGGCAGACTGCTCCGGATATAACCTCTAGGAAGGAGTTTAATGAAGGCCTTGTTTCACCTTGGCCCACTTCCAAAGAAGCCCTCTTACTTTGCTAGGTCAGTTACAAGTCCATGTCTCATATAAATACTCATGCCCATGCATGGGTAAGGTACGTTCAATAAAACACTCACAAAATACTTGCACTTGATACTCGTTTTCTCTCTACTAGAGATCTTATGCTCAACTTGGACTGACTTAGGCATCGGAGAGGTGATCCTCAGAACCACCCCCGAGGTTTCTCCTTGTTTTGCAGGTAACCACCACCACGAAGGACGTTTAGGAGCCACGTTCCATCAAGTACCCGCCACCACATACACTGTAGCTGTCTTGGACAGAAACAATTTGGCGCTAGGATGAGGGGAAGAGTAGAAAAGCCCAATCTACAACTTCGCAATGGTGGTTACAACCTCAAAAACACTCGGTTCCGACAGTTCAGGAGGAGAGAGCAACTCTCCACTGAGAGAAACAACCACGTGATCAACTAGGAGGGGTAGTGCTGCTACCACTGATAGGTTCTAGTCGTATCACCTATTCAAAAGTAAACCTACGGTCCTCTAACTAAGGTAGTCAGTGGAAGCAGGGTCGAATCCGCAGGGAGACAGAGTTTCTAAATCAATATTCAACCAATTCAGCTACTCCAGAGTAAATCAGGGAGGAATTAATTAAACTAATGATTAAGCTAAGAAAGACGAATTAAACAAAGGATTTAACTATGGAATAAAAACCTAGGGTATTAGGTCGGTCCACCATGCTTATACCAATCAAACAAGGTCAACAACTATCAAAACCTAAGTCAAGAGTCGGGGGATTAGAGCCTATGTTGAGCTATGGTTAAGACTCAACGCTCATAGTTCAACATACGCCGCATGTTCACTAACGTAATCAGAACTACTGACGTGTCCTAGGCCTCTAGTCGTAAGACGGATCTGTGCAAACAACTATTAACCACAAGCAACCAACGAAACTGCGCAATAACGTTAATTACTCAATAAAGAACAGACCACATCACAATCATCCTAATCAAGCCCTAGAAATCAATAAGAGTCTAAATCACAATCATGGTATAAACATGGCTTTCCTATCTAACACCCTAGAAAGAGACTACTCACTCATAATCGAATTAACAACGACAAAACTAATATGAAACCCTAACAATTGCATCATGAACGATTAAATAAATAAACTAAGCAATCAAGAATAACAAAAGAGATTAGGGTAAGGAAGAGTACTAATTGACGGAAAGCAAGAACTTTAATTGAAATCGAAATAGGTTTGATCACCTCTAAATTAATCTATGTGTTTGAATTAAACTAAGAACAATGAGAATTAAAACTAGTCTAAAGCAGTAAAAGGATGAATAATAGATGTCCCTAAATAATGAGGAAAAAGGTATTTATAATACCCCCTCAAGTCCAATTAAAAACGGAAAAAAACGACGAAATTTCGCGATTTAAGCACCAGACTCGATCGGGCCCGAGTACAGTACCCGATCGGGTCCACACCCATTTCAGCAAACTTTGTTTGGGCTTTGATATAACAGCAGCACATCAGCGACAGGCCAACTGGGCCTCCACCCGATCGGGTCGTGGATCGGGTGCCCAGCAAGCTTAGCGTTTGCCATCTTGTGGCGTAGCAGCAGCAACAACCATAAAATGCAAAGGACCAGATCGGGTCGGGTGGTGGGCACCCGATCGGGTCTGGGGACATGCTTCCTCGCCCGATCGGATCGGGCAACCCTCGCCCGATCGGGTCCGCAACATCTATACCCGATCAACATTTCTTCGCCCGATCGGGCCATTTCTGCCCGATCAGTGCACAGAAACCTCCTTTTTGACTCTTTGGCTCTCTAATCTTCACGTTTAGGGGTCTTGGGACCTCCTAAACTATCCGTAAAGCTCGTGAGCCATCCTACGTCCCTCGTAACATCTCGTAAAGCCGTGGTTGCTTCCAAATGTCTCGGGAATAAGGAGAAAACTCCATAAAACCTGCAATTCAACACTAAAACACGAAACCTCAACTATATACGAAAGTTAGCACAAAATAGCTCCCAAGAGCTCCAATGACGCACAAATTAGCTTGTAAATAAGGGAGAAAACTCTATATAAATACGTGATATCAAACTCCCCCAAGCTAAACCTTTGCTTGTCCTCAAGCAAACAGCACATGAACATGGAATAGATTGCCTCACCCCAAAGATAAAAACAAATCAAAGCTCAAAACATTTTCAAGACTAAGAATCGTTCAAGCAGGCATAATTCAAGTTTGGCTAATCAAATCCATCCAACCACCAATCATCCAAGCAATTTATCAAATTCAAGCGTCCACAAAGCGTGCAAGTCCTGAAAAGGCTCTCACAAGGGTGTCACTCCTCTCGATTGTGTGGCAGGCAAAGAATATGCCCAAACACTCACCAACCCGACCATAAGTACCCTTCCCACTCACACTCTCATGTGTTTAAGAAGGTTCAATGACGCTCATCCTAGTCAAGTCGACTCAATTAGCATAAATACTCTTTAACTTTGACAAACTGACTCGAAATCAATCAAATGAACAATGCAGACACAAGCTCAAGAGGACTTTATAGGGTTGTAATGGGGCTTAGGTGAGAGGTAGGGGATACTTTTGGGTAATGTGGTGGAAAAACCAAGAAAGGAGGAGCATAAATCATTCAAACAAGACCTAAGATGGCCTTCACAACTCCCAGCAATCACCATAAAACCATGTAAAATAACCCAACTCTCATAAATCAATGAAAAGCTCATAACAAACCCAATTTTCTAGCAATGGAGCGAATATTCCTTTATGAACGTACGTGAATGAAAGAACTTGAATTCTTTTGAATTTTCGTTTCATTTTTCTTTCATTTTTCTGAACATCATTCACGCAATCTCTAAACTTGCTTTTTCTTTTCTTTTTCTCACTCTCAAACCGCAACAAATACACTTTTAAATTCCTCAACAACTAAACTAAACCGAGAAACCAATCTCAACTCAACCCATACAAAAGCTCCCCCAAGCTAGGCTTGGAATAATATCAAACGAAGGCTTTGGGCTCATAATAGGGGTTTAAGTAACACGAAACAAGTCATTAGGCTCAGCGGGGCTAAGGAGGATAAAAATATATCAAAAATTCACTCTGAGGCTCAAGAATAAGACAAAAGAACGCCTCTATCACAGCAAATGCTACAAGTCACCGACTATTAGACAAGTACGAAGTCAAAGTCAAGATCAATCCACTAAAGAGGAACTAACACACCAAGAATAGACTGGATAATAATATGAATCCAATAGGCTTACAAAGAGGCCTCACAGTCTAACCAATTCAGGTATGCAGCACAATGTAGTCCAATATAATCCAAGATCGCTCGAAATCATAGCAATCAAACATCAAATCATAGCCTCAAGATCACAAATGCCCAGCTATCCATAAAACAGAGTCAAATCAGTTTCAAAAAGAGCACAACAAGGGGCACAGGGAGGCAACTAAACCAGTCATGGGAACCATATTTTTTTGATTTTTTTCTGTATTTTTCGAAAGTAGTAAATCTATCCTAGAAAGCAGTAAAAGTGAAAGAGAATACAAACAGAACTCCTCCCCAAGCTGAACTTGGCAGTGTCCTCAATACCAAAAGGTGATAAGGACTATGCTAAGAGGAAAAACAATATTAGTACCCTCACTCTCGCTCACAAAAAGAAAAGAAAAGATAAAAAGAAAAGGAAAAAGGGAAAGAAAAATACGAGTTGCCTCTCGCACAGCGCTGGTTTATAAAGGTCCCGCCCGACCCTAGTCCTCCATCTCTCAAATAGGAGGGGCTTGGCAATGAGTGCCACCCTCATCAAATATCTTTCTTCTCCAAATGTTCTTGACTATGCCTCCAGAAGGTGAGGCGGCCTTAGGTGGAATTGGAACCTTCTCCACCCCTACTTCATCCAAAACCTCATCCCTGCAACAAGATTGTTCAAGCATAGGTGCCTTAACAGCATTGGTTAGTTTAAACATCACTTTATCATCACCAACACTAAGAGTTAGAGACCCAGACTTGACATTAATTACAGCTCCAGCAGTACACAAAAATGGCCTACCCAAGATGATAGGAATCTGGGCGTCTTCATCCATATCTAACACCACAAAATCAACAGGGATATAGAATTTCCCAACCCTAACAGGAACGTCCTCTAAAACACCTAGGGGGTATTTTATAGAACGATCCGCCATCTGTAGAGTGATTTGTGTGCATTTAAGTGCTCCCATGTTCAGTTTCTCAAAAACAGAAAATGGCATAACAGAAACAAAAGCACCTAAATCACACAAAGCCTTGTCAATAAAGATAGGTCCTAGATGGCAGGGTATATAAAAACTACCAGGATCTTTTAACTTTAGTGGGGTTTTATTTTGGATAAAAGCACTACACTCTTCAGTAAGAGCGACACGTTCTACCCCACTAAAGTCTCTTTTCTTAATGATCATGTCTTTCAAAAATTTGGCATAAACAAGCACTTGGGTAATTAAATCTGTGAATGGAATTGTTACCTCAAGGTTCTTGACCATAGCCAAGAACTTACCAAACTGCTGATCGACCTTGGATTGTTGCATCCTGTGAGGAAAAGGTAGCCTTGGTATGAAAGGCGTTTCAGAAACCTTCTCCTTTTTCTCCCCTTTCTGTTCAGCTTCTGCAGACAAATCGACTTCAGACGTCGAATTCTTCCTTTTTCCTTCCTCTACCACCCTCTTCTTCCCTGTAGTTGGGGTAACCTCATCAATGGGCACTGGAGGGGCATCATATGCAATGCCACTACGAAGATTGATGGCATTCACATGTTCTCTTTTAACGGGTTGTCCTGGCAATTGTCCCTGCTGCCTCTGTGCATTAGATTCTGCCAACTGAGCAACTTGAGCCTCGAGAAGTTTGATATGCTTCTCTTGGTTCCTCCGTGCTTCCTCATGTGCCTTTTGCATAGACAATATCAGTTTCATCAGTTCAGAATTGCTAGGCTCTTGTGGGTTGTTTTGTGGAGGTGGGGTGTGGAAATTTTGTGGAGTTTGGAAGTTATTGGGATGATGGAAGTTTTGTGATGGTGGTCTTTGGAAATTTTTTGGGGTTTGATGGTATGAAGGTTTAGGGTAGTTTTGTGGGGGTGGAGGTTGATAGTTTTGTGGGTTTTGGTAGTTATGTGAAGGGGAAAGGTTTGTGGCCTTTGTTGGAAGGCGTTTGCCTGCTCCATCTGAAGTTGACTGAATTGACAGTCATGCCCAAAGTGACCCTGAACACCACATACCTCGCAGTAAGATGAGGTAATGGGTGCTACTACAGACATAGCATTGATACTCAAAGGCGGAGGTGTCGAACTAGAAGACTTCATTAGCTGTTGAGTTAGTTGCGTCATCTGCGATGTAAGCAATGAGATAGCGTCAACTTCAAGTACCTTCTTAGTCAAACTCCTAGATGATGAATGGTCATTGGTTGCAAGATTTGATAGGAATTCATAACCCTCATCAACTGCCTTGTCTAAAAACACTCCTCCTGCAGACGAATCAATAATACACTTCGTCTGAGGCTGCAGACCATTGTAGAATGTCTGCGTCAAGAACCATTTGTCCATATTGTGGTGTGGACACTCTCTCTGTAGATCTCTAAACCTAGCCCACGCTTCCCTTAATGTTTCATCAGGCTCTTGGGAAAACGTGGCCAGTTTATTTCTGATTTCTGCTGTTTTAGTGGGTGGATAATATTCTCTCAGAAATGCAGCAGAAATCTCACTCCATTCGGTTTCCTTCACATCGTTCAACCATTTCTGGGCTCTATCTCTCAGTGAAAACTCGAACAACATGACTTTGAGTTGATCTAGAGTGACGCCGGCATGTTTAATGGTTCGACAAAGTTGTTGAAACCGTTGCAGATGATTTGCCGGATCTTCAGTAGGATGCCCACCAAACTGATTTTGCTGGACCATGCTGATGAGTCCAGGCTTAATCTCAAAATTTTCCGCGGCAATGGTGGGCATGGTAGGTCCAGTGGAGACACCATCTGGGTTGGGCACCCCATATGACTTCAGTGATATTGACATAACTGAACTCAAGGTGTCTGTTCCAGAGATGTTCAGCTGAACAGGCTGCCTTTCTTTCTGATTTTTCTTTCGGATCCGCCTGATTGTCCTAGTAAGATCGGGATCCGCTGGAATGGGGGAACCGTTTCTTTGAGACCTGGGCATACAAAAGAAACAAAAAGAAGCAGTAAAACGTACCTCAATTGAACAATGAAGTTCTAACGAGGTACAGAGAAGTAGACCAAATAATCAAATAAAAACTTAGAAAACTAGCCGTCTCCCCCGCAACGGCGCAAAAATTTGATAGGTTCCAGTCGCATCACCTATTCAAAAGTAAACCTACGGTCCTCTAACTAAGGTAGTCAGTGGAAGCAGGGTCGAATCCACAGGGAGACAGAGTTTCTAAATCAATATTCAACCAATTCAGCTACTCCAGAGTAAATCAGGGAAGAATTAATTAAACTAATGATTAAGCTAAGAAAGACGAATTAAACAAAGGATTTAACTATGGAATAAAAACCTAGGGTATTAGGTCGGACCACCATGCTTATACCAATCAAACAAGGTCAACAACTATCAAAACCTAAGTCAATAGTCGGGGGATTAGAGCCTATGTTGAGCTATGGTTAAGACTCAACGCTCATAGTTCAACATACGCCGCATGTTCACTAACGTAATCAGAACTACTAACGTGTCCTAGGCCTCTAGTCGTAAGACGGATCTGTGCAAACAACATTTAACCACAAGCAACCAACGAAACTGCGCAATAACGTTAATTACTCAATAAAGAACAAACCACATCACAATCACCCTAATCAAGCCCTAGAAATCAATAAGAGTCTAAATCACAATCATGGTATAAACATGGCTTTCCTATCTAACACCCTAGAAAGAGACTACTCACTCATAATCGAATTAACAACGACAAAACTAATATGAAACCCTAACAATTGCATCATGAACGATTAAATAAGTAAACTAAGCAATCAAGAATAACAAAAGAGATTAGGGTAAGGAAGAGTACCAATTGACGAAAAGCAAGAACTTTAATTGAAATCGAAATAGGTTTGATCACCTCTAAATTAATCTAAGTGTTTGAATTAAACTAAGAACAATGAGAATTAAAACTAGTCTAAAGCAGTAAAAGGATGAATAATAGATGTCCCTAAATAATGAGGAAAAAAGTATTTATAATACCCCCTCAATTCCAATTAAAAACGGAAACAAACGACGAAATTTCGCGATTTAAGCACCAGACCCGATCGGGCCCGAGTACAGTACCCGATCGGGTCCACACCCATTTCAACAAACTTTGTTTGGGCTTTGATATAACAGCAGCACAGCAGCGACAGGCCAACTGGGCCTCCACCCGATCACACACCCGATCGGGTCGTGGATCGGGTGCCCAGCAAGCTTAGCGTTTGGCGTCTTGTGGCGTAGCAGCAGCAGCAACCATAAAATGCAAAGGACCCGATCGGGTCGGGCGCTGGGCACCCGATCGGGTCTGGGGACATGCTTCCTCGCTCGATCGGGCCATTTCTGCCCGATCAGTGCACAGAAACCTCCTTTTTGACTCTTTGGCTCTCTAATCTTCACGTTTAGGGGTCTTGGGACCTCCTAAACTATCCGTAAAGCTCGTGAGCCATCCTACGTGCCTCGTAACATCTTGTAAAGCCGTGGTTGCTTCCAAATGGCTCGGGATTAAGGAGAAAACTCCATAAAACCTGCAATTCAACACTAAAACACGAAACCACAACTATATACAAAAGTTAGCACAAAATAGCTCCTTAAAGCTCCAATGACGCACAAATTAGCTTGTAAATAAGTGAGAAAACCCTATATAAATACGTGATATCAACCACCAGGTCAGCAAGAAGGGATAGCACTGCTACCCCCCATCAAGAAACTAGGCAGACCCAGCAGCCAAGCAACTCAGTGGTCATGCACACGCCTGAACAACTCCAAGCAGCCATCCACGTGCTGCGATCTGCCCAGCAGTACATGCAAACTGTTGGAGGCCAACCTGCTCGAAAGAGGAGGAGAACTAGAACACATGATTCAGTTCGAAGACACTTGCGGCTGTCATCTGAAGAGGAGGCAGCCACGGCAGAACCCCTATGCGGGTATAACAAGACGAACATCACCCCGCCCCAACGTCAGAGTATGGCTTATCTAGCCGCTCTGGGCCTGGATACATCAAGAGGGGTTGGGAGGAGGAAGAATGGGATACTGAGATGATACAGGAGGAACATCCCAGCATGTTGGAGGAACTTACACCCACAGGGTATACAACAGGCTCAAGCAGGAAGTCTGTCCACAGAGGGAACCCAGGAGGCGCAGCCCAGGGGAAGCCCCGACGCAGAACCAGGCGTAATGCAGGAGCTGAAGAGGCCCTGTCTACGCCTGGAGGCGGATCAGTCAGAAGGCATGTCAGCCAGAGATTGATAGGTTTGAGTCGTATCACCTATTCAAAAATAAACCTACAGTCCTCTAACTAAGGTAGTCAGTGGAAGCAGGGTCGAATCCACAGGGAGACAGAGTTTCTAAATCAATATTTAACCAATTCAGCTACTCCAGAGTAAATCAGGAAGGAATTAATTAAACTAATGAATAGACTACAGAAGACGAATTAAACAAAGGATTTAACTATGGAATAAAAGTCTAGGGTATTAGGTCGGTCCACCATGCTTATACCAATCAAACAAGATCAACAACTATCAAAACCTAAGTCAAGAGTCGGGGGATTAGAGCCTATGTTGAGCTATGGTTAAGACTCAACGCTCATAGTTCAACATACGCCGCATGTTCACTAACGTAATCAGAACTACTGACGTGTCCTAGGCCTCTATTCGTAAGACGGATCTGTGCAAACAACTATTAACCACAAGCAACCAACGAAACTGCGCAATAACGTTAATTACTCAATAAAGAACAAATCACATCACAATCACCCTAATCAAACCCTAGAAATCTATAAGAGTCTAAATCACAATCATGGTATAAACATGGCTTTCCTATCTAACACCCTAGAAAGAGACTACTCAGACATGATCGAATTAATAACGACAAAACTAATATGAAACCCTAACAATTGCATCATGAACAATTAAATAAATAAACTAAGCAATCAAAGTAATTAAAGAGATGAAGAGTAGAGAAGAGTACCAACTGACAGAAAGCAGAAACTTTATTGAAATTGAAATAGGTTTGATCACCTTTAAATTAATCTAAAGTGTTTGAATTGAACTAAGAATAATGAAGAATAAAACTAGTCTAAAGCTAATGAAAGATGAATAAAAGATGTAAAAAAATAATGAGGAAAAAGGTACTTATAATACCCCTCAAGTCTAAATAAAACGGAAATTAAAAAGTCGAAGTCCGCGTAAAAGGGTGCCAGACCCGATCGGGTCCGAGCACAGTACTCGATCGGGTGCCCATCAACTTCACATTTTCTCGTCTTGGGCTGTGATATAGCAGCAGCGCAGCAGCAATAGATGAACTTGAGGCCCACCGATCGGGCCTTGGTCAGCCACCCGATCGGGCCAGGCAACAAAATGGCCTAGTGAAAGCGCCTCTTCAGCAGCTCTGCTGTGCTACCTGAGCCTTAAGCTGATGCAGTTCAGGGAGGTCTGCCTCATGTCTGCCCAGCCCTAAAGCATGGCAGAACTCCCCAATGAAGGAGCCGGCCCGCGCATCCTATATTCAAAGAAAGATAGATCAGATTGACCACAAAAATACAGAAGATAGCTAAGGCAGGAAAGGCTGAAAATCTTACCAAGGGAATGTCCTGGACGACGTAATCCCCAGAGAAGCGACTGGCCAGAAGCTTCAGCCACTCACTGGGGTCGGGGAAGGCCACGGACGTCTGTTCCCGCCCCTGAGCCTCATGCTGGTCATCCGCCGATCCCCTCTGCAGAGAACCTGAGCCAAAGGAAAGACCAGTGAGTTCCACAGAAGGGAAAGAGCCGGAATTGAGGTCGGGTAAAGGGTACACACCTTTGGTGACCTGCTCCTCCTCAACATCAATGATCTGAGGAGGGTCAGCAGAGAGACGAGTTTTCTTCTGAGGGGGAGCTCCTTCCTCACTCTGCCACTCTGCTGGTCTCTTCTGGGAATGCGAAGAGACCTCGGAATCAGCTACAGTCTTCTGAGCAGCCTCTACAGGAGACTTAAGCTGGCCCGCAGTTGGAGCAGAGGTCTGAAGAGCCTCAGCAGACTGCGCTTTCTTAGCTCGCAACTGCTACTGAAGAAGACAAAAGGTAACAATGTTATCAGCAAAGCAGGGCACATATCAAATTGAAAATTGTAAGACAGAAGAAAAGAAAAGAAAGCAGCCTTCCTTCCAGGAGGAGTAGGCTTCTGGGCAGGCTTCCTTCCTTCCAGACGCGCCAACTGCTCAGGAGTTGGAGCAAGGATCTGCTTGAAACCTCTGGGAGGAGGAGCAGCCTTCCTTCTAGGAGGAGTAAGCTTCTGGGCAGGAGGAGTAGACTTCTGAAGAGGGGGAGACACGACAGTCTCCACCACTGGGACAGAAGTAGAACTCTGCTGCTCCACCCTCTCATGTTGGAGAGGCTCCAACACCTCCCCCTGGCTGGTCTGAGCAGACGTAGGGGTAGTCTGCCCAGTAGGACCTATCAAATTGAAAGCAAGGCAGAACAATCAAGAACTTTCAAGCTAAGAGAAAAAGGGAAGAAAGAAAATTGTATGGGTTTGAAGAAGACACATACCTAACGGAATCTGGCCCTCAGTCTGGCCCTCAGTAGTATGAGTTGTGGCAGTCTGAGCAGTCTCTGCCTCAGTCCTGCAAAACTCCGTCATGGCTTGGTGAGACTACTGACCGATTTCTTTCTCAGTCCTGTCGAACTCGGTCGTTGCTTGGTCAGAGTCTTCCATGGGCACGTCCTCCACCACAGGTGGATCTGAAAATAAGCAGAGCAAATAAGGAGTTTGCAGCAAAATAATATGCAAGCAGAAAGAATGGAGTAGTCATAGTAAATAGTACATGTCTGCACAGGAGGAAGCTGTTGCAGAGGTTCAACAACCAGAACAGTCCCTGCAGAGTGCTGGCCCCCTCTGCATCATCATCATCATCGTCGTCCTCCGGCAGATTCACAGTACGCTGGGGACGTCGAGTCTGCAAAGGCTCAGCCGCCGCCTCCTCCTCATCACCAGACTCAATCTCGGTGACAGTGGCAGAAGGGCCAATCGGTGGCCGAGACACCCCTGTATACCTATCCACAAGCTCCGGACGCTTGGTCCGGAGGGAAGGATGGTCCAGGGGAGTAGTGTTAATCTCCTTGATAAAATCAGGGACAGTGTAGGTCCCAGGATCCGGTATCAGACGATACCGGCAACACACCGAAGACTCACTCAGACCCAGCTCCGTGGGGATGGCAGACCCTAGAGTCTATGAAAATATCAGAAAGTTTATCAGCAACTACAAATCAGCTAATAGGCAGAAAATAAGGGAAAGGGGCAGAGCGTATTTATGAGCTCAGGATCCACCCATAATCAGAGCGCGAGATATCTTTCTGCATGGAGCTGCAGAACAGCACAAAAAATGAGTGCCATGGGGCACAGCAGAACGGAAAATAAAATGTCAAGGACAAAGGCTGGCAGAGCACTTACCGGTAGTGTAGTCCGGTGATAGTTTGCCTATCCTCAGGAAGGCATTCTGACACATCACATAGTGATGTGGCAGCCAATACTTGGGAAGAAGCTGCTTCCCGTCAGCAGCTCCCTTGGGTTTGGACTTGAAGTAGTAGTAGGCTACCCTGTCATCCTACTTCAGAACATGGGGGTTCTTCTGCTTTTGAAAATCAGGCTCCACGGGGCGTAGAGGAGCCTTGAACTGATAAGGGTGCCCCGCCTCCGTCGGTACTCTAACAAAAACAAAACTATCTCGCCAATCCTTCATAGTGAGGTCGACAGGATAGACCGTCAAATAGTTGGTTTCGTACCGAACCTGTGAAGTAGCAATACTCTCCCCCCTGCCTCTTAAAGAAAAACATACACTTGAAAAGGTCCATGGTCAGGGGGAAGTCTAGAGCTTCACAGACCCAAATGAACCCCAGAATCTTCTTCAAAGACTGGGGGTTAACTTGGCAGAGCGCCATTCTGTATTCGCAGAGGACCCATTCCAGAAACCAGTGGATCGGGAACCTGAGCCCAAACTCCAGCTGCTTAAGATATACGGCAGTGTACCCCTCTGGTACATCTGCCAAGCTCTGATTCTCCTTGGGAAGCACCACCCAAGATCCACGGAGCGGCTTGATCTCCGCAGCAATTTCAAGGTAATAAGCAGCATGCGCCCGTTTGAACGCATCTGCAGATTTCTTCGCCAAGTAAGGCTTGCCCTTGCTGTCATATAGGGCAGTGAGTCGCATCTCATAATCACTATAGGACCACTTGATTCTGGGCAGAGTAGGCTTGAACTTATAGTTGGGAGGGAACCTGTTGATTTCAAGACCCAACAGCTCCCGGCGTAAGCCATCCTAGGGGTCAAAGATAGCCCATTCCTCTGGAACCACCTCGTCCTTACACCGAGGAAGATCCAACTTCAAAAACGGAGACTGGGTATCCATCGGGTAAGGCTCATCCGGTTCAGATGAAGAAGTAGACACCACGCCTTTTCCACGGGAGGCGGCAGACTGAGAGGTAGACATTCTGCACAACACAAGAAGCAGATGACAACACATCAGACTTAAAGTCACAATATAAAACAGTCTGGCACCTCAGACCTACAGACTGAGCTACCAGACTGGGGGGCAAGGATATGTATGGTACATGAAGATTAGAGACAGCCAAGAGATAGGATATTTTCTTGCTTTTCTGGCAAAAAGATACAAGCAAAGAAGTCTGGCATCTCAGTCCTACAGACTGAGCTACCAGACTGGGGGGCAAGGATATGTATGGTATGTGTAGATCAGAGACAACCAAGAAATAGGATATTTTCTTGCAAATGATACAAGCAAAACAACGAAGGCATATCACAAAGATCTACAGCCCAGCAAATAAATAGGATAACAAGGTAAACAAAGCAAACCCTAAAAATCCCACAGACAACAGCCAAACTAGGCAGAGTAGAGCTCAGCTGAAGAAGCAGAGCAGAGCCTACCATCCAGAACAGCAGAGTGGAAATGAAACAACACCAAACAGATCCATGAAGCAAGGAAATAAACAATTGCATATGAAGGCCAAAGAAAAGAAAACCCTAACTTCCAAAACACAGGCAAATAAGTGCGCACAGAGGAAAAAAGGGGAGAAACCCATAAACACAGAGAAAATCACATCCAAACCATTCAAGAAGGAAAAATCAAGAGGAGATCTAGGAAAAAGAGTTTACCTGAATGGAGAACAGAAGACGCTGAGAAAAGAGAAGACGAAAACCACAAACGCAAAGTATCAACACTTCAAATCGAGTTCCAGGCACAGCCAAATCCCAGGAAAATCGAGAAAAATCACTTAAAAATGGCTAGGGCAAGAGGAGATTTTTTGGAAGCAACAGGAAAATCTATGGGCAAGAGGTTCGAAAGAGAAGAGAATGAAAAGTTTCACAAAGGGTCGATTCAGCCTTTAAATAGGCAAAATACATCCACTCAGCTTTAATTTGCCATCATTACATTCCTTGGGAACCCAAAGAATCACATCAATTCAATTCAATTCAAAATGAATTAATGACCCTTGCTCAACACCCCAACCAAATGGGCGGGAAAAATGGAAGCACTCTGGAGTCTGTGGAGAGCAACTCCCAGAGAGTCACGTATCGGTCTGCGAAGAGTAGAACGCCAGATAAGGAATGTAATCTTCTATTTAGGATATAACTAGTAATTAGACCCAGGCGATGCTCTGGGGTATCTTTATTATACGTTAGTATTTTAAGACAATTAAAATTTGGTGTAGAAAGATGACAGTTAATGTTATAAATTAGTAGTTTTATTCATAAATGCAATTAAAATATTGTTTTTATTGAAAATATATAATATCATTATTAGTATTCATTAAAGAAGCAACAACAATGTAGTGGCGCAATGGTTAGAACATTTCTCTCTCATACTCGAGGTCGCGAGTTCGAAACTCCTTATGGACAATTTGCATTTTTTATGAGAATGATGTTGATAAAATGTTTTGAAAAGAAGGGAGATTGACACGCGGCGGATTGCAATCTGTGCTTACGCTTTTTAATATATATATAGATGATTCTTTTAATTTATATAGTGTTTATTGAAAATTAAATTATTAATTTCGGGAAATTTTGTGAAAAAACACCCTATAAGTTACAATTTTTGTGAAAAAACACCTTTTAAAATATTTTTTGTGAGAAAACACCTTATATGCTATTAACTATCAAATTAAACGCCTTATTATCATTCTTAGTGCAAAAATCAACATTTGCGTACATTATTTTGTCCCTTTTTGTATGTGAAAGTCACCATATCAACCCAATTTTTCATACAAAAATTCAATGCACAAAAAGGGAGGGAAAACAAGAGAGTCAATGACCCAAAAGTTCACCTTTTTTTACTAAAATATGACAACAAGGTATGTAATTTGATAGATAATATCTTACAAGGTGTTTTCTCACAAAAAAATTTATAAAAGATGTTTTTTCACAAAATTTGCAACTTATAAGGTCTTTTTTGACAAAATTTTCTTAATTATATACATATATATATATGATGTAGAGCGATGTGATGTCTCCTCTGGTACAACTCTATTATCTAGTGTAGATATTTACCATTTGTCGATCAAAATTTGGCATGAAATCTCTCTAATTCTGTTTCATAATTTTTTAATTTCTTACTAATTTTGCCTGATACTGGGTGATAACTTACCATAGTTAGACTAAAAATATATAATAAAGATATTAAAATATAGGGACATTCTAATAAAGACTAAGTTCAACACACATTATATTTCTGACCCTGAACATTAACTTTAGGTAAAATGTTCCCTTATAAATATTCAAATATATTCAGATTGATTAAGTAGATTTCAATTTTTTTGTTTAATAGGGACATTTTGCCATTTCTGCTAAATGAGAGTTCCCAAGCCAACAAAACGCTCATACCATTAACACAAATCAAGTGCCCAAAATAAAAATGCACTTACTTGATTGATTGTACAATATAATTAAAAAAAATATATAAGGGCTTAAAATAATAAAAACTCCCAAATAGGATATTATACTAGCTACTACAATACCGTTTTTATTATAATTTGTGTAATCTAGACCATTTATTTTTAATATTAGATCTATACCATCCACTGATAATGAACAAAAATACATACCCCAAATTTCGCATTATATTTCCTTTTGAATTGTTAACAACCTATAAAAGTGGATAGAAAATATCTCAAAGAATGTTTTTGTTTTAAAATAGTATGTCACTCGCGTGTATCTTTGAAAAACTCCCTAATGTCGACAATTGTTATTAAAGTGATTTTTTCTCATATGACCATATTAAGTTAGTTTAATGCACAAAAGATCAACAATAAAGAAAGTCCAAGTGTTGTTGGCGAGTTTTTTAAGTGATTTATTTTCAAAAACATATGCGTTTTGAATATCTACTAACTCAATAAAAAAGATAAAATCGCTAAAAATAGATGGTTTATATTAGAAAAATTGTACTAATTAACAATTTATTTTAGTAACAAAACCTTCCCCTAACAAGGGCAAGAATATATCTTTCACAATCTTATTAATAGGTGTGAATATATTGTCTGTAAATTATTCATCAAATCGCTATGCCTATTTAGATTATACCCAAATAAACCGATTTATTGATTATATATATTTTTAAAAAATCAATATGATAGTATGGAGCTTATATGACATGTATCTCTTACTCTTATGGTAACATTTTCATTTATATTGTGTTTGCGACACGTGATTCATTTAATGTGCTTGCGACATGTGGCACAATAAGTTGTTTTATATATGTACTAGCTTTATATGCACGCGATGCGTGTCTCATACGGAAGAGTAATATGTAATGATTTGGTAGAGAATATCAAGGGGCGTGAGAAAACTCTCTCTAAGGAACTCGGCGAAATAGCCCCAGGAGAAGGGGTGCTCCCTCACGAAGGGGGTCGAAGTGACCAGGCCCGGGTGACTGTTTACCAAAAACACAGGTGTCCGTAAAGTCATAAGACCATGCATGGGGGCTGACGCCTGCCGAGTGCCGGAAGGTCAAGGAAGTTGGTGACCTGATAACAGGGGAGCCGGCGACCGAAGCCCCAGTGAACCGCGGCCGTAACTATAACGGTCCTAAGGTAGAGAAATTACATTGTAATTTCTCCACTGAATATTTTTCATACTTTTTAAAATAATCGTTCAGTTTTAGCTATTTTATTTTTTTTGGAGAGTGTAATTGTAGTTTCAAAAGAGTTTAAATAGTGAAACAAAATAAATGCATAAAACAGAATAATAAATATTCAAAAGTAGATTAGCAATAGTAATTTAAAAAAACGCCAAAAAATACAATAATTTTTACCAAAGATTAATGAAAGATGTCATTTAGAGCATCATCACTCATGAGTAAAAGAAATACATCATCCCCCACTCACTACGACTTTCTCACTCGTCCTTAAATGCAATCAATTACTCATGTATTTGAAAATAAAAAAAAATCAAAAGTATGTAAAAATATAGCAAAGTGGATGTCTGTTTATAGATCTCAAGAAAATATGACCATTGATATTATTTTAAATTATTTTCACTTTGTAGATTTTCAGTTATTTTAGTTTGAAGTTTTAAACATTTTTTGCTACAAATCTGATGTCTATGATTGAAAATAAAACTTAATTCCTTAATTATTGGATTTGAGAACTTCCTTAATTTAATTAATTTAATTATTTTTTTTCTTACTTTTGGTGTCCACCCACCCTCTTCCCTTATAGTATAGAGATATAAATATAGAAATAAATTGTCTACGTGAAAATTATAACCTACAACGTTGAGTATGCAAAAAATGAGCTTCAATCACTAATCCAACAGATTATTATTTCTTCCTCTATAAAAATCCATATTATAAATGAGACGGTTTTTTAACTCTTTTTAATGTTAAATTTTTTGTGATAGATAACATTAATCATTTTCAACTACTAATAAATTTTAGGCAAATTTGTCAGAAACAACCTTTTAAATACACTTTTTTGCGAGAAACAACCTTTTAAATTTTTTTTGCGAGAAACAACCTCGTATATTTTTTTTTGCGAAAAACAACCTTTTAAATTTTTTTTTGCGAGAAACAACCTTGTAAATTATTTTTTTGCGAGAAACAACCTTGTATAATTATTTTTTTGCGAGGACACACCTTATCATTCTTTTCCGGCGTTGACCACAAGTTTTCGGCCTTGACCAAGTCAAATTTGCGTGGAAGAGAAAGAACTTTTTGGGTTTTAAAAACATGGGATTTATATAATGGGGAACAAAGGAGGGAAAAGGAGTGTGGAAATAAGAAAGAAGGAGTGCAAACAGCAAATTTGACTTGGTCAAGGCCGGAAACTTGTGGTCAAGCCGGAAAAGAGTGATAAGGAGTGTTCTCGCAAAAGAAAATTATACAAGGTGATTTCTCGCAAAAAAAATATACAAGGTTGTTTCTCGCAAAAAAAATTTAAAAAGTTATTTCTCGCAAAAAAGTGTATTTAAAAGGTTGTTTCTGACAAATTTTCCTAAATTTTAACTCACAAAATATCTAGAGTATTGCCTGAGTTTAATTACTACTTCAACTCATATTTTTGATCGGCCTCAAGACGGGTCAAATTTTGCCTGGCTGTCAAAGTATTTAAAATGTGATGTTTTATCAAAGTGACGTAGCAGAAGAATTAAAAAAATCCAAAATTTGGCGATCTAAAACACGTACGTAAAACAAGTCCTACATTATAATTTGAAAAAACCATCGATTTGTTTGAAGCATTTAAATAAAATATCTTTACAAAAAGACAGTTTCAAAAGTGAAGCAGCTACCTCTGCTTGCATTATTACATAGTGAGCTGGAGTTTGAAAATTTGCATAAAAAGACAATTCTCCCACTCTCCCCGTACCAGTCTACCAGACCAAAATTATATTGAGAGAGAGAAAAGAAAAAGGAAGTTGTGTAAGAGCTTTGAGATTTCAATTTACATAGTTAAATATGGCTACCCTTCTTGCTCCTGATCATGCTGATCCCATTGCTGATGCTGAAGCTCTTCGCAAAGCTTGCGAAGGTGATCATCATTGTCATATTTGTTACTCCCTCCGTCCCAATTTATTTACTGTCTTTGAGTTATATACTTTCTCCGTTTCATTTTAAATGCAACGATTTGATATTTTTTCTCTGTCAAATTATTGCATTTAAAATAGAACGGAGGAAGTACATTACGAAAATAATACTCAGTGAGATCTGTTTAATTCATGTCATTGTGTATTACTTCTTCCCTTTTTTTACATAAATTTTCAATAAGATGTTACACTTTTTTTAGTACAAAGTTTCTCTCCATGGTCCTCCATGGTCCCTACTTTTCCTCTCGATTTCTCGATTCTCTCCTACCCAAAAACTGTCTAGTAGTCCGTGAAAAAATAGTATAACATCTAAACTAAAACGGAGGTAGTATTAGTTTTTGATGTCGTATCTTGGAAACCGTATAATTTGTTCATCATTAGTCATCATCAATCAAGGATTTTGATTTTGAGCTTAGATGAGATACATTGACTTAATCTTTTAGATCTAAATGTCAAACCTCCATCGTGGAATGCTGTTGAATTTTCTAATTAGATTAAATTGGGATTACTAAGTTAGGTGATTGTATTTGCAGGATGGGGAACGGATGAGAAGGGTATCATCGAAATCATTGCTCACAGAAATGCAGCTCAGAGGATGCTTATTAAGGAGGCTTATGAACAACAATATGATGAAAATCTTATTAAGCGATTCGAGAAAGAACTTTCTGGCAATTTTGAGGTCACTACCTTTTTGTTTTATTGTTTGATCATTTTTGACATCGATGTCACATAATCTCATACTTTTAGAAATTTGATTCAATGGATCTAAGCAATTTGCAGCTCTAATAATAGTTCAATTTTCCAAGTTAATAAATCAGTTTGATAAAGGGTTTTGTTTAAGTATTAACTATTTTACCCCAAAATAATATTAAATTAGTATTGGCAAATTATACATCAATCGGTATTAGTTATTACTCCCTCTGTCCCAAAATATAAGTCATTGTTTTCTTTTACACTGTCCAAGACGCACATTAAACTTCAATTTCGTATTAGGAAAAAATAAAATAAAAATCTCTAATAGTTTGATATTATGAAAGTACATTATGGCGAATTTAACAAGATTCAACATGAATATGTTTTCATCGTATATATTAATAAAAATTTGTTCAAAGGTTTTAAAGTTTGACTATAAAGAAGGAAGTGTGACTTATATTATGGGACGGAGGGAATATTTGCTTTTACTAGTTTATGAAAGTATTAGATATTTATACATAGCCCCGGTGACTACGTATATCATTTGGCTTAATAAGAAGTAGAATAATACCCGGTCATTCTAGTAGGGAACTCATCCATTTGAAAATCTGAATGTGATGTAGAAAGCTGTATATCGGTGGATGTTGGACCCCTATGATCGGGAGGCTGTTCTAGCGCATAATGCTATCAAGGAAGGAAACTACCGAGTAATAATCGAGCTCTCGTGCATCCCATCGGCTGAAGAACTCTTGGCATTGAAGAGGGCTTATCAGGCTCGATACAAACATAGCTTGGAGGAAGATGTTGCTTGTCACTTCTCTAGTGATATGCGCAAGGCAAGTTCTTGCTTGGATCTAACATGAATTTTTTATTTGCATTAGGTATATGAGTGTCATAAGTTATAACTTTGAAAATACTCATCATTGCTGCAGCTGCTACTTCTGCTGGTTAGTGTTTATAGGCATGAGACTGAAGTATCAGAGCCAAAACTGGTCGAGAAAGAGGCTGAAATCCTTAATGATTGTATCAAAGATAAGGAATATAAACATGATGAGATCATAAGGGTCCTCACTACAAGGAGCAAGATTCAGCTCATTTCTACATTTTATCGCTTTGGAGATATCTGTGGCACTCCCATTACTGAGGTAATCTAACAGAATTCATGACTTACATTTTAATCCTTTCGAGTCAAAATAACCTATACTTCTTTTTCCAATTTATTCGCGCTCATTCAAATTTATTTTAGGCTTTCTTCTCCTTTCATATTTTCACTTGTTTAAGGAAAACATAAGTTCATATGGTTCAATAAGTTCCAATAAGGTTTGATAATTTCAAGTAACTGAAATCCAGGTGAAGAAGATGCACGATCAATGAATTGAATTGAATTGAATTGAATTTAGTGGCTCTAACCTGATCATAACTTTCAAAATTAATGTTTATAGGTGAAAAGAACAAAACCAAGCATTTTGTTCTTTATCTGGATGTCAAGATGAAAATATGCTTCAAAAAATTATGTTCTGATGGTCGTAAATTTGCTGTCTGCAGATTTTGGATTCTGATGAAGATAAGGACTTTGTTGCAGCACTCAAAGCTGTCATCCGATGCATCAAGTGCCCCCAGGAGTACTTGGAACAGGTAAAAGTTATACATACAGAAATTTTGGAGTTGCCATGCTTAGTATGTAAGTGTTGTCTAAATACGTGTAATTAAATTGATAGGTTCTCACAGATGCACTTATGAAGCACGGAACTGATGAGGATGCACTGACAAGAGTGATAGTAACAAGGGCTGAGAAGGACTTGGGTGAGATCAAGGAGCTGTTCTACAAGAGGCACAGTAAGACATTGGAACAAGTTGTGTTGAAGGAGACTCACAGCGACTATGAGACCTTCCTCCTTGCTTTGCTTGGAAAAGAGGATCATTAAATAAGCAGAAACATATGACAGTTTTCATGTTATCACTACTGTCATTCTTGTGTGTGGCCATTTTAGTTGGCATCTATGTTGGTGAGAGATCTTATGAGGCTTTGTGCCATTTATCCTTGTGTGTGCGCTTTGTGTTAAGCATTTTGACTTGATAATGTGGTACCCTTTGGTTGATTTTGTGCAAAACCAGGTGAAATAAAAATCATTCCAGTCTGTAATTACTTGTTTCTTTTCTTAAGGGACGGGGGTTGTCATATGTTTTTTGTGTGTTCGTCCATTGCTTTCCCTAAATCAATCATGCTACTTGTGTCAAGAATTGAAGTGTTGGAGATATAGTATTGTGGTAGACTAAAGATATGATAATTAGAATATATTAGTATGTGTTTCTGCCAAGAAACTTAAGATGATATGATTGATGATTTTGGGATGATCACGTGCAGTCTTTGCTCGAACCACGTGCTAGCTGGATGACCTGCAAAACAGACGGAAGATAACTCGGGGGCTTTCCGGGCGTAGCCGCTCCAATGCCTAAGTCAGCGATGCGGAGTTGTGATGGGAAACATGATGTAAGCTTATGTAAGCAATAAAAGGGGGTAGGTAGAGAAATGATTAATTGCCCTTTACTGATGGGATGGTTGATGCTTTTATAGGCAGATTCCTGGAGAAGGAATCCAACGATATGGGATCCTTGCTGTTATAACTTATGGTTCCTGGTTATCAGGAGTAAGGGCATTTTTGTCTTTTCCCTAAGGAATTGGGCTGGCCACAAGGCGGGCCTAAACAATTAGCCCCGCGCCAAGGGCGTAAAACGTAATGACCTCGTGAGTTGGCGGATTGGGCCGTTGGCGGAATGTGATTCTGACCGAATATCTCCGGAATTGAAAGTAACGCTTGTTGGCCTTATGGAATTAGCGGGAATGTGGTGTTTCCCTTCGGAATTCCGATGAGGGCCATGTGTACTGTTCATGGGATTTCGAGGGCTATCACATCTTATTCTATTGATTGGTGCAGCCAAATACGCAAAACTCTCCTTTGTTTCAAATAATAAATGATATGTATCTTCCATCTCCGTTAAAAGCTCAGTACAACAAAAATAATAATAGGGATAATGACACTATAGAAAAATGAATGTTAGGTGTATACAAAGATGATCATAATCTTGTTTTTATTCAACCTGAGAAAGAGGATGCATTGGTCTTAATGGGATTATCCAAAGTGTTATCCCGTATTGTACCTAAATCTTTTTCCGAGGGAGGTAAATGGGACTAACCTTGGAATTTCGAGGGCAGTCATATGAGACTTGGCCTTGGAATTCCAAGGACAGTCATATGGGACTACCCTTGGAATTCCGAGGGCAGTCATATAAGACTTGGCCTTGGAATTCCGATGAGAGTCATAAGTATTGTTTTGGGGTTTCCAAGGATAATGAGGGTGTTTTTTACCAAATTCTGAGGGCCTCCCTCGTGCTGTTCATCATATGCCAAGGGGGGTATGAGGATATTGTTCCTCGGATTCTGAGGGTCTCCTAGGACACTGTTCATCGTGTGCCGTGGGAGGTGTAGTGATGAACCCCTCTGTTTCCGAGGGCCCCCTTGGTACTATATGTGATGTGACGAGGTATATTGGTGACGTGCCTCGGATTCCGAGGGCAACCTCGAACATTAGGCAAGGTAGGGAGTCGGAATACACTAAGGGCTAATAAACCTCTTATGCATTCCGAGCACCTACGTGCTACTTAGTCATACTTTGACTAAGTTAAGATGAGTGGTATCCATGATTCCGAGAACGACCGCTAGGCGAGGTAGGGTGTCGGAATACATTAAGGGCTAATAAGCCCTTATGTATTCCGAGCACCTACATGGTACTTAGTCATATTTGGACTAAGTTAAGATGAGTGGTGTCCATGATTCCGAGGACGACCACTAGACATGGTAGGGTGTCGGAATACACTAAGGCTAATAAGCCCCTTATGCATTCCGAGCACCTACATGGGATTTAGTCATATTTTGACTAAGTTAGGATGAGTGGTGTCCATGATTCCGAGGATGACCACTAGGCATGGTAGGGTGTCGGAATACACTAGGGCAAATAAACCCCTAGTGCATTCCGAGCACCTACATGGTACTTAGTCATATTTTGACTAAGTTAGGATGAGTGGTGTCCATGATTCCGAGGATGACCACTAGGCATAGTAGGGTGTCGGAATACACTAGGGCTAATAAGCTCCTTATGCATTCCGAGCACCTACATGGTACTTAGTCATATTTTGACTAAGTTAAGATGAGTGGTGTCCATGATTCCGAGGACGACCACTAGGCATGGTAGGGTGTCGGAATACACTAGGGCTAATAAGCCCCTTATGCATTCCGAGCACTACATGGTACTTAGTCATATTTTGACTAAGTTAGGATGAGTGGTGTCCATGATTCCGAGGACGACCACTAGGCATGGTAGGGTGTCGGAATACACTAGGGCTAATAAGCCTCTTATGCATTCCGAGCACCTACATGGTACTTAGTCATATTTTGACTAAGTTAGGATGAGTGGTGTCCATGATTCCGAGGACGACCACTAGGCATGGTAGGGTGTCGGAATACACTAGGGCAAATAAGCCCCTTGTGCATTCCGAGCACCTACATGGTACTTAGTCATATTTTGACTAAGTTAGGATGAGTGGTGTCCATGATTCCGAGGACGACCACTAGGCATGGTAGGGTGTCGGAATACACTAGGGCAAATAAGCCCCTTGTGCATTCCGAGCACCTACATGGTACTTAGTCATATTTTGACTAAGTGATATGACAGCTGTTCATGGGAAATTGTGCTTTTGATGTGATGGTGTCTTTTGACAAAACTTGTACTTTGTCTTGGAAAGGGTATTAGATACATTTGGGTGGCACTGTTGATCGAGCCCAACCTGTTTAGGCTTATTGGGCTAAGTATTTTGTTTGGGAAAAAGCCCAAGAAGGGGTTGTCGTGTGCGCGGCTTTCTGAGGGTGAACAGTGTCAGAGAGGGGTATTTAATGTTGGTAGTTGGAACTTCATTTTCACTTCTGGAAACTCATTCTTTCCAATTCTCTCTCTACTTTCTCCCTCTTAAATCTCTTGTTCTTGCTCTCTTTGAAGATCTTCAAACCCATTTAAACCCAGGTACGTTTCTCTTTTGTGTTTTGCTTCCTTTGTTATAATTGAATTCGAATAAGGCCATTTGGCCATTTGAGCATAGTGTTTGATAAATAATGGATGCTCAATCTGATCCGAGCACCTCCCATACCGTTTTTGTTTTTGAATCCGAGGGGGTGTTTGGTGAGGAGCTTGACCCAATAATGTCCGAGGGGATTCCTTTGACATGTGACTCAGAAATTTTTGAGGAGGAGTCCGAGGGGGAGATTCCTTATCCATGGGAGGTTTCCGTTGCCTTTACATCTAATAAACGTAGTTACTTAGATGTTTTTTTGAATAAGGGAAATTCCCAATGGTGGCCCTTAGGTTTTAAGAATTCTCAGTGGTGTAAATTTCAAATAAACTTTCCTGCTAGTAACCCTGCTTTACAAATTATTCCCAAACATAACCTTAATGAAGAATATTTCATTAATAATAAAGCATATTATATTAGTTAATAGTTAAAGTAGTTATTTGCACGTAAAACAAGGTATTTTGGGTCGTTTTTTGCCCTTAAGGGATGATTTTAGTGGGTAAGTTTTAGCCCTTAAGAGTTGATTTTGAGGTCGAAATTGCAAAAAAGACCCAAAATGCCTCGTTTTATTTGCGAGTGACCGCCTTAACTGCTAACTAACGGAATATGCTTTATTATTAACGGAATATTCTTCATTAAGGTTATGTTTGGGAATAGTTTGTAAAGTAGGGCTACCAACGGGAAAGTTTTTTTGGAATTTCCGCCACTGGGAATTACTTAAACCTAAGGGCCACCATTGAGAATTTCCCTTTGAATAATGGTGTAGTTGTTGTCCGTCCGCCGACCATGACCAAGGAGGAAGCGAGCACGTCGGGGGCCGAAGTGGTGTACCCAGCGTTGGATCCCGAAGGGGGTCCGGCTAATTATTTTAATAGACCGGTGTGGTTGGCCTCTTTGGATAGGGAAATAGAGTACTTCACCTCCGGGTATTTTGTAAAGAGCCTGTATATGTTGTACAAATCAAAGGCTGTTGCTACCGTGTTGACCCCGCTGCCGGGGTGTATAGCTGTGTATAAGGCGGATTTTGAGATGGGGCTTAGGTTTCCGTTGCACCCCTTTATTAAGGAATTGCTGAATGAGTACAACTTAACTGTTTCCCACCTTCTCCCGAACACATGGGGTTCGGTTAATGTTGTGCTAGCTATCTGCGAGATGTTGGGGGTCCGCTACACGGTGCGATTATGGAGAAATATGTTCAAAATTATGGAAGCGCCGACTGAGCGTCACGGATCTGGGTGGTGGCTTTTTCAAGCCCGCCCTATGTACAAAGTGCTCGAGAGGCCGGTTACCAGCCAAAAGGAATTCCTAAGGGAGTTTCTTTTTATTTACCAAGGCGACGGTTGGGATATCCCGACTGTCCATCATCGTGATGAGGCCAACGTCTACCTCAACCTTCGGGTTCCAGAGATGTCTGAGGAGGAGGCCGTTGCGGCCTTGTATTTTAGGAAGGAGCTAAGGATAATGGACGGTTGCGAGGCTTGGGTTCCTCCTAACTGGCTTCCGAGGCCGGGGTTGTTGACGAATGAGAACTTTCTGTCAGCCGTCGTCATTAGCTCGGCTTACAATAGGGGTAAATATTTGCACATTTGTTTCTTTTGAACTAACTTGTATTCATACTTAGCCTTTTTGTTGATTGCAGACATTGCCCGAGGCCTGTTAGACGCTGAGATGGCCGAGAGGATGACCGCACGTCAATTAATGGCCGAGAAGCTTCGCCAGGACTTGGCAGCCAAAAGGAAGGCCGTTCCGGCACCACTAGAGGTATTTCAGTTTTGTTTTGGCAATCTGACGTGGTTTTCTGATTTTGTCCTTTCTAATTGTTCTTTTTCCTTTGGTGTTAGGACCCACAACACCCTCGGAAGAGAAAGACCAGGTCCAAGAAGGTTGGGGTGGCGCCGAAGAGAAAGGCGAACGAGGCCGTTGTGACGGCTGCCACAACTTCGGCTAGTGGTTCACAGCCCGTGGCTGAAGGGGAATCCTCGTCTCCTCATCAGGTTGTAGAGGAGGAGGTGATGGAGCCTTTGCTGGGTTTATAGGAGGAAGAGTAGCCCGCTTCTAAGAAGCCGAGGCAGGAGGTGGAAGATGCACCCCGTCCTTGGACGCAGTTGTCCGACGCAGAGACCCGTCGGCGTCTGAAGAACGTGATGGCCGTTCTTTACACGCGCGTGGACGAGGCTCTCTTGGATTCGGTGCCTCCTACTGACGAGGTTTCTCAGCTTCATGCCTCTTGGCTCGATGTAAGTCTTTCTTGCTTTCTCCCCTTCTCTTTTTTAGCAGCTTAATGGGTGAGCTTTGACTTTTATCTGTTTTTTGCAATTGTCTGTTCGGATGACATACTTGTCCCGACAGCGTTACGAGGCCAGCCAGAGGTTGGTGAAGGCGAAGGAGCAACTGAATGTTCTCGAGGGGAAGATAGCAAAACATCACGACGAGACCTGGAAGTTGTCCAAGGCTCTTCGGGTATCCGAGTCCGAGCTGGACCGTGCCAAGAAGGCCATCGAGGCCGACCAGAAGGCTTTCGATGAGGAACGAGCCTCTCTCCAGGACAAGATTGCTAAGCTGACTTGGGAGAGGGACGAGGCCGTTCTCAAATCCGATGGCCTGTCATGGCCTGTCTAAGGAGTTAGCTGAGGCCAAGGAGAAACTTGACCAGGCCGTCCCTGCTGCTGCCCAACTCAAAAGGTTGGAGGATTCCGAGGAAGGCAAGTTGGCTCTATCTTCTTGGTTGGAGGGCTGGAAGGAGTCCAAGGACGGAGAATCCTTCTGTTTCCAGGTCGGCCAGAAAAGCCTCAAGATAGGGACGGATGAGACCACCCGTCGGTTTGAAGCTGCTGCACAGAAAGTCGGGGGGGATTGGTCTGCTCTTCATGTCGCTTATAAGGAAGTGACTGAGGCCGAGGACGAGGCCCTGCTAAAGGAGACGGCAGATGAGCTAGAGGCTGAGCTTCGAACTGATGGGGAGGAGGACGAGGACGAGGATGATGAAGACGAAGATGATGAGGTTGAGGTCGGTGATGATGATGGTACCGGGGGTGCTGCTGAGTAGTTTATCGTATCCCTCTGTGCACTGTTTGTTTTGTATTTTGTAGATCCGTGCTTACAACGATTGTATTCTCCGAATTGATTTTTGAATGAATGAATGTCCCCTTTGCAAATTGAAGTTTTCGCATTGTTGTTTGTTATTGTTGATTCCGATGTCTTTCCTTTTTGGTAGCCGAAGGCTGTCCTAATTGGGTGTCCTTCGGACGACCTGTTTTTTGTGGACGTTCTCGGATCTTCACGTTAAAATTTTACATGGGAATCCGAGAAGTCCTTACGGTGTCCGAGGGACGACCATGTTGATTTGCTCGTTTGAACTTAGCATGTAAAACTTTAAAGTTGGTACACTTCCATTACTATTAGCCCAAAGTACAAATGAGTAAATAAAGAGTTGCCCGAGGGCTTACATAACTTTGTTGCTAGACGGAATTCTAAATGTAATACTTCTTTAGATTGTCGGTGTTCCATGGGCGGGCTAGTGGGACTCCGTTACTAGACTCTAGCCGATAGGTGCCAGGCTTGATGACTTCAGTGACTTTGTATGGGCCTTCCCAATTCGGACTGAGTTTTCCTTGTAGGTGGGACTTGCCAGTGGCTTCTAGTTTCCGGACTACCCAATCGCCCAACTAAATGGGCCTGTGTTTGACTTTTCTGTTAAAAAATCGAGTCATCTTCTGCTTGTACGCTATGGCCTTCAGTAGGGCGTTACCTCGGACTTTAGGTAGTAAGTCGAGGTTGGTTGGTTTATCGACCATGTTTCTTCGTAGTCATAGAATGTAATCCGAGGGGAAGGAACCCCGATCTCCACTGGTAGTACCGCTTCGCATCCGTAGACCAACACAAAGGGGGAGTGGCCTATAGCTTCTTTGACTGTGGTTCGAGCCGACCAAAGAACACCGGGCAAGTCATCCACCCATTCTCCTTTTGCTTCATCCAGGGCCTTCTTGATACCGTTGAGCACAATTTTGTTAGCTGCTTCGGGTTGGCCGTTCGTCTGCGGGCGGGAGACAGCTGAAAATCTCGTTTGGATGCCAAATTGGTTGCAATAGTCTCTGGTGGGGCCGCTATTGAACTGGCGACCATTATCTGAGATTAGGATCCTTGGTACCCCGAACCTGGTGATTATGTTTCTTCAAATGAAGAGTTGAACCTGTTTGTCTGTTATGGTAGCTAGCGGCTCGGCCTCGGTCCATTTGGTGAAGTAGTCTATGACAACTATTAGGAATTTCCGTTGACCTGACGCTGCTGGGAAGGGTCCGAGGAGATCCATGCCCCATTTGTCAAAGGGCAGAGTGGCGTGCATTGATGTGAGTTTGTTGGCCGGTTGGCGTGGTATCTTTCCGAACAATTGGCATTTCTCACATCTTCTGACCAAGTCTTTTGCATCTCCTTTCAGTGTTGGCCAGTAGTATCCGGCCCTTAGTGCTTTTCCTGCAATTGTACAAGCACCCTGATGGCTACTGCAAGCACCTTCGTGGATCTCCCGAAGTATGTAGTTGCCATCCTCGGGAGTGACGCATCGGAGTAGTGGGTGAGTATAGGACTTTTTGTACAGCTGTCCGTCGTGCCATACAAACCACTTAGCGAGCTTCTTGATTTTGTCTATTTCTTTCTGTTCCGAGGGGAGTGCATTGTCTCTTAAGAAGCTGATCAACCTGTCCATCCAAGTTGCCGAGCGATCTAAGGTTAGGGTGTTGCATCCCGAGGGATCACCGTTATGCCATGAACTTGGCTCACTGAGCACTTCCCACATGATTGTCCAGGGTTTTAGTCCTTCTGCCGAGCTGGCCATCCGTGCAAGTGCGTCGGCCTGTTGGTTTTCTGACCGAGGGATGTGAGATATCTCAAATTCCCGAAGAGTTTGAGTAATGCTCTTTGCCTTTTGTAAGTATTTTTTCCTGTTTTGTTGTTTGGCTTCGTATTCTCCATTTATCTGTCAGACTACCAACTGCGAGTCGGTTTTTGCATGTATTTTTGAGCCCCGGCTGTCTGGCATAGCTGCAATCCGAGGATCAAGGCTTCGTACTCTGCTTCATTGTTTGAGGCCTTAAAGTCAAACTTGATGGCATACTCTAGCTTTTCTCCTTCCGGGGGTTTAATGACGAGTCCGGCTCCACTTCCCAGTTTGGACGAGGAGCCGTCGACATTTAGCTCCCAGACGCCATCATCATTTTCAGGCGGACGACTAGTGCATTCAGTGATAAAGTCGGCGAGAGCTTGGGCTTTGATAGCCCTTCTGGGCTCGTGTTCGATTCCGAAGTCCGCTAGCTGATCTGCCCAGTCTGTCATTCTGCCCGAGTGGTTTCTTCCTTCTATGATCTTCCTAAGGGGTTGTCCGGTTAGGACCTTGATGGGATGAGCTTGAAAGTATGGTTTGAGCTTTCTGCTAGCCATGACGAGGGCGTAAACGAGTGTTTCCGTTGAAGAGTACTTTGCTTCGGAGCCTCGAAAGGCGTGGCTGACGAAATAGACCGGGTATTGTGCTCCCTCTCGTTCGGCCACTAATACTGCGCTCAGAGCATAGTCCGACGTTGCTAGGTAGACATATACTGTTTCCCCTTCGAGGGGTGAAATGAGTTTTGGCAAGGTAGAGAGGTATGTTTTCAGTTGTTGGAAAGCTTGTTCAGCCTCGGTGTCCCATTGAAATCTTTTCTTTTTCAGTGCTTTGAAGAAAGTGAGGCTTTTATCTGCCGAACGGGACAGGAATCGTCCAAGGGCTGCCAGACAGCCGGTTAGGCGTTGAACCTCTTTGACATTCCGAGGTGACTGCATCTTCAAGACGGCTTCAATTTTGTCTGGGTTGGCCTCTATGCCCCTCTCATCCACTAGAAATCCGAGGCACTTTCCTCCTTTCACCCCGAAGACACATTTTTTCGGGTTGAGTTTCATGTTGTATGATCTTAGTGTGGCCAGTTTTTCTCTTAGGTCCGAGATATGATCATTTTCTGCTTTGCTCTTGACGATCATGTCGTCGACGTAAACCTCTATATTCCGGCCTAGCTGCTTCTCGAACATTTTGTTCACTAGCCTTTGGTATGTTGCCCCGGCATTCCTTAATCCGAATGGCATCATCTTGTAAGCATGAATTCCGTGGCTTGAGATGAAGGCTGTATGGACGATGTCTTCTTCAGCCATGGGGATTTGGTGGTATCCCGCATTAGCGTCCAGAAAGCTGAAGAGGGCATGTCCGGCCGTGGAATCTATCAATCTGTCAATCTTTGGATATGGATGGTCGTCTTTTGGGCATGCCTTGTTCAAATCAGTGAAGTCGACGCACATACTCCAACTTCCATTTGATTTCTTTACTAAAACGACGTTGGCCAACCATTCGGTGTATCGACACTCTTGTATAATATCTGCATCAAGCAGCTTTTTGATTTCTTCCCCAGCGGCTCTGTTCAGTTCTGGCCCTTGGTGTCTTAGTTTCTGCTTCACTGGGCGATAGCCCTCTTTTATGTTCAGGTGATGGCACATAACAGAGGGGTCTATGCCTGGCATATCCGACGCCTTGTAGGCGAAAACATCTTTGAATTCTGTCAGCACAACTATGATTTGGTTTCTGAGCTCTCCTTTGATGGTTTTTCCGATCCTGACCGAGTGGCCTTTGTTAGAATCAATGACTACTTCTTCGTCTTCGTCGGCTGGTTGGGGGCGAGTGAATTGTTTTGAATTATCTGTTGTAAAGATCCCCATGCAGTCCGAGGGGTTTGGTCCCGTTTCAGCTTTTCTCTTCTGGCCAATCTTGCTCGATTCCGATGGATTTGTGTTTTTCAAGCTATTGACATAGCATTCTCTGGCTGATTGTTGATCTCCGTAAACCTTTCCGACAGTCCCTGAGTCTGTCTCGTATTGTAGTAGGAGCTAGTACACCGAGATGGCTGCCTTCACTTTGTTTAGTGTTGGCCTTCCCATGATGATATTGTAAGGAAGAGGGACATCTACCACCAAGAAGTCGATGGGTAGGCTTCGTCCTTTCCCTTTCTCACCGAGCCTGACTGGCAGTTTGACCGTTCCTACGGGGTGCACTGAGTTGCCCCCGAAGCCTATCAGCGGCTGGTTGATGGGAGTAACATCTTGCTCGTTAGATTTAAAATTTTTCAAGCATTCTAAGGTGATGATGTCCGCTGACGATCCAATGTCTACGAGGACCCTTTTGACCTTTGAATTGGCGACCTTCATTTCGATGACCAGGGGGTCATCATGGGGGGTCTGCAAGGACCGAGAGCTCTCTCCAAATGTCATAACCGGACAATTAGGCTTGTTCGTTTGCACTGGCAGCACTTGTTGTTTGAGCTTTTGTAGGTGGCCTTTTCTTCCTCGGCCGGTTAGGCCTCCGGACGCGAATCCGCCAGCGATTACACCCACGTATCCGTCGGTGTGGTCGCTGTCGGCTCGGTCCATGTCGTTAGCTTTCTCTTTACCTTTATGCCGTGGGGCATCTTTCAAATAACCATTCAGTTTGCCCTGATCCGCGAGGTGGTCGAGGGCCTTTTTCAGTTCCCTGCAGTCTTTTGTGGTATGGCCGCAATCTTTGTGATATTCACACCACAGTTTCTTGTCCCTCCGAGTGCTGGAGGTTTTGATGGGGGAGGACGAGGAAGCATTGACTTCTCTTTCAAATCTAGGTAGATTTCTCTCCGGTTTCTGTTGAAGCGAGGGTCATCCCCATTGTCCGAGTGTCGCAACAATGTTGGGGGTAGGCCCTGTCTCGACCTTCTTGACACCTCTCGGGTGTCCTTTGTATCTTCCCTCTTCTTTTTGTGGCTTGCAGATTTCGGTGGCTTGGATGAACTTCTGAGCTCGATCCATAGCTTCCGTGAATGAGTTAACTTGGTTTTCGGCCAATTGCCATTTAAATTTCCCAGACAGGAGCCCCGACATCAGGGCTGTGAAAGCTACGGCATCGTTTAAATCCGACACCTTCATTGATTCCTCATTAAACCGTTTGATGTAGTCACTCAGGCTTTCATTGTCTTGCTGTTTGACACTCATCAGGTGGATGCTGGTCTTCTGGTGTCTTCGACCGGCAACGAAGTGTTGGAGGAAGAGCGCTTCCAACACTGGGAAACTTGTAATGATTACAGAGTTAATCCGGAGAACCAGCTGAGGGCCAACCCTTTAAGTGTTGTTGGGAAGAACCGACACCATGTAGCTTCACATCCCGTTTGCACGCTCAGGTCGGCTTTGTATGCCGCCATGTGGTCTACTGGATCTGTCCCGCCACCGTAGTGCTCAATCGGTGGGACTTTTACCTTTCATGGTCTGGGAGTATCCATGATCTGTTTGCTGAAAGGGGTCATGAAGGAGAGTGCCCCTGAATTTCCGAGGGGAGGCCCGTCCTCGTGATATGACGAAGTGCTCGCCTCAGTGTTTCCTGACGTTCAAACCGACCCGTGTAGCGTTTGTACTGACCATGATTGATTTCTTCGTGATAATGCTCTAGCTGAGTGTGCTTCTTCGTGCCGGTTAGGCTGAGTTCGTCTGGTTGCTTCAAGAGGCCTTTCACGTCTCCTGTTCAGTAGATTCCTTACATCCTCTCTCCGTCTGAGGAGTCTTTCTTCTATTATCCTTCGGGCGTCCAACCCGTGATTTGGTCTGTGCCCCTCACTCCTGGCGGTCCGAGGCATTCTAAACCGAGGGGAGAGTATTTGCTGTGCGGGGTCCCTTGTTGTCCGAGGGTCCCTTTCCCACTCTCTGTGTGTGTCGTTTACTCGCGGACCTTGCTCTCCATTGAGGGGAGGCGTATGGTGAGTGTTCGACAAGCGTTGACTTCCTTGAAGAGCCTGGACTATGTCGTTGATCCTAGAATTCATCATGGCCTCGAGGTGTTCGAGGTCGTACCTGGTAACTGTGAGGTCTCCGTGCCTGTCTCTTCGAGAATGTCCGTTCCCATTTCCGATGTGCTGGGCAGTTTCTTGATTGACAGGTTCCTCTTGAGCGACGGGTTGACGCTCGACAGCTGGAGTGGTTCTGCGTGGTCTGGCCATGGCTTTTTGTCGACTGATTTTTGTGTATCCCCCACAGACGGCGCCAAACTGTTTCTGCCAAGAAACTTAAGATGATATGATTGATGATTTTGGGATGATCACGTGCAGTCTTTGCTCGAACCATGTGCTAGCTGGATGACCTGCAAAACAGACGGAAGACTAACCCGGGGGCTTTCCGGGCGCAGCCGCTCCGATGCCTAAGTCAGCGATGCGGAGTTGTGATGGGAAAGATGATGTAAGCTTATGTAAGCAATAAAAGGGGGTAGGTAGAGAAATGATTAATTACCCTTTACTGATGGGATGGTTGATGCTTTTATAGGCAGAGATTCCTGGAGAAGGAATCCAGCGATATGGGATCCTTGCCGTTATAACTTATGGTTCCTGGTTATCAGGAGTAAGGGCATTTTTGTCTTTTCCCTAAGGAATTGGGCTGGCCACAAGGTGGGCCCAAACAGTATGTTAGAGATATGTAATAGTTTGAAAGTCTCTGAAGATAACATTGTATCCTAACAATCAAATATATTTTAAATATCTTTAGTCTATCGTAATATATACTTCATGTATACAAAAGAAACTGTGACATGTATCCCCCCTCTAAATTGTAATATCCCACACCCCTACTCTCTCTTAATCCATTGCCACCACCCCCCTGCCCCCCCTCCCGGGCTCTCTCAAAATCAATTATTGACAACCTAGGCACGACTAACATCATAATAGCATAGGCAACATCCCTTCACAAGGCCCTCCTCCACCTCAGCTCGATCCCCTATGGCAGTATCATCATAGAAGGAGACAATTTAATGGTGATAAACGCAGTTAAAGGTTTGTGGAGTCCACCTTGGCAGATAACAAACATTATCGAAGACATCCGGAAGCTCCTGCATCGCGAAAACCATTGGAAAATCCATCATATCTTCAGAGAAGCTAACAGAGCAGCCGACTGGATTGCAAACGTCGGACACCTCATCACTGATCATTTGTATATAAAGATTTCAGACCACTCCTCTTTATCCCTTATCCTTAGCTCAGATACATTAGGGGAACTCCTCGTGTAAAGGGGCTCCTAATGTTACCTTCTATATCTTAGTTTTTCTTACCTTTCAAAAAAAAAATTGCTCCTATTGCTTAGTTTCATTAACAGACTTGTGTCCCTAAGGGTGTTCATATGAACAATTGCACAAGGCCCCCAAATGCGCACAATCTTAAACCTTCAGGATTTCAGAAAATTGTTATATAGGATCAATTGTACTTTTACACCTTTTGAAATCATGTATATTTAGAAACTCCCACCTTTGTTCTTTTATTTTTAAAAAAATTCCCACCTTAACTTTGCCAAACGTTTGTAGACTCCTACCTGTTGAAGGAATCTGTCAAAAATTCGTTTAGTTCATGTTTAGATGCTCGATTTTCTTTCTCTCTCCTCCACTATCTCTTTCTCACTCTTTTACTATCTCCTTCTCTCTTTCCACAACATTAAAGCTCCATTTTTTTACTACGAATCTTCTCTTATCTCCTCCATCAACATCTTAGCATCATCTCCATCATCATCAACATTAAAAAGGTGGCTCATCTGAGTGACATGATAATCTTGCAATCAAAGAACAAATATTTCAGCACAATTAGGGTTTCAATTACTTACATAGACCTCTAATTGCACAATTTTGGTTTCAGTTTAGCTGCAACTAATCCAATTGAAATTTGGGTTCAAATGTACCTATATAAACCCTAAATTTGGTTTCAAACCAAAAATTTGTAGAAAACTCTTCAAAATGTGAAGCTCAACCTCCTCTTGATGCAATTACCCTTGATTCAAACTCAATTTGCCTTTAATTTCTTGCTTCAATCTCTTATGAAGTGAAGAAATTCCCTAATATGATGCCTTATAGCTTATATACACTAAGTTTGACAAAAGTGGGGCCCATAAAAGAGAATTTTTGACGGTTTCTGTTAAGAGGTGGTGGTTTATAAACGTTTGGCACAGTTAAGGTGGGAATTTAAAAAAAAAACAAAGGTGGGAATTTCTAAATACATGGTTTTAAAAGGTGGAAAGTATAAATTATCCTTATATAAATTAGAGTAGCGTAAAGATCAAAGTTAACAATGAACACCTTATTGGTTCAACGCGTTGGCTAAAACCCTAACGAATGGTACTTAACTCAGGTTTAAATCTTAAGATGCATGTTTGTTCCTTTTTTGTGAGAACTGCTCCTACAGATGGTAACGAGTCTTGGAACCGCTTTAGACCCGCCTGGACCCAACCCACCATAAGGGTTTGAGTCCAAGTTTAAGACTCAATAGGTAAGGGTTAGATCTAGGTCTCAGAGAGCATGATTCGGGTTCGGGTCTGGGTCTACATATGACAGGCCTAGACCCAGTCCACACCCAACTGCAGATCCATTTAAGCTTTTTGAGTTAATTATATTTAAATTTTGTTAAGACAATGTTTTTTTCTCTATTATATAAGGGAAGAGAAATGGAACACCAACAATTAATATTATTTTTCAGAAAAATGCTTAATAGCATGCCACAATTCTCCCTATATAATTACATTTTTCTACAGTTTATTTTTGAAAAGAAAATACTAAATGCCTCAGCCCAAACTATCATCCTTTCCATAACTTCTCTGTCTTCTGCCTTCCAATAACCTTTATATTTTTGTACAAATTTATTTATGATTCACATGCATTGCGTGCAGTCAAGGCTAGTTGACAATGGTGTAAGTTGTACTCCTTTGTCTCAATTTCTTTGCTTTTTCACGATTTTCGAGACACAATTTCAAAAACAAATATCTCAAATTAGGTCTAGAAAAAATGACAAAAATTACATACTCACTCCCTCCTTCAAAGGATTTCTTAAGTTCCCATTTTTGTTTATGCCAATTACTTTTTCATTTATTTATTTGGATATGATCCACCAATTAAAATATTATTTTCTGTAGAAAATGAATTTGACCCCACATCTCTCAAACAATTCTAAAAAATACTCAATGTTTTACTTTTCACATTCAAAATGAAACTTTAGGCCCATACCAACCTCTCACCTTAAACTTTGTGCGGAAAAGAAATGGGAAATGCATTGGGGACTGTGAGAGTATTTGGAAAGTACACATTGTGACGTCAAACAAGAACCCACATGAATATGTTTTCCGTTACGTATATAAATTCAAAGACACTCAAAGTTACAATGTGAATAGTGCTTAAAGTCAGTATATAGAAAATAAAAGTAGACAAAGGGAGTAACAATTTTAAGCTTTATTTTTTTCGTTAAGACAATGCTTAACCCATAATCGTGCGAACTTATTTAATAGGGCGAAATAATTTATTAGATAAAATTTTGATTAAAAATTAGAAATTAAGGACCATCATGGAGCCTTTAAGAACCTATGGATCCGATAGACCCAGCGGATCAGGACTAGATGTGAATATTTTAGAGTCATCAAGTCTGGGTGTAGGTCTAGGTCGACCAGCCAATTGCCATATCTAGCAGCTCATATGAGCCATCTTTATTTGGCCTTTACATTATTTTTGGTTCACTCTTTTCTTACGTTATTAGTGCAGAACTTTATTTTCTTTGTATTTTTAAAACTTTTCTTTATTTAAAAACATTAATAAGTTTTTTTTAAGGTAAGAAAAAGTAGGAAAGAAAGATAGCATTAGGAGCCCCTCCGCAGGAGGAGTTCCCCTAATGTATCTGAACTAAGGATGGAGAGAGAGAGAGGAATGACTGAAAACTTCTATGTGAAGAAAGTCATTTACTAGGAGGCCTACATTCGCAATCCAGTCTGCGTCGGTTTTGCTTCTCTGAAGATGTGTTTTATTTCCAGTGCTGTTGTTGTTGTAGAATCAACTGAATATCATCAATAATGTTGACTATTTGCCAAGGTGGAGACCATAATCCCTTTGCTGCATTGATGAATAGAAGTTTGTCACCTTCGATGATGATGTTGTTTTGTGGATTGGAGGAGAAATGTAGCTTTGTGGATGGTTGTTGCTTATGTTACTACGATGCTTGAGCTACCTAGGTTTAAATTAAAGTATTTGTTTTCTTGACATTGCAATCTGCATATCTGATGATGAAGCCTGCTGCTGCTGAACCATTTTTGAAAGTCTTGCAATCTGTATAGTTAGTGTGTAGGGACATGTCCTGAAAGTCTTGCAAGCGGAAATAATAAGGGATGGGTGACGGCCTACCAATGTGGGAGTTAGTGGTTAACACTACTCCAATTTGTGTTCTCCCCCGACTTTTGTGAAATTTGAAATAAAACTATGTTGGTATTATCTTGAAATATCCTTGCATATTTCTTCTATATGATTTGTAAGACCAAGTGGTCGATGAGACTCTTGTGTAGACACATATTGACGTATTTGTGAATATGAAGAAAGCTTTTTTGAGTATTATCTTGGAACATCCTAAGCATATTTCTTATATAAACTTTATAAGATTGTGTGGCTAGTGAGACCTTTATATAAACGTATAATGACGTATTTTAAGTGAATACAAGTTATCAATACCATACATGAGTTTATGGCACGATTGTGAAACTTCAAACATTAAATAAATATCTTGTGTTATATATATGTATTCGTATATGAGTTGATAAAAGCTATATGTAATCGTATATGGGTTGAAATAACCTTAAGTTGAAAGTAAGCTTTCTTTAATAATCTATTTTCAGCCATCACAATAATTTCGCTTCCTCATAAGAACTTGTGTACCAGCGTTGCTGATTTTTGGTCTTTGAACCTGTCCTGTTGGGGGTAGATTCAATTGCTTTGCATAATAGATTGTGGAAACCATCCTAAGTTATGTGAAGCTATTTGAAGATGCTTATTTGTTGTATTCGACGGCAAGGACGGATTCTGTATACGATACCGTCTTAACCTTTTACTTGACCTTTGGATTTGTAATAACTATTGTTTAAAGCTTTAGCTCGATGCTTCCATCTAAGTACGTTGACTTGCTTTGGGAAGGGGTCAACGCGCTTACTGAGAGCCGGTAATTTCTTTGGATTATGTTAATCAAATGGTTATTATGTCTTAATTGAGTTGCAAATGGCCGGGCTGTTACAGATGGTATCAGAGCCTAGGTTTTTGAAAAGCGTGTATACGTATTTAGCACGTGTACACGGAATTTTACAAAATGATTTTCGAAAGAATTTACGAGAGTGTATCCGGTAAGTTAGATGAGCTAAACTCGTTATAAGAGTTAGATATATTATATGTGTATATGGGCTATTTGCTTAAGTGTATATATGTATTTTATGAATGCGGAAATGGCCGCAAGTTAAGGGAATCCGACACTTATTTGGGTGGTAAGATCCGAGTGGATGAAGTAAATGATCATATAAGGAAGGTTATAAGATACCTTGAGGAATGGAATCAAGAAATGAGTCACGGGGATGATCACCCTTATATTTGACCACATGCTTATGTATATGTATGTTATGAGGATGCAATGAGCTAGTAAAGTGATGATATGGACGAATTATAAGGAAACTCGATACTTATGGATGGTCCAAATAATGGTGATAGAAATTCCGTAAAGAAATATTACGTCATATGAGGACTTAAGTGTTTTTACTGTTAAGGGTAACCTTTTTAGTATATAAGTTTGATTATTGAGATTCTTAGATGTTTCCTTGGCTATATATATGAACATTGAGCGAGTTTTGCAAGTTATTCGTGTTTAGATATTAGAAGGTACCCCAAGAGCTGGTAATAAAGTCGAGGAATATAAATCAAGTGTTTTTGGTTGATGTATTGGAGGTGTATGGAATCTAATTCATCTTTAAAATGTCAATATGGATTATAGATGTATTAGTTAAAGTTATGTATGATCATGTTTGACATATGGTGTCTACAAACCCATATTAGTTATTCTTTTAAGAACGCTATAGTGAGGTTTGCGTATAACATTTATGGATAATCGTTGATGTGAAACATGAATAAATGAATTATGAAGTTAGTATTTGAGAGTATGTCTATGTATTTTCCCGAATGAGTTAAGGAATTATGTATGTATTGCACTCAAGTGGATCATGGACTTATAATTTGAGGAAGAAATGAACTTATACTAAGGTCAAGAAGGGAATAATGTATATAAGGTCAAAGTGTGAATTATCTGAGACTTTAAGACGACAAAAAAAATTTACATTGGAAGGAGTATCCTAACTCCTAAGTTAGAGTATATTGTGATTGTGCTTACCAGCTAAGAGATAATTAGAACAGCTATTTATTTGTTACCTGGTTCAATTGTGATTATGAGATTAGTAGTATGTAAGAACATTGTTCGGAGAAGTGGAGCTTGAACTTAATTTATAAATGGAAGAATCAATGATGAACATTAGACCTTTGGGTAAAGTTGAGATAAGTGCTAAGAACATGATCATATAGGAATAATGGTGAGAAATTTGGCGTAGTTGTGGAATCCGAACTCTATGTACTTTTATAAGGACTTTTGTATGCTGTACGATTTAAAGAATTTAAAACAATGCATGGAGTTAGCCATGAGCACATGGGCAAGATTCTTTAGGAAATTTATGTATATATATACGTACTTACGAATACGGTAGCATTAGATCTTCCAGATTGTGACATTGAGTCGATTACTCATAAAGATTATATGAATTTCAAGTGTCGTTGTTACTAATGTTATTCTTAGAAGTTATTTCGAAGAAACTAAATTTTCTATGATTTGATATTGAGGGATTATTAATTATAATTTGAGTTGTAAGAATTTCAACTTGGAAGTAAACTATACTTGGGCCTTTGTGAAAGAGTAAATTATGGTGTAATAGTGGAGTATGGGGTGAGCAACTCAAACTGAGGTGTAAGTAGGTGAGGAGTGTATGTATATGAGTGTAACCTACGGTAATGGAAGTTTAGTTGGAAGGTAAATAAGAATGGAATGTGAAAGGAATGAGCTAACTTAATAAGTACATATTGCAAAGATGACGTTTTGGGGGAAAGTTTCCGAGAAGAGTAGCATAACACAATTGAAGATTTTGTAATTCGAAAAGTTGATATGGGAAGACTACTACCATGTAATTGAGTATGATTTGTGAAAAATTTAATGTTCTATAATGAAAGTTGTACTGAACTAGAGTAAGAATTGGTTCTATCTATGATTCAAAAGGATTGGGAATGTAATTAATCGTACAGATCAATGAGTAGTAATGGCAATGTATTATGATATTATTTTGAAGATCCGGTTAGAGATACTATGTTGACATTTTTGTATTGGATAAGAACCTTATGTTGGAATTCAGAACCATAAGTCCAAGATCATATGAAAGTCATAAGTATGTCCAGAGTTTATGGCTAATGCAATGAATCACGGGAATTAAGAGTACTTATGATGAGTCATAAGTTTTCGACATGTCTTGATCAAGTACAATATTAAGTTTGAGCATAATGGAAATAGCTCTTAGTACGTGTATTAAAGTATTAGAACATGTGTGTTACATCTATTACAGTTATGTGTATACGAGAATAGTAAGGCTATGTATCCTACAATAGTAGGCTAGTGTGAGATGTGTGTTTAAAATAAGATATTTGTTGTGTTTATAAGTTGTGTAAATTATGTTTGGGTTCTTCTGAACCAATATGATACATTTACGAGAAAATAAACCGTATGGATACCATGAGTACAATAAGAAATGTTCTGCTCTGTGAATGGACCGAGATGGTCGAATGTTAACAAAAGTTGATAAAAGTTATGTTATGTTATGTTTTGGAAACAAAATGATTACGTATATTGTGTGTGTGTATTTGAGTATACCTATGTATATGAGTGTGTATTAAGTATTAAGTGTTAGATAAGCGTAAAGAAGAGGATAAATATTAAGTGTATGATCACCGTGGGTAATGTGAAAGGTTCATATTGACGAAATAAGCCTGAATGGTTGCATGGGGAAACAAATCATCATGAAACTTAGTTCTATACTATTGGAATGAGAATCCAATGAGAATTTTTGTGAGAAGTAAGAAATGTTCAAAGTATTAGTGTGATATGTAAGTAAGCATACGAAACTTCGAGGTAAAGTAAAGGAATTGAAGTATTTTGGAGATACATATATTCTATGTTCGCCCCCAAAGATCGTAAGATTAAACTTGAGGATTTAAGAATAGCATCGGAATGTATGGAATGAGGAATAGGAAGTACATTGGTATTTACCTTAGTATCAAAGGAATTGGTTAATGTAATTGCTTGATCTATTTGAAAGGATCATTGAAGCCCATGAGAACAATATTAGAGTTCTTTGAAACGTAGCGAAGGACTACTAAAATTATTAAATATTATCTAGAAAAATTGAGCTGTGGACCCATTGAGAAGGTATGGATATCATCTCCACGAAGAATATGTTTTAAGCTAAAAGGAAAGAGAATAATGAGCCTATTGTGTAAGCAAATGAGCACTAGTCATCTTATGGGTTGAATTTCGCATTTTCTATCTATATAGATGAAACTTTAATCTGTAAGCTGTACAGGCACAAGAGAAATGGATAACCCTAATGATATTGGAGTTGGAACTAAGAATATTAAAGGAAATTATTTAGTTAGGCAAGCTATAGAGGAAAGCATTTCAGGAATATTTTAAGCGATATTGATGCCCGCAAAACTATTTGAAGTATTGTGATGAGTTTCGGGACGAAACTCTTTTAAGGGTGGTATATTATAATAGCCCGACTTTTTATTAAGCCATATAGAATAATTATTAAGTGGAAATTACGTATTAATTTAAATTTTTGCACAACCTGTGTTTATGTGTTATGATATACATTATGTTAGTAAGATGAAAGTTACTAAGTAAGAATGTGTTATGGATAAGATATGACCAATTTGCGTACATTAGTATGAGTAAACATGTGTGTGTGTGATTTGATATCACAAGATGTATGAGTATGTGTTATGAGTTAATTATGATTAGTAACTCAGAGGTTACTAAGTATGAAGCTACGTAAAATTATGAATTAGTTATAAATAAGCATGATTATGTGAATATGTATATGTATACATATATATATGTATATGAATTATGTATGTATAAGTATATTGATGAAAGTTTATTTGTGAATAAGTGTTAGAATTTTGATTTAAGGTCTTATACTCCATTATATAAGTTTTTCACATTTAGAGAAGTAAAAGGAAATTGGGAAAACAATGTAGCTCACTAATTTGGGTGTGGATTGAAGAGTATTGCATATTTTTGGGCTAAACAAGTGTGGAATTAATCCTTAGGATGTGCCCAACACTAAATGAGTTGATTTGGGTCAATAGGAAATCCAAAAGTTGGAGAAATGAGGCCCCTAAGTGAATTGGTACACTGGAAACAGCTGAACAGCCACATTCATAGAGATGACCAAATTACCCTTACTAAGAGGGGTAAAACTAGAAGTTCAAGTGCCACCCATATAAGTAGACATACTGAGCTAACCCTCATCCAAAAAGTCATCTTCATCTCTTGAGAAACAAAGGAAACCCAGAACTCCAAAAACTCCCTCTCTCACTCGCCTGTCCAGACAGCAAAACCAAGGTGGGTTTTCCATTTTTTTCTCATTCTTTCACTAATTATTTCCAACATGCAAGCTCATATTTGGATTCCTTGGGTCCTAATGCATATTGGGAAAGCTTTGTATCATGAAGATAGTCCTTCAAAGCAAGTTAAACTCACCCACAAAAATCAGTCAAGGTAATGAGTAAGAATAAACTTTGATTTAAGGTTTATCTCTAAGTTTTAGACTACTATCTTACCCAAATTTTGATGTTTGAACTTGAGGATTGTCGAGGAACATCAAAGAAGTTGATTTACAGCATTGGAGAAGATTATTAAGAGCCCTTTTGATCACTCAATTAAGGTGTTAGAAACTGACTGTTTGCAATGGAAGAATTAAGAACGAAATCAAGGTTGTGTCACGGTAGAAGACCACTGACTTGAAAGCAATTACGGCTCGACAATGGTGATAATTGCAACTGGCCGTAAATCTCCCCAAGGTTAACACAACAACCTCTCTAAGTCACCACTAACAGAGAAAGGCTTTGGAGACAAAGCACGTACCCAGTATTTTGAGAAGAGAAGAAGAAGAGAAGAGAAGAGTGTGTTTTCGGATGCAAAACAAAGCCAGCATTGGTCTGATTTTATCGGCAGACAATCAGGACAATAAGGAATGCAATAAAACAGAAGGAGGAAATCAAGGACGACAGTAATGGCCATAAACACTGTAACGTTTACAAACATTTTAGTGTAACAAGTTATCATTACACATAGTTGGGCTCGGGTCCAAAAAGATAAGCTCCAACTCAGCTCTTCCAAGAATTTAGAACCCATAACCCAGATCCCAGGCCCAGGCCCAGACCGAGCCCTGCCCGATTTGGGTGGGCGGCGTGCACACGCGTGTGTGTGTGTGGTAGCAAGCCCAAGCCCAAGCTTGACCTCCAACCATAAAAGCCAACCATGTAACCAACTCAATAGACAAGTAGAGGAATGGAGTTAATAAACAAAGGAAACCTCCCTTCCATAGGTGATGTGGGATATTTGGAAAAAACCCAAAGAGGATTTACAAGCCTTAACTCCAACAATCCCCCACAAAGGCTCTGGAAAGCAAAAGAAATTCCTGGGTAAGGAAAGGGAAGTACTTAAGCATCAATATCTTTTGATTTGAATTGATACATAGTGAAATGAGGCAACAACTTACTTTCTAGTGAGTGAATTTCTCTTGAATTCACCAGAGTTCCGTTGAGACCCCCACAACACATACCTACCTTAAGAACGTGCAGTCTCTGCGATACAACACAAGCGCTTTATAGCCATGCGCACACCGTGGGTCTCACAAGTGCTCTAGAAAGACAGCCCAGTTTTTAATTCGAGTTAATTTGTGACACTAATGACTAATTTTGTTGATTAGGGCCCTTAACAAATCTATCATTGTTTCAAAAAAAAAACATGAAAGTGACACACACCTCTTCTAGCAAACTATTCATCTTCCCACCCTCTGTACTCACATGTCCCTTGCCAAACCCAAAATTCTTGCAAAATTCCACTCCACTTTTTTGAGGAATTATCTCTAGATCATTCCTAGATATCTTATGCTATCAAAGTAATCATTGAAAGTTTCCATTTTTACTAAAGTGTTGTCGTGAATTCATTCCTTTGAATCCCTTAAGGCTTCTTTTGGGTGATTTCATTTGAGGCTTGTTTTGGGTAATTTAGAGTGCAATTGCTGTGAATTTGTTGCAAACGTTTTTGGTTTCCACAAACCCTAGTCAGGTACTTCATTTTTGCTTTATTTATATAGTTCTTTCATATACATACAAGCTTTTGTAAAACTCTGTTTTAGAGTTTAATAGTTGCTTTCTATGCTAGATTGATTTAGTATGTTCTTTTGCCTTTCAATTGTACGTTTTTCTGGTCTTTGGTTTTCTCTTGTTTAAATCTTTTTAACAGAATGGGTGAAATTATTGTGTTGAGATTTCAATTTTCTGGGTGTGATGTTGATTTGGTAGTATATGACCTTGACAAAACCATGTTACTTGACCTACTTATGGGGTATGAGGATAAGGCAAAGGAGATGTTGGTTAAATTACCTACAAACACTAGCTTTTCATATTTGTACAAGAAGAAACATGTGAAGTTGAACTCTGATCAAGCATTGATAAAAATGTTAAACAATTTATGTGACCAGAAACTGATATACATTCTGGTTGGAGCTATTACTACCCCTGATGAGTAAAATAAGGCTTCTAAGTCACTTAGAGAGAAGCAAAGTAGTGCAAAAGAAACCTTAATCAGTAACACCGCAACTGAACCAACAGTTAAGAAGAACCCTCCAACAAAATTATCCCCTAGAAGAAGCAAAAATTATATAGCGGTGAATGTGGCTAATTATTGGGATAACGACAACACGTATGATGTAGCCATTTAACAAACTTGGAATGATATTGAACATCTTGAACTACCTCCTATGACCGAAGGGAGAGGAAGAGGGAGGTCAAGAGGAGAGGAAGTGGAAGAGGAAGGGGAAGGGGGAGAGGAAGGAATGCAACTCATGACTTTATAGTGGTGGAACGACCCTTACTTACTCCTACCATTGACACTCCAATGGTAATTGAAGAGAAGCACTGGCGAATTTAGTTTCTCAAAGCTCTAACACAACAATAGTTAATGGATCTTCAAGATATACTAAAGCATCTTCCATTGTGAAAAAAGGGGTACCTAAGACTACTTTGAAGAGAAAGGGCTTCGCTGGAGGTTCGGAAGGTGCAAGAGTAAGGGTTACAAGCTTGGTTGATGACATTGATCAGTTTGATGACAGTAATGATGATGACTACTTCGAGGATTCTGAGTTCGGAAGTGAAGATACCGATGAGAGTGAAGGCTAGGTGAGGGGTTTGATGATGAGTTGATGCCAATGATCCAAGATAATTTTGACCCTTATGATGGATCTGTTTGGAATGGGGATGATGAATATGAAGCTAACTACTTTGCTAAGCTGTACAAAAATGGGGAGATGTATAATGAAGTTGAGTTTGGTATAATCGAATTAAAAGATTGGCAACTATTCACATAGAACCAGCATTTGAGGGATGTGGTCAGAGACTATTGAATCCAATGTGGCTTCAGTATCATTGTTGAGACAGCAAACAAAAGTAGATACACTGTTAGATGTTTAGAGGAGAATTGTGCTTGGAGATTGCATGCATCAAAGTTGCCAGATGGTAGAACTTGGGCTATAAAATCCATCCAAAATCCTGAGCATACATGCATGGGGTTAGAGAGCAAAAAATCAATGGTTATGGTGAAGTGGGCCTCAAATAAGTTAATGGTCGACATTAGGGCCAATAATGATATATCTGCAGAGACCCTCAATCATTTGCTATGGCAAAGGTATGGTGTACAAATGGCTTAAAGTACATTGTATAAGACGAGGAAAATAGTGTTATATGAGATACATGGTGGCTTTGACATTTCGTATAGTCATTTGCCGAAGTTTTTTAAGATGTTGAGGGCTACCAATCCTGGTTCGCTGCATACTTTACTTGGAACTCTGAGACACATGTTGAGAGGCCATTAGCCTTTACTAGCTTGTTCATAGCTTTCAAGGGGGCTCTACAAGGATTGTTTGATGGTTGTAGGAATTTAATTGGTATAGATGGAACTTTTTTGAAGCGGAATTATAGTGGAGTCCTACTATCTGTTGTTGCAATTGACGGGAACAATGAGTTGTTCCCATTTGCTTGGGCTATTGTGAGTGCAGAAGATAATGAGACTTGGAGATTTTTCTGTGTCATTTAAAGAATGTGTTCAAAGATAGTGGAAGGAGGGATGAGTGGTGTATAATATCTGACAAACACCATGTTATTGAGAATGCAATGACTGAGTTGTGACCTGCTGCTGGTAGGAGATATTGTTGTAAACACCTTAGTGCAAACTTCAGGAGAGCTTACCCCACTCATGTATAGCCTTTTTTGAGGGATGTTGAAGCGAAATCTGCTTTCACCTTCAACAAGGCAATGGATAACTTACAGAAGACCAACCCTGAAGCTCTTGTATGCATATCTATGAGAACCAGAAATATGGACAAAACACAAATTCGATCCAGTGCTCAAGTCTGATGCGAATAAGACCAACTTCGTTAAAAGTTTTAATGCAACATTGGGAGTCGATAGATGCAGACCTGTCCTCACCTTATTGGAAGGTAATTTACTTGTGTTTGAAGTGTTTTGCATACCTTAGCTAGGCATGGTTAATTCACTCGTTTGTGTTAAGTATTAATGGTTGTTATATTTTCATTGTTAGGTGTAAAAGAGTCACGATGGTTAGAATTGCAACTAGAAGACAATCATGTGAGGGGTGGGACGGAAGTGACATTTGCCCTAAAATAATGCAAAGAGTACAAAAGCTTTGCCTTGATTCAAGGACATGTAGAGCTTTATTGTGTAGTGAAGGACAATATAAGATCGTCGATGGAAAAGCCACACTCAAAGTCAACTTGAATAAGCATAGCTGTTGGTGTAAAGTTGGCAAATTTCAGGAATCCCTTGCAAACATGGGATGAGAGCAATACTAGTAGATGGACAGGACCCTATGAAGTTTTTGAGTGATTGGTACTCAGTGAAGCTGTACAAGAGGGCATATTCAACATGTATCAATTCAGTACCTGACTTTGAGCAATAGCCGCAACTTGAACTCCCAAGCATTGAACCTCCAACAATTAGAAGGAGTGTAGGCAGACCAACTAAGAATACATAGAGGGCAGAAGATGAAGAAAGAAAAGGAAAGCGAAGGAAAACCATTCAGTGTGGAAAGTGTAAGAAGTTTAGCCACAATAGCCTGACATGCAAAGGTGGTCTGATTGCAAAAGAGAAAAAGCATAATGAAGCAACAAAAGACAAGGGAAAGAAAGCTCTAAGAGACAAGAAGCTACATGTACAAATAAAAAGGTGCAGAGCCAACTGCCAACTACAAGTCAACCACTAAGTGGTAAACAATCATTAACTGAGCAACATCAGACCAGGAAAAATATTCTACATAAGAGATTTGCATCTCAACCATTTTAGCTAGAAACATGAAGTTTTAATCTCAGTTTTTTTTGAAGAAATATTCTACATAGTGTTACGTTAATTTTGAAGATTAATATTTGGTGGTAAAACTTTTGAACACCTGTAAACTCATCGGATTTATGTTTAGCTTATTGTTAGACACATGTTCAGCCATTCTTGCTAACTTGTTGTGTTAAATCAGGAAGTCTCAGGGTGCAAGAACTCATGCTTACTTGAACTCAAGAAGTTTGTTGTTGATGTTTTATTGTTGCTCTACTGTTATTGTTATATTGCAGTTGTTGTTGAAGCAGGATAAATGAAACATTAAGATTTGTTTAGATTGAATGATAGCAATATAAAATGAAGGAAGTCATTCACTTTGGTGGGATGAGGGAATTGTTGCCATTTCAGGTTCTCATGTTTACTTTAATAAAATAAAGGCATGTAAATTCTACTTTTCTTATGCTAGTGGATTTTCTAGCCCCTGTTACTTTTGATATTTTATTTACACAATGCTTTCTATATATGACATTGAGTTTTCCATCTGATGAGTGTCAGCCACGATAGCCCCAGTATATGCCATTGAGTTTTATATATATGCTTTTTAATAATGAAATTTGTCATTCAGTTGTGAAGAGAAATAACAAAAAACAACACCCAACTTAATGGTTGATATCAGTAATGTTATGCTGTAGAAGAGTACAAGAACTTGGGGTTATATTGTAGAATTGGAAAAAAAAGATGCTAACCAAATAGAAAAATAAAAAATAGAGGGCTACCGTGTAGAATTTTCCTTTATGTAATTCATCACATGTAAAGTTTTAATTCCTTGCTTAGGCCCTCTTCTTTTCATTCGACAAACCGCGCGACTCTTTAATATATCCGGAACATACTTCTTTTCTTGTAGCTTCTTTATGTTTAAACTGATATACTTTTCTCTCACAATTTAGTTGTCAACAATCAAGCGTCCCATTTAATTCAACTAGCCAACTTATTGATTTTTTCTTAATCTTTTCCCTCATTTTTTTTGTGGGGGGTGGGGAGATATCATGTGGAAAATTGAGCCCACGTAGCACCCAATAAAAAGTCTATGATTGTAGTTGATGCTGCGAATGGTGAACCTAAAACACAATTTTTAGTTTCACGTTCAATGATCAGACCCTTGGTATGTAGAAAATGCTTCCTCAACTTACACTTTGCGTGGAAGGAGATTTGTGAAGTCAATTTGTCTGCAAAAAAGGTTCTTCTCTCATTTTGCTATCGGACACATGCTTCTGAAGTTAAGCTAGTGAGGGCTCTCTGCACATGCATATTGCTGAAGAAGCAAAATGAAGTTCACATATGCATTTTGGAGCCGAATTTACTCACATTCCTCATTTTTAGAGTCGTTTTTTTCCATTTTGATAAAATAAGTTCACATGACAAGATTAAGGGGATGTTGTAATGTGGATGCAAAGATAACAATTGGGTAGACAATCTTGATATAGTGAATGGTGCTTTTTTACACTGTTATAAAGAGCTGTTAGGTACTTAAATGGTTTACATGAAGATGTGAAAAAGAATTGATTGATATGGGGCCTATTCTAATAGAGGAGAATCATAACGTTCTGATGTGTGTCCTATTTTCGCTGCCGATGCAAAGAAGGCCATATTCTCTATTCCAGGTTATAAATCACCTGGACCTGATGGTTTTGGATCTCACTTCTTCAGAGACATGCGGCATGTGATTGGAGATCGGGTAATACAAGTTGTACTCTATTTTTTCCAAGTGGTAAGTTTCTTAGGGAGATTAATATATACAACTATTTTTGTCTTAATCCCTAAATTTTCAGGTGCCAAATTCTATTGCTTATTTAGACTCATTGCCGTTGTAATGTAGCTTATAAGTCTATTACTAAAGTGATATGTGAAAGATTGAAGCTTATCCTCTCTAAAATCATAGCTGGAAATCAAGGAGCTTTCATTCATGGAAGAAGCATTGTAGGCAATTAGGAATTTAGGATGAATATGTGTGTGTAGGCAAACAACTCCCACATACAGGTTCACTGTTGGTTAGTGATCAAGGACAAGCTAAGCACACAGGAAGGTTGTTTAAAGGAGGAATAAGTCAGACAGATCGCTTGATTTGTGATAATTGTATTCGATCCCCTTCACATATGTTCTTTAAGTATTTGTTTATACAAAGCTGATTAAGTTCCTGTTGCTTTGGTTAGGAATTAGATGGACAGAGAGAAGTAAATGATGGTACAAATGGATTAGGAGATCAAAGCTTTCGTAGTTTCAAAAGATCGTTCTGGCCTCAAGTCTGAATGTTGTGGATTACAATATATGGAAGGCAAGGAATGATGTTTTATGGAACTGTAAGATTAATAGGCCTGAGACTATTCTTCATTCTACTAAATTTGATATTGTAAGTAGAATTAAAGTTTATTTACTAAGTAAAGTGTCTTATTCTAAGAGGGTGTGGTTTAATAAGATTTGTTTAGTGGAGTAATGCTCCCGGCTACTATTGGGGATTTCTTGTGTTTAAAGGAACATAATAGGTGGTTTGCTCACTCAAGTAATTCTAGATTGCAAACAAGTTTGTTTGGCTGGTAATGAAAATTTCTTACTTTAACAAAAAAAAAAAAACTGTGGATGCGAAGAGGCTACTCAAAAATATTAATCTATTTGATCTTCATCATTTTTTGGTATGGTTAATTGTACAAATCAAGATCATGAAACTAGTTACTTGGTTTACAAGCAAGCAATGGTGACATATTTTGATTTCTTAGAGACCATGCAACACTATATTCTAAAGTAGTTAAAGTTAGTTAGCTATTTTGCCTACAAGTTTTTACTATTCCTATTGGAATAATTTTTTTTATTCTTATTTTAGGATATTTATTGTCATTTGTTTTATGTAATTTAATTTGAAGTCTTGTAGGAGTGTATTAGGCGTGTGAAGTTGTGTAGCAAAAGTCAATAGTTGACTAGTTTAAAGTTTGTTACCTACTTGATTAGTAAACTAGTTTCTAAGAGAGCTAATTGGAGTTAGGTGGTTGTTTGATTGACATGAGAAAACGTGGGTAATAGAATTTCCTAAAATTAAGAAATGGGTGGGTTGTTTGGTTGACACTAAAATAGCAAGATCTAGGAATTTCAACTTCCCACAAAATGGAGGAATTTAGTTACCTAGGGTCCCCTAGGTGAGTTGAAATTCCCATGGGAATTTACTTCCCCCATTGTCAACTGTTTGGGGTAATTCAGGTCTTAGCCCAATTAGGGTTTAAATGGCTAAATTACTCTAATTAACACTAAGCTAAGCCCATTATTCTTAAAAAGGCCCGTAATACTCCTTATTACGGAGTTACCCTCGATTATCTTAATAATCACGATTTTGTCATCATAATACCCTATAAATACCTGATTTGCAGCATAATTCAGGTAACTTTTTCTGATTACTCTAAACCTCCTTTTTCATACTTTCTCTCTACAGAAAAGTAATCTGACTTGAGCGTCGGAGAGGCGATCCCGGAACCACCCCCGGGGTAGTCTATCTTCGTTGTTTTGCAGGCTCTTGGACATCCTATTGCGGGCAAGCGGCTAAGACAATTCCCAAAATACCTTCATACCAATATAAATATTTCTGTTCCGAAAACAGTTGGCGCCGTCTGTGGGGACTGTCAACAAAAAGCTATGGTTAGGACTAGACGTCCGCGGTCGACGGATACCATTAGGAGAGCACCTGTTCTATCCTCTCATCACGATCATGTGCTCGAGGAGATTGTTCACCCCAATGGGGATACTCCCCATGAAGAAGTGGATGGCCCTCAGCTAGTCACACATCGAGATCTGGAGCAATTGGCTAGTAGGATCAACGATAACTTGGATCGTAGTCTGAGGGCTCTCGTTCTCAACATGAGGGATGGAGGTGAAGGGCCTTCTCGCAGGACAAGAGACCCCCATCATCCAAGGGAGACGGCTCACAGGCAGGAGGGATCCTTAACCAGGAACCCCCCTCAACCACAGCCTTCACAACCCCCTCGGTTTTGCTCAACTAGGAGATGCCAGAGAAGTTATCATTGAGAGACGGTTAAGACAAGGTACTCTTGATGCTCGGGATGTCCTCAACTTCAGGCGTGACAACTCTCATCGTGAAGGACCCCGTCAACAAGAAGAAACCGAAGCTCAATCTCGATCTATAGACCCCAATCAACTCTCTCGTCATGGATCAACTAGAAACCATGGTACAACAGCAAACTCGACAACCTCTCATAGAAGATAAGCTAACATAACCAATCAAGGTGGAAGAGGGAATGTAATAAGGGCTCGTAGGAATACCCCTCCGCCAAGACATCGAGATTCCCCTCCGCCTAGGCTGACGGGGTTAGGAAACCTTACATCATTGACCCCCTTCAGTCAAGAGATCATGGAGACTCCCATATTTCCTAAAGTCAAAATTCCTACTATTGACCCTTATGATGGAAAGACAGACCCTCAAGACCACCTCGCAGCCTACAAGGCGCAAATGAGTGTGCAAACGGGGTGCGAAGCCACTTGGTGTAGATTCTTCCCCACAACCTTGAAGGGTATTGCTCAAACTTGGTTCAGCAACCTTCAGCCAGGAACCATAACTCAATTCTCAAAGCTCTCGAGCTTATTCCTTCAACACTTCATTGCTGGAAAAAGACAGAGGAAAACGAATATCCACCTTATGTCCATCAAACAGGCGGATGATGAAAGTTTGAAAGAATACATTCAAAGGTTCAATTCTGAATCCCTCCTCATCCCAGACCTTGAAGACAACGTTGCTTTCACTGCCCTCCTAGCCGGACTTAAGCAGGGAAAGTTCAAATGGTCTTTAGCTGAGGATGAGGTCTCAACATTCTCCGAGGCAATGTGGAGGGCTGAGAGGTTTATTTAAGCCTCCGACATCTACAACCCCTCAACCGATCGAGGCAAGAAGAGAAGGAATGATGATGGAAATCAAGATAGAAACAAAAGAAATAGAAAGGTAGAAGGTGAGAGGGATGACTCTCGATACAGAGTCGATAGACGTGAAATTTACCTGGGCATCAAGAACAAAGACATGCTCCCAAAGCCGAACCCCATAAGGACGTCGGCGGACAGGCGAGATAAAAGCCTCTGGTGCGAGTTCCACCGGGAGTGTGGGCACACTACTGGAGATTATAGGGAGTTAAAAAGAGCTCTTGATAAGCTGGCGGATGAAGGAAAGCTTAATCGTTATTTGAAGTACCCCTCAGATAAGCGGGAAGGAATGAGAAAGGAGAATGAAGATCAGAGCCGCACAATCGGATGCATTCACGTCATATCAGGCGGGTTTGCCTCCGGTGGCCTAACCGGCCATGCGCGCAAGAACCACCTTCGGACCCTTCGACATCAAGTCCTTGAGGTCAAAACTCCCTCAGCAAGATCAAAAGGCCCTCGGATGGTGTTTGGTGATGAGAGTGGAAGAAATGTTCAAGTACCCCACGACGACCCTCTGGTGGTTGAAGTGAAGGTGGCCAATTCTCTAGTCAAGAGAGTTTTGGTAGATAGTGGAAGTTCAGCTGACATCATCACGTGGGATTGCTTGAAACAACTTCAATACAAGGAGGAAGATCTTTTACCCATCAACCAACCATTAGTTGGGTTCGGAGGACAATCCGTCTATCCCGTTGGTACAGTGAAGCTGCCGATTCGATTGGGTGAAAAAGGAAAGGGAAGGAGCCTCCCCGTTAACTTTTTGGTAGTTGACATCCCTCTGCCATACAACCTCATATTTGGCCGACCTCTTCTAAATCAAGTTAAAGCAGCCATCTCAACCTATCAGCTACTCTTGCAATTTGAAACTGATGATGGTTCAGTGGGGAAGTTGTATGGAGACCAACGCTCAGCAAGGGAGTGTTATGTTAATAGCCTGAAGAACCTTGGTAGTAACTCCTCACCAAAGGATGACGGGAAGTTGAAAAGAAAAGAGATGGAAGTGGATGAACCCCCTTCGTCAGTATTAAACATCTACATGTCAGAGAATCCAAAGCAATACGGACGTCCAGAGCCGGTAGAGGAAGATGATAAGGTCCCCCTCGGAGATGACCCTACTCGAACTGTAAGAGTTGGGAAAAATCTAAGTCCAGATCTGAGAGAGTCCATCATTTATGTGTTGAGGGAGTATAAAGATGTATTTACGTACTCAGCTGAAAAGATGCCAGGAATCGACCCCTCGGTCATGACCCATGAGTTGAACATAAAGGAAGGATTTACGCCGATCAAACAGAAGTTGAGGCATGCTGGACCCGAGAGGAATCAAGCGGCATCGGTTGAAGTCGAGAAGCTACTTAAAGCCGGCTTCATTAAAGAGTGTCAATACACTGAATGGCTCTCAAACGTTGTGCTTGTAAAAAAGCCCAACGGATCTTGGCGTATGTGTGTTGACTTCACGGACTTGAATAAAGCATGTCCAAAGGATGACCACCCCCTACCCAAGATCGATAGGCTGGTGGACTCAACTGTTGGGCATGCTCTATTAAGCTTTATGGATGCAAATGCAGGATACCATCAGATCCCTTTGTCCGAAGAAGACCAAGTGCATACCGCCTTCATCACTAACCAAGGGGTATATTGCTGGAAGGTAATGCCATTCGGCCTGAAGAATGTGGGAGCTACCTACCAACGCCTAGTCAACAAGATCTTTCAGAAGCAAATAGGCCACAACATTGAGGTGTATGTGGATGATATGATAGTGAAAAGTAAAGAGGCTCCTGATCACATAGCTGATCTAAGGGAAACATTGGAAACCCTTCAAAAATATGGAATGAAACTTAACTCAAGTAAATGTGTCTTTGGAGTGCAAGGAGGAAAATGCTTGGTATTTCTAGTTGATCAGAGGGGTATCGACGCTAATCCGGACAAAATACAAGCTATCTTGAATATGAAGTCCCCTCGCAACTTAAAAGAAGTTCAAAGGTTGACAGGCTGCTTGGCGGCCCTTGGACGATTCCTATCGCGATCTACGGATAGAAGTCTGTCATTTTTCAAGGCTCTCAAAGGGCCTAAATTCATGTGGGATGAAGAGGCAGAAATAGCCTTCCAACGGCTGAAAGAGCACCTCGTAACAATTCCCAAATTGGCTAGTCCCGTACCGGGAGAAACTCTTCATGTCTACTTGGCTGTTTCAGATCATGCCCTCAGCGCGGTCCTTGTAGCTGAAAGGGAACAAGGCCAACAACCTGTATACTTTGTAAGTCATGCACTGAGAGGGGCTGAATCAAGATACACCCCCATTGAAAAGGTGGTTTATGCATTGGTGATGGCTAGTAGGAAACTTAGGCCCTACTTTCAGTCTGACCCTATCAAAGTTCTTACAAGTCAACCTATACGGAAGGTATTGGAGAGCAAAAACCACTCTACAAGAATGACGGATTGGTCAGACCAACTATCAGATTTTGGTCTAGAGTTTGAGCCGCGAAGAGCTATCAAGGGGCAAGCCCTGGCGGATTTTGTTGCTGAGTGCTCTCATAGACCACCTCCCTCAAACACAATTTCCCCTTGGTCTCTATTTGTGGATGGCTCCTCTAGTAGAATGGGTAGTGGGGCTGGAGTAATTATCACCTCCCCAGAAGGAGAAAGATTTGAGTACGCCATCATATTCTCTTTTCATGCCTCAAACAAAGAATCTGAATATGAGGCCCTCATACTGGGACTTCACTTGTGCCTCTCCATCGGCGTTAAATCTATCCAAGTCCAATCTGACTCTAAACTGATTGTGGGCCAAATCTCAGAAGAATTTGAAGTGAAAGAAGACAACATGAAGGCATACTTTGAAAAAGCTAAGAAATTAGTTGAGAAATTTCAAGAGTTCAACATCAAGCACATCCCTCGGTCTGAGAACCAACAAGCGGATGCTTTAGCCAAGCTGGCTAGTTCAGCTGAAGGAACCATGCCTCGGAACATAATGTGGGAGGTACTTGAGAGACCAAGTATCCACGAGCAAAGTGCTATGATGCTCGACCGAGGGGATACTTGGATGGATCTAATCATAGCATGAATGAAAGGAGAGCTATCCACTGATGTTGCTGACTATCAGAAGATAAAGAAAAGAGCTGAGTGGTTCATCTTGTATGACGGGATGTTGTACAAAAAATCTTTCACACACCCCTTGCTCAAGTGTATCACACCAGAAGAGGGAGACTATGTATTGAGAGAAATTCATGAAAGAGCTTGCGGGAGCCATCAAGGAGGACGGACGGTTGCTGGGAAAGCACTGAGAGCCGTTTTATATTGGCCGACCTTAAGAAATGATGCAATGAAACTAGTGAGAAGTTGTGAGAAGTGCCAAAAACACTCAAGCCTCCATCATTCACCAGCAAACGCCCTCACCGGAATCCAATCCCTCTTGCCATTTGACAGATGGGGAATGGACATCCTTGGGCCGTTTCCCACGGCCTCAGGCCAAAGGAAGTTCTTAATTGTGGCTGTTGACTACTTCACCAAATGGGTGGAGGCTGAACCCTTAGCATCCATCACTGATAAGCAAGTTCAACAGTTCATCTAGAAAAATATCATAACATGTTTTGGGGTCCCTCGGATGCTCATATCAGACAATGGTCGGAGTTCAGTAGTCGTCAAACAAAAGCTTATTATGAACGTTTTGGAATCCAAACAAGGTTTTCAGCTGTTTGTAGGCCTCAAACAAATGGACAGGCGGAGGCAGCTAACAAGGTGATACTTAATGGGCTAAAAACAATGCTGGATGGAAAAGCAGATGCATCGGTCAATGACCTTCCAGGTGTGCTCTGGTCTGTTCGTACAACTGAGAAAGAGGCCACTGGACATACCCCTTTTGCCTTGGTCTATGGAAGTGATGATGTCCTTCCAGTCGAAGTCGGGATCCCATCTCCCCGAGTAACTTTCTATAATTCAGAGAAAAATGATGAGTTGAAGTCTATCAATCTTGATTTGCTCCCGGAGATCAGAGGGGACGCCCTGCTCCGATCCATGGCTTACTAGCAAAGAGTCGCTCGATACTACAACAATCGTGTCAAAGCAAGGCCTTTAACTCTAGATGATTGGGTCCTCAGAAAATGTGAAGCTGCTGGAATGCCCCCTGCTTTGGGGAAGCTAAGTCCAAACTGGGAGGGACCTTACAAAATCAAGAAGGTGATTCGTCCGGGAACCTTCCGCCTACAAACTCCTGAAGGAAAAGAACTTGCAAGACCTTGGAACGCAGACAACCTCAAAAGGTTTTATGCTTAGTCTTTAATTTACAATGATGTCCTAGGGGCAATAAGATATAAGATGATAGAATGAATGTTCATGTTAATTTAGCACATCATTGTAATTTTTAAGTTATGAATGAATGAAATGTCTCTCGGACGTAGTTAGCCCCCAGTCGAATGTATTCATACTTTTTTTTATGTTTTTCATCTTCATGATAATTAACGAAACACTCCTCCTAACCGGAGAAAGAGATCCTTCATAACTGGACGACGTCCATCAGGCAATTTGAGTCCTCCCCCTCAGCAATAAGGTTCCAGACTTTCCTAAGTATAAAGGAAGGCTCTCGGACACCCCCTCAGCAATAAGGTTCCAGAATTTCCTAAATATAAAGGAACGCTCTCAGACACCCCCTCAACAATAAGGTTCCAGACTTTCTTAAGTATAAAGCAATGCTCTCGGACACCCCTCGACAATAAGTTTCCAGACTTTCCTACGCATAAAGGAAAGCTCTCGGATACCCCCCAAGAGATAAGTTCCAATCTAGCGCTTGGGGCTCATTTTTAGCCCCTGACAATACGCGCGAAGAATACATCTCCCTTAACTGAGAGAAAGCATTTGGTCAGTGCACGGGCTCTTTCTTAGCCCCTCGTCAACTCAGAAATCACATGGGGCTCGGTTTGTAGCCCCTAGATGATAGAATCAAGATGGTTCTTCATTCAAGCTAGGGAAGAAAAGATAACATTGCAATGAGATATATAGGCAATTCAATAAGCTATTGCTACCACAAATAGCAAATTCCGAAAGTGAGTGCAAAATCAAAGGCACTTTCATTACAACCAACTAAAGTTCAATAACACGAAGTTCAACATGTAAACAAATAAAGATAGATGGTGGTAAATCACCCTATGCTCAACCCCCGTCAATGGTCACATCGCCAAAGGTAGTCTACATCGAGGTCAGGGCTAACTCATCAGCTTGCCTCACCATCTCATCGTACTTGGCCTTCACATCGTCCCATGAAGCCCCAGGTTGAGATGCCTCAAATGCATCCTTCATTCTCCCCACCGCTTCATTGGCGCCGATATCAAAGGAGTCAGCTCCAACCTGGCTGCAATGATGAACATAGTCAGGAGATTTCTTCCAAGCTACCATGGCCTCAGCATGAGCCTCATTCAACATCCGAGCACTTTGGCTAAGTTGCCCCTCAGTCAAGTGTAACTGCTTCTTCACTTCCATCCACTTCTCCTTGCAGTCCTCTTTTTCTTTCTTCAAGATCTTCAACTTCTCTTTCCATGAAGACATCTCAGCATCCTTTGCCTCCATATCATCTTTGTAGCCTTTCGTCAGCCTATCTATCTCACATTCATGCCTTCGCACTTGCGGTTTCAAGTCAAAAGCTGTTTTCCGGAGTTTTGTAAGCTCCTTGCGTAGGGCGGTGGAATCATACAGCTCCCCATTGCGAAACCGCTCAGCAATAACACTCATGCAAACAGAAGCCTACAATACAACATATTTTGTTACGAAAGCCCAACGAAGTAACGCAAGAAAAAAGATGGGTTGGCGGACATACCTGCATCCAATGGTCGTACATGTTGTCAATGGCGTTCACCCCTTCCCGCTGGACGAAGTCTGCGTCTTGTGGGCTGTGCAAGCAACTCACGACCTCACTAATCCGGGGGATTCTATCTTCCCAAGAAAGCTGTAGGAAAGGAGTAGAGGTGACTGAATGTACATCCCCTTGAGCACTAGAGCCTCCAATCTCAGAACGAGAACCACTCCGTGGGCGCTTACGACCCTCAGGCTCACCGTGAGGTGTGTAAGTAGGAGACCCTTGTGGTTGAGGGGTCGGAGCCATCACTCCTTCAGAGTGTGAGGGAGATGAAGGCAAGAACACTGTTTTCTTCTTTTTCATTTTGAGTGGATTCTGCAAAAAGAGGACACGTTAGTTCAAAATTTAAGTAATGGAATTTGCGAAGATCAAAAACGAAGCTTACCGGCGGGGGTGGAGGAACTTCCACCTTCCCCTTCTCCATTGCTTTCTTCAACTTGGCCGCTCGAAGGGTGTTAGCGTCCATGGTCTCTCGAAGCTCTGACGATAGGCGGTAGTAAGCAGTTCCTGCACATGTATTGGATTGGATATTAGTTGCAACATAATAACATAAACAATGGAGGAAATTAGAAGACATCTATCGTTTCCTACCCCTATCATACATGTTGCTAAGTCCCACGGCACTCAGGAAATGCTCGTCCTTGAAGTGGTTGTTCATCAGGATCCATTGAGTGGGTTGCTTCACAGGATTCTTACCATTCGGTGCTTCCTTCTTTATCAAATGGAGCCAAACAGCCGCTGGGGCATCCTCCAGACCCATTGATGGAACGTTGTAGTTGAGACTATCAACAGGAAGCCCCCTATGATCTACGGGGATCCCCCAACGCTCCCCTTGGTAAATGAAGAGGAATTCGTAACGAAAGTCCCTCTGCGTTACGGGCTTTCCCCTAACAGTTAAATATTCATCTCGGTTGTGAAAAGAATACCACCCACTCCCATGGCGATTCCCCGGGATTAACTGAATCCTATGAAGATTTCTAAACGCCGTCAAAGTACAAGGGACTTCTAACATACTACAAACAGCTATGTACGAGTTGATAGTCAACCAAGAATTGGGAACTAATTGAGTTATACACAAGTTATACGCTACTAATAACTTTTTTACAAAGGGGTGCAAAGGGAATCTTAAACCAGTTTCCAAACTCGTTATATACACAGCAGTACAACCAGGGGGAGGTCTATCTACAGAGGCATCGCTAGTAGGGAGCACTATAAGAAAAGGGTCTCGGATGCTATACTTGGCGCTCAAATGTGTAGTCCCTTGGAGGAGACTTTTGGCCAAGGGGACACTTAAATGAAAATCAGATGCTCTATCCCTCTTACATTCATGAGGGTAACCGATGTCCAAGGGGACGTCTGAGTGGAAATTAGGTGGACCATCCCTCTCACATTCTTGAGTTACAGTCAAAGCCCTCATACTCTCATATATTACCTCTGAAGAACTCGAAGCAGCATCATCATCACTATCGGCCATCCTCACAACCCCGTCGGATAATAATCTGTCCAAATAACTTCTAATTGTTGGACCGGATGCAATAGAAATTTCCCATGGAAAGGGAACATGCTCAACAATTTCAAGAATATCAAGTTCAGGCTCATGGATGGGGGGTAGTACATGCAAAGGTATTCCCGTTGGTATATATGGGTCTACAGATTTATTAGCTGCTGCTACATTTAACTCCCCCTCAGACCAAATTTCCTCCCATGGGTCATACAAAGGAAAAAATGGTAAAGTGTTAAGATAATCTTGAGTAGTTGTCCATTTATTTTCCATAGCACAACAACAACAATACTACTCAAGATTATCCAAGTTTATTCTAATAATACATTAAATTTGATGAGGGGCTACAAGGCGTACCTCAAAAGAAAACCCTCGGTCGGGTAAGATATTCAACAAACTGAGGAAACCCCAAGTGATCGACGATAATAATATGCCCTTGGTTGATGAACCCCCGTTGCTTGACGTAGAACAAAGCTCTCACTCGTGGATAAAGAAAGCAAAGCCAAGCCCTCAACACACCCGTGCACCAAGTACTCAAAGAAAGGCCCTTGGTATGAATAAGAAGACCTTTGGTATGAACAACAAGGCCCTCGGTATGAGCAACAAGGCCCTTGGTATGAACAACAAGTTACTTAAGAATTCTAGTGAGAGAAGTGCTTGAAGAGAGGGAAAATGGAGTGAGTAGAGTGAATAGGATGAATGAAGAGGATGGAGGTATGAAGTATTTATAAGCAAAGGAATCACATATATCAGAGCATCATCTGTCAGTCATGAAACAGGCGAAATTTAGAGGAAAAACATAAACGGGCCAAAATCTCCATGTTAGAGGCCTTTTTTGGTGAAAATACTCAAAAAAATAACCAAATTGAAAAAAAAGTTTGCTCGATTCGGACACCCGAGCGCAAAGTTATAGTCCGTCAAAGTTTTAACAAAAAATATGAAGTATTTGTTTATGCCTTGCACGCCCTCAGCTATTGTCCTGCACGCCCTCAGCCTTCCAGCAACTCCCTCAGCATCAGTTACCCCTCAACAGCTACCTATCATCCCTACCTCATTCATCAACCCCTTATACATCATTCCCACAACAACAAGCTACCCCCTCAGCCTTACAGCAACTCCCTCAGCAAAAAGCAAACCCCTCAGCCTACTACATTACCCAACGGATCTTAGCAGCTGAGAGCCATCCCTCAGCATCAAAATAACGTGCTACAGCAAGCCACATCTTGTCAGCCTCCAGCACCCCCTCAGCTAACTGCCTAGCAGCAGGCCTAGCTAGCAGGCTGTCAGTAGCTACCCCTTCAGCAAGCCATCAGCTCAACACAGCAGTCCTCAGCATGCTACCCCTCAGCTTGCCCATCAGCAGTAGCCCAGCCTATAGCCTATCATCCGTCAGCAGCCTTGATCAGTCATCGTCAAGCCTTGATGAGTCATCCGTCAAGCGTTGGCTAGTCATCATAATTCATACGTAGCTACATCATCATACACTAGTCGTCCTACATATCGATGGGCCCTATGTATCGATAAGTCATCCTACGTCACGTCATCTAATATTCTCAACACATATATTCCGCGCGATACCCGATCATCATACGATTTTGATCACGCATCACGCGTGGGGCTAAATGTTTGGGGTAATTCAGGTCTTAGCCCAATTAGGGTTTAAATGGCTAAATTACTCTAATTAACACTAAGCTAAGCCCATTATTCTTAAAAAGGCCCGTAATACTCCTTATTACGGAGTTACCCTCGATTATCTTAATAATCACGATTTTGTCATCATAATACCCTATAAATACCTGATTTGCAGCATAATTCAGGCAACTTTTTCTGATTACTCTAAACCTCCTTTTTCATACTTTCTCTCTACAGAAAAGTAATCTGACTTGAGCGTCGGAGAGGCGATCCCGGAACCACCCCCGTGGTAGTCTATCTTCGTTGTTTTGCAGGCTCTTGGACATCCTATTGCGGGCAAGCGGCTACGACAATTCCCAAAATACCTTCATACAAATATAAATATTTCTGTTCCGGAAACATCAACCAAACATTTTAGCCAAAGTCCCATGAATTTTATTAAGGAATTGATTTCCTATGAATTAGAATTTCATGGGAATTTTCACTTCCCACATAAACCTAACAACCACTAGTAGGATTAGATATTTAATTAGAGTTTAATCAGGAGTATTAAATGGTAGGAACCGGTTATGTACGGCGATAAAGAGTAGTTTATCTTTTGCTAGTTTTTAGGATCTTATCTTTATCTTTTAGTTTGATCTTTTATGTTTTAAAGCTTTCATATTTAGAGTAGTTTAAAGAATACATGTACAATTTATTTTATTCATGTTGCCGAAAGATCAAGAAATTGATATTGTTGAGCTAGTTTGGGACATATTGTTTGTTCATCTTATCAATGAAGGTTGATGATTAATTCCTTTGACTTTCATTAGTTTTGATATATTTAGTTGGTGATTAAGTTCTTTTTGCTATATTGATTAATTTGAACCTTCATAGTTTAATTTTTTTAAATTCTTTATGAATTAGACTTGAAGTAAAGTTCGCACACCTAGGTTAAGTTTCTCGTAGCTATATCATGTTGTATCTTAGCTCCTTAAAGCAAATTATCAAATTGAGAACGCGGCATTTCAGACTCTCAAATTGAGGAGGTGACATCGTCTATTATATGAGTAAAGGATGATGCATTTCAGACTGTCCAAGTAGACTCTCAGACACATGAGGCTACATCTCATATCGTATGATTAGATTCTTAGATTAGCTAAGCATATCCTCGATTAGAGGATGTTGTACTTCAGAATACTAAAGGGTTAGCATCACAGGTCGTTTGAGTAGATACTCAAATAGAGAATGTTGCATCTCATATTACGGCCTTGACCAAGCAATATGGTATTTGATAAAATCGTCATAAGGGATATAATCAATACCATGAGGGACACCTCACATAATATAATCCTAGTTCAATAATTGATCAATACTCGAACAAAGGGGGCAAATTCTATGGGTACAATAAATATATCCTCCCGATTACATGAAAGCTCAATATGAAACAAGACCAAATGGCCCAAAGGCCCATATGACAGAAGACCTGCGTGTGGATCATCACTATATATATCCTTAGTAGGGCTAATGTAAAGGGGATCTCACATTCTTCAGTATTCCATCATTTTTTCTGTCCCAATTGAGCCATATTCAATGGTAAAAGCTTTAAAATACGGTAAAAGAATTTTATTTTTTGTACAGTAAATAGGGCAAATATTTACGGTACATTTAAACAACTAAAAGTAGGAAAATACACATAAATGGAAGAGAAACATCCACCAACATCTAATTATACGTTTAATCGCCTCTTGCGACCAATGCAAGTAAGAACTCCTTAAAGTTCCCGAGACATGTCTCCTCGATTTTCTGGGACAAATGATTTCCAAATCTCTCATGATACACAGCTTTTATCTCCTTCATATTAACATCGGCTTGAGACACGATCACTCGAGTTAGCCCTTCTTGGGTGAACTCATTAGCCCCTTTTCTTAATGCCGCATCCAAAACCTGTTCATTATTAGAACATTATAAACTTGGCATTCTATAACATGTTAAACAACATAGTACAAGCATCACTAATACTACTAATTGAAATTGCATCTTACCTTACTGAAATGCACCTCTGGGATAACTAAGCACTCAAGTGCTACTTTCAAGCTCAAATGACTGTCAAATTCCTGCGAGTAAATAGCAAAATTCCATGACCTTCCGAGTAAATAGTTTTGTCAGTGCTTTTACCATTATGACTAATGTTTACCTCATCAAGATCTTTGCCAAAGAGCTCCTTATAGTGTGTGAAGACGGCCTTAAGATGGAGCTTGCTTCTTGTAGAAAATATTCTCACTATTTCCTCATCTTCGACAGGAAGGTTCTTCTTGATAGCATGGTGAAGAGCCTCGGCCTCAGATTTAGCAGTCTCATCATGCACCCGTGAGCCTTCGTACCTGTAAACGCTCACCAGTGCTACCAAAAGCTGTGCAGCACAAATGAATTGTTACTCACCCTCCAGAATACTTACATTATGTAGTTTACCATACAGAATGTTCATCACCTTAAAGGGCCTCGTTTCTCAAAAATACTACTTTTGGCTACGAACCTAACAATCGACTTAAACCAATGCAGTAATACTATAATTCACTAAAGCTAGGATGTCTTGGTTATTTTACAATAATGTAGGAAACTGAGAGAAAAAAAAGTGCCGTTATTTTGAGATCAGACAAGCATAAAAGGAAACATTGAAGTTTATACGTACTGCAAGGAAGTATCTAACCTTGCGATCGTGGCCATGGACATGAGACGCAACATCTTCCTCGACTGAGGAGTCATATAAAGAGTGGTAGGCTTTTCTTGCTCCTAAGAGCTCTTCGGACGATCTTGTGCAAGCTACTTCTACAATCAAGCTATTACCCTCAGGGCCCTTGGTTAAAGCCTCCTTCAGCAAACGGGCATCTCTTTCCCAAGGATGCATGGTCCATAGCACCACAACACTCTAAGGTATGCATGTTAAGCACAAGAAGGTTAATTGTCAAGTGATATATGCTTATAGAACTGCAAAGTCTTAAAACATAATAAACATAGGAATGGAAAAAACATATACATGCCTTGAATCGTAGAACTTCATGCTTGATAAGTTCAACTTGATGTTCATTCCACTTCTCAAACTGGCGTTCATCTGGTAAAAAATGGTGTGGACTAGCCTTCCTGAATGAATGTTTTTGGTCATGTTGCCAATTGCCAACAATCGAAATCAATGCCTTTTCATCAACTCCAAGTCCTTCATCAAAGCAAATAAAATATTTGATTAATACATATCTTAGTACAAATTCCTAATAAGTTGAAGGTCTTGCCACTCAGTTGCGTCCCCATTTCGAAATACATCACCATGTTACCATAATATTTCTTTTTAGGTACGGGTTTTTGTGTACAATCAAACTATACTATAGACATCTCACTCCACAAAAAGTCTTATAGACGGACTTATGATAACTTACAAGCTGACTCTAAAACCAACTTGCTAGATTACAATTACTGGCATCATTATGCATCATGTCTATCAGTTTCCAGTTGCACTTAGGAGTAAGTGTATTTTGCTTAATTCTTCTCATTGACGCTAATTTTTTTAAAAATTGATGGGTTGAGACAACCCACTACTAACAGACACCGCAAATGAGTTGGAGTCCACTAGCTCCCTTCTCTATAGTACCCATTGGGTCAACTAAGTTTTCTCCTAATTTTTTGGCTCTGTTGCAATAATTTAGATGATAAATAGTACAAAACAAATTAATTTCAGTTATAAGTTATAACTAGTTCGATATAATAAACTTTAATATGAGCAATAATATGATTGTGAGGTAGTGTAAATTAATATGGGTTCAATAAGTGGAGATAAAGTACTATGAAAAGGGAATAAACTTTTGTCATTTAAGGAACATGTTGGAAAATTTTTGGAGAACAGATGTAAACGGAAAGTAGGCATGGAGAGAGTATAACATTACATAGGAAGTTCAAATAATTAATTTAGAAGGATCTAAAGCTTAGCATTCAAAGGTATACAGGTAGAAAATATGAAAGGAACCTATGTGGATTACTCCCGCCTTCTTACCTCCTACCCCTACCCTTTTTCCTATCTTCTCTTCCACGTACCCTAATTTCAATTTAGGGGCTACCGGCCTACCGCTATCTTTTAAGAGTTTGTAAGCCCTTTTTTTCTTTTATTTATGTTATTGTTTCTAATGTACAGTTTTTCTACCTATAAAATGTGTTACATCTATACATATATTAGAGTTTATCTCTTCCCATGTGAGAGTTTGGAGACTTAATTTTTGTTATTCATGTGATTCTAAGGGTTTTGTTGAACGGAATTTTGTTGAATATTTAGAGTATTTGGTAGGATGAATTCATGTAACTTTTAACTTAAGCTACTTGGTTATGGTGTCGTTGTTTAAATTACGTTAAAGTGCATGCTTATTGTTTATGGTATAGTAAACAAGTATAACTTCATAAGTCTTGAAGTTGAACCAAAGTGAAGAGCCAAGCAAACGAAGACGAAGAAGGGAGCAGGGGCGGGTCGCGGCCCGCGACCCAGGTCGCCACAATTGTCGCGACTCGCGACCAAGCACTGCTTTGCTTGTGCTCCAAAATTCGTCAAGGTCGCGACTCGCGACCGTTTTCGCGACTCGCGACAAGGCCGTTTTACGGGTGTCTTAAATGACGGTTTCATGCCGTTTGAGAAGTAAAAGGACGGTTGTTTGGCTTTGGTTACGTGCATATAAGTGGGAATACCACTGATGAATGTTCATTATGTTATTATCATTCTCTCAAAAAGCACTTAAGTTTCTCTCTACTTTTCATTGATCATCAAAGCAAAAATTACAAACACGTTTGTTCTCATTTGGTGATTCTCATACGAGCGTGATAATCACTGTTTCTTCTTTGTATCTCGGAAGTGAATTTCGTGCAACCCGTGCTTCGTATAGGGTCGGAATATTGCTTTTGGGAAAGTGTTCTCATACACGCCTAGAAGTTCGTTATTTGTTGCTGTTGTCAATTGTGTGTTCATCTTCTTTTCCCGGTTACTAGCACTAACAATCCAAAAGCGATATTCTCTTTAAAATGGCTACACTTCGTGATATGACAGCGAATTTCCACAAACTTGACAAGTTTGAAGGCGTGGGTTTCCGTAGATGGCAAAAGAAGATACACTTTCTTCTTACCTCTTTGGCGGTGGTGTACATTCTCACATTCCCGAAGCCTATTGAATTGGATGATGAGACGATTGAAGCTACGAGGAAGAGGAAGAAGTGGGAGAACGATTACATATGCCGTTGTCACATTCTCAATGGTATGTCCGATGATTTATTTGATGTTTATCAATACTATGAATCCGCTAAAGTTCTTTGGGATGATTTAGAGTCTAAATATATGGCCGAAGATGCTTCTAGTAAGAAATTTCTAGTGAGCAATTTTAATAATTTTAAAATGGTTGAGTCTAGGCCAATTATGGAGCAATTCCATGAAATCCAAAGAATTTTAGGAAGCTTTAAACAACATGATATTAGTATGGATGAAACATTTGCCGTTTCTTCAATAATCGACAAATTACCCTCCTCTTGGAAAAATGTTCGAAATAGTTTGAAACATAGAAAAGATAAAATGACTATTGAACAACTGGGTGCTCATCTTCAGATTGAAGAGCGCATTCGGGTTCAAGATGGTCAAAAGGAGGTAAATCATAGTTCTTCCACTATTAACATGGTGAGGATGGAAAGTCTCATGACTCTAATCCTAAGAAGAGGGCACATAACTTCACCGAGGGAAACTATGGTAAGAAACCAAAGTTTGGTGGAGGAGGACAACAACGAGCCTGTTGGGAATGTGGAAAGCCCGGTCACTTCAAGAAGGATTGCACTATTTGGAAGAAAAAGATGAACAAGAATGGGCATGGTGGTGGGAAAGGCGATTCAAGCCATACCCAACCCAAGCAAAGTACTTGTGCACAAGTTTCACTTAATTCGGTTTTGAATTATGTGTGTACGATTTCTGAAATCTTTTGTATACAGAATGATTGTTCATGGTACATCGATTCGGGAGCTTCAACACATGTATGCAAGGAACAATCTCTTTTCAAGACTTTCAAGGAGGCGGATGAAGGAGAAGTTTTTTACATGGGAAATGATTCTACTGCTAAAGTATTAGGAGTAGGTCAAGTTGAGCTAGTTTTTAGTTCCGGAAAGTCTCTTGTTTTAAGAGATGTTGTATTTGCTCCGGACCTTAGAAAGAATCTAGTCTCGGGAGCTATCTTGAATCGAATAGGTTTTAAAATGGTATTTGAGTCGAACAAATTTATTTTATCTAAAAGAGGGTCATTTGTAGGTTTGGGTTATTTATGTAATGGTATGTTCAAGTTAAGTATTTCGAATACTTTGTTAAACAATGTTTGTGTTGTTAATGATAGTTCTTCTCTATGGCATTACCGGCTTGGTCATGTTAATTATAGAAAGCTTTATTCTATTTCAAAGGATGATTTGATTCCTAGTTTTGATCCAAGCATAGAGAAGTGTAGAACATGCATGCTTACTAAGATAACCAGAAATTCTTTCCCAAATAATGTGGAAAGAGATACTAATTTGCTTGATTTGGTGCATAGTGATCTATGTGATTTCCATAGCACTCCTTCTTTAGGTAATAAGAAGTATATCATAACATTTATAGATGATCATTCTAGGTATTGTTATGTTTATCTTCTATTCACTAAAGATGAAGCTCTAGATAAGTTTAAGATCTATAAAAACGAGGTTGAATTGCAACTAAATGACAAAATAAAACGGCTTAGAACCGATAGGGGTGGTGAATACCATGATCCTAATTATTTTCAATCATTAGGAATCATACATGAAAGAACCGCGGGTTATACACCATAACAAAATGGTATAGCGGAAAGAAAGAATAGAACTTTACAAGAAATGGTAAATTCTATGTTATCCTATTCGGGTTTAAGTGATGGATTTTGGGGTAAAACAGTTTTAACGGCTTGTTATTTATTAAACCGCGTTCCTATGAAAAAGAACAAAGTTACACCCTATGAATTATGGTACAAAAGAAAACAAAATCTAAGTTATCTTAGAGTTTGGGATTGTAGGGCAATTGTAAAAGTGCCGGAACCTAAACGTAAAAAGTTAGGTGAAAGGGGAGTTGAATGCATCTTTATAGGGTATGCTATTCATAGCAAGGCCTATAGGTTCTATGTTATAGAACAAAATGACGTTTGGTCAATTCACACTATTGTGGAGTCAAGAGATGCAAATCTTTGATGAAAATCAATATTCATCAATTCCTAGACCAAAGGATGTAACTCCAAGTACCATAATACAAGAAGATGGTCGGTCTTTAAATGATCATGAATTAGATGAACAAACTCTAGAAGAGAATGTAGCATCGACTTTATCACAACCTACGAGAAGTAAAAGGGCAAGAAAGGAGAAATCCTTTGGCCCGGATTTTCATGTATATTTGGTTGAAGGGTTTAGAAGTTCTATATTGACTAAATTTCCATATGTGTTTAATGTGGAAGGTGATCCTTTGACTTATGGTGAGGCCATGAGATCTCAAGATGCTCCTTTTTGGAAGGAAGCTATTGATGATGAGATGGATTCCATCATGGGGAGTAACACATGGGTTTTGGCGGATTTGCCTCCCAAGTGTAGACCTATTGGGTGTAAGTGGATTTTCAAGAAGAAAAAGAAAATCGATGGAACTATTGATAAGTTCAAAGCCCGGTTAGTGGCTCAAGGCTTTTCCCAAAAGCCGGGTATCGATTATTTCGATACATATGCACCCGTTGCTAGAATCTCTACTATAAGGTTGTTGATTGCTCTTGCGGCTATACACAACCTTGTGATCCATCAAATGGATGTTAAGACAGCGTTCTTAAATGGAGAGCTAGATGAGGAGGTTTACATGAAACAACCCGAAGGGTTTGTTGTAAAAGGTCAAGAAAGTAAAGTTTGCAAACTCGTTAGATCTTTGTATGGGCTAAAACAAGCACCCAAGCAATGGCATCAAAAGTTTGATGAGGTTGTGTTGTCTAACGGATTTAAGTTAAATAATTCGGACAAGTGCGTATATAGCAAATTTGATGACCTAGGTCATGGTGTTATGATTTGTCTATATGTAGATGACATGTTGATTTTTGGGACTGATTTGTCACAAGTTGAGTGGGCAAAGGCTTTCCTATCATCAATGTTCTCCATGAAAGATTTAGGAGAAGCGGATGTCATTCTAGGCATAAGAATTAAAAGAAGCAATGGTAAATTGAGTTTATCTCAAACACACTACATTGAAAAAGTACTTAAGAAGTTCAATGTGAGTGATTGCTCTTTTGTATCAACTCCTATGGATCCAAGTGAAAAATTAATGCCAAATGATGGTAGTGCGGTATCTCAACTTGAGTATGCACATGTCATAGGTTGTTTGATGTATGCTATGACGAGTACTAGGCCGGATATCGCATTTGCGGTAGGAAAGCTCAGTAGGTATACTAGTAACCCTAGCATGAAGCATTAGCATGCTATTCGTCGTGTCTTAAGGTATTTGGGGAAAACCAAAGACTATGGTTTATCCTACAGTGGATATCCTTCGGTTTTAGAAGGTTATTCGGATGCAAGTTGGATCTCTAATAGAGAGGATCACTCTTCCACACGTGGATTCGTTTTTCTACTTGGGGGAGGTGCTATCTCTTGGGCTTCTAAGAAGCAAACTTGCATTGCGGACTCCTCCATGACTTCGGAGTTCATTGCTTTGTCCTCGGCTAGTAAAGAGGCGGAGTGGTTAAAGAATCTCATGATTGAGATTCCTTTGTTGCCAAAACCAATATCGCCTATAGTGATACATTGTGATAACGATGCAGCTTTGGCAAGGACATATAGTCAAGTTTATAATGGTAAGTCAAGGCACATTGATGTGCGGCATTCCTATATTCAAGGACTTATCAAGGATAGTGTTATCAATGTTGACTATGTGCGGACTACGTATAATCTAGCGGATTGTTTCACTAAGGCCTTGGCTAGAGATACGGTGAAGAGGATGGCAATCGGTCTTGGATTGGAGCCTTTAGTTAATCACGAGTGAGGGAATCTTAACTTAACGCCCAATAAGACGTTGGGTCTTAAGTTCAATAAGATTAATTCCTTCATTTGATGATTGAAGAACATTTCTAAATATCCTCTAAGTATTGTTCTTATATTGACTATGATGTTGATAAGAGGTTGTATATCTTAATAGTTCTCTTGTTATGCCTTGTCATAGTGGCATGTTTCTTTAAGAGTTCTACCTATGTAAGTGTGAAGTTTAGTCACTTCAAGTAGCTATAGGGGCATAGCTATGATACACTTATAAATGATACGGACACAAGGCTTAACGTGTCAAGTTTAATGAGTTCAAATAGTTAATCTTGTGTGTATGGTATCTTCAAGCTTTTCACTATGTATTGAGATTGGTTCAATCGCTTGCGACACCTTTCGGATACGGATTCTTGGAATGTATATTATACTAGGTGGAAGTTCAAGTCTTAGTACACTTTCATTGATGCATGAGGTTGTTTGTTTTGATGATGTGTTTTGTGCTTAGTTCCTTTTAGAATACTCTAAATAGGGGAGGATTGTTGAATATTTAGAGTATTTGGTAGGATGAATTCATGTAACGTTTAACTTAAGATACTTGGTTATGTGTCGTTGCTTAAGTTATGTTAAAGTGCATGCTTATTGTTTATGGTATAGTAAACAAGTATAACTTCATAAGTCTTGAAGTTGAAACAAAGTGAAGAGCCAAGCAAACGAAGACGAAGAAGGGAGCAGGGGCGGGTCGCGGCCCGCGACCTGCGTGTCGCACCTCGCGACAGTTGTCGCGACTAGCGACCAAGCACTGTTTTGCTTGTGCTCCAAAGTTCGTCAAGGTCGCGACTCGCAACCGGTTTCGCGACTCGCGACAAGGCCGTTTTACGGGTGTCTTAAATGACGGCTTCATGCCGTTTGAGAAGTAAAAGGACGGTTGTTTGGCTTTGGTTACGTGCATATAAGTGGGAATACCACTGATGAATGTTCATTATGTTATTACCACTCTCTCAAAAAGCACTTAAGTTTCTCTCTACTTTTCATTGATCATCAAAGCAAAAATTACAAACACGTTTGTTCTCATTTGGTGATTCTCATACGAGCGTGATAATCACTGTTTCTTCTTTGTATCTCGGAAATGAATTCCGTGCAACCCGTGCTTCGTATAGGGTCGGAATATTGCTTTTAGGAAAGTGTTCCCATACACGCCTAGAAGTTCGTTATTCGTTGTTGTTGTCAATTGTGTGTTCATCTTCTTTTCCCGGTAACTAGCACTAACAAATTTGTGCAGGATTGCAACTTATGTTGTTGAAGCTTTACATACTTAAATATGTCAATACTTCGTTTACAATCAGTTGATTTGAATCCAGTTTACTTCAAAATTACAAAAAATTGCTAGACCCCCTTGTAAAAGGTTGCAACTAGGGGTGTTAATGAGCCGAGCCGAGCCCGAGCTTGGGGTCGCTCAAGCTTGGCTCATTATACTTTGCTCGAGCTCGAGCAGAGTCTCGAGCTTTTCGAGCTTAGATTATCAAGTCCTAGTTACACAAAACTAGACTTGGATTCAAAAATTATAACAAAATAAAATATATTTATAGGATATAATATATTATAACTAAGTTTATTTATTTTTCCTAGACTTATTAAAAATAAACTACTAATATTTGAGATCACTATGTTAAAAAAACATAATTCAAAAATATTTCGAGCTTCTTCACGAACTTTTCAAGCCGAACATGGCTGTGCTCGGCTTGTGAAAATTTCGAGTCGAACTCGAGCAGCTCGCGAACAGTCTAAGCTTATTAACACCCCTAGTTGCAACACACATCAATGTGAAGGGCGAGGGTTTTCAGAAATGTTAAATCTTCTCAACGATCGTAATTTTGTTATTTTAAAATTAGATTTATTTCAGTTTGGTATGTATTTATTAGTTTTGTCTTGTATTATATATGTCATATGACGTCAAATCAATGAACGAATTTTTATTTCAAATACAAAGAGAACATTTTGCTTAATTTTTTTTACCAAACTTGATTCAACACAAAGAAAAAAAAGAGTGACAGAATGACCCTAAGCGTTGGCAACCCCCGAAAAACAAATACAGAAAAATGGTAATAAATACATTAATTTTAAAAATATTTTTTTTCTATCTTTATCATAAAGGATGGCACTCTTTAAGATTACCCAAACACTTCCTCAAAAAAAAGTACTAGCAGAATAATTGTACTAGTATAGAACATTAAAAGAGCACGAGTTTAATAGTCCTTCAAAGAACTGGTAAGCAGACAATCAATTAACAACGAACATTGGCACTATTTATAATTATTGTTCTTGTCTTTGTTAGAGCACCAATAATTGGTTGGTAGGCGTAGGCCCATCCACTAAAGATGGACAGTTGTCCACACCAAGTTGATAGATACCTACATTAATTTTCTGTTAGACAATTCCATTTTCAATCTCAATTATAAAATCAATTATGGGCCCATGGTGTGTTTCCCAAGGTTAGTAAGGTATCTAAACTAGCATTACAAAGTTTGTGTTTATATGAACTAAAGTGAATTGAAGTTAACGGAATAAAAATGAATTGATATTTAAATATCATCTAAACTCAACTGAATATGTAAGTGCAAGTACTCGGGGTTTCATAATCCTTTATTCGCCTTTTGCTTTCTTCTTAATAAATCTTCCACTAATATAATAACTTCTTACTGTATCTTTTTATAACTTCCACATCTTCCTCTCTCGGTCAATAATATCTCGGTTAATCTTCTCTTTCATGTATATTTCACAAGTATAACTTATTGTTAATTTCTCATGTTTCTAATGTCATGTATAATTTACAATCTAAAGAATTTATTTAAACTGAATTATAAAATTTAAAAGTTATGAATGAAATTACTTAATTTTTTCTAATTATCGCTAACATTTTTACTTAAATAATATATTTTTAATAGTATATTATGCAAAAGCTATGATCCTAAGTAACAAAAGAATAAATTAACTCAGACTATATAAAATAAATTACATCTAAAAGGTAAATATTAAATTACACATCATGATCGGGGGCATAGACCAAGCAAAAAAAATTAGTTTTATAATTATTCAATATTCTAGATACCCGTGACATAGACTAGTTATTGTTTATTAACTACAATTTTATTATACATCCGGATATATCATGAGTATGGTATACCCACGGCTTTACCAATATTCTCTTTAATACTTGGCCAAAAAATTAACGCGTCATTTTGGAGTTGTTTTGTGATGGAAACGAAAAGTTCTTCAAAATTAAATACTTCCTATTCTTTTCATATAAGTTTGTTTTAAGTTAGCTTTTTTTAGCATTTTTTTTTATCGATCTTTCTTCTATCATATGAGTTCACTTTTTCTTTTCTTCTATTTCTCTCCTCTTTAAAAATTATTTAAGAGTTCATGAAAAAAAATATATAGCAACTAAAAAATGAGGAAGTAGAAAATATATCGTCCCAACACGTGTCTCTGTTCCTTTTGTAGTTTTTCTTGCTTTGTTAGGACTTGCCCCATTTTTTCAACCAAAAAAAGTGTCACTGATTATTCAATGGCTACAATAAAATTGTAGTCATTGCAATGGTTTCAATCTCAACCCTTATTTTTTTCGTAGATTCATCTTGTCCATTAAATATAATTAAATTTTTAAAAAAATTGACATTCTTTTTTATTAAATTATTTAGATTAATGGTCAAGATAATTCTAAAACTAATGAAAGGTTTAAATTTAAATAGTTATATATAATGGCTACAATTTTATTATAACCATTATAAAATTATCCCTGATTTTATAGTTTTTGCTGTTTTATAGTCCGTTACTTTATTTGTTTAGTTAAAATATATTGACTTTTCTCCCAAAAAAAATAATATATTGACTTTTCCATTATTTATAATTGAACTTCAATCACAAACTTTTTACTAACATATACATAAATTAATCGTAACACGTAAGATGTTGTTGCAGCATTTATATAAATTTAAGATATCATTTATAATTTATACTTTTAGATTAGTAAAGATATGTATAAAAAAGGTTATGTATCAGCCCATACAAAAGTCCAAGTATTACGGAAAAACGCTAATAATTTATCCATCTTTCTCTGTGCTTAAACAAGCTTGATGCCACTAGCCTAACTATGTGGTGTCTTTTTTAAAATAGTCTTTTTTTTGTACTACGAGGAGTTTCCCACCGCCTTAGGCGAGTAGGCTAATCTCCCGCGGGAGTTTGCATGGGTACCTCGATGGGCAGCATCCCTCCCAGCTGAGATTTTTTCCATTTCCAAGGCTCGATCCCGAGACCTTGGTTAAGGAGCAAGAGGCCCTTAACCACTCATGCTAACCTCAGTTGGTTTTTTTAAAATAGTCTTTAACTCTCGATAACTAGCAAATGTCTTAGTTATTTGAGTTACTTTCAAAATCGTCTAAACTATTTATTTTATTTGCAAGGTTAAGAAGAAATCTCGTAATTAGAACTGTTACTTAATAATCAAAAGTTGAAGCTATGTTATTAAGACCACCCATATATAAAACGGCAAGTTTTCTTTTCTAAAAGGGAATAACTATAGCATATAATATATTATCTTAAGAGTTAAGACTAAGCACTTAATTAATACTTCTTAATAATACCTTCGTTGTTTTAATTGTAACATATTGACTTTTAACGCTATTTATATTCTTCATTTTGACATATTTCTATATACTACCTCCGTTTTTTATTAATCATTATATATAGAGTTTTACGCCTCCCAATGCACAACTTTGAATGCTAATAACTCTAATTATGCTTAAGTAAAAAATATAGAAAGTTAATTTTAATTAAGTATGTACCGAGATGAATCTAACAAGATCTCACGTGATTATGTTTATCCTCATACATAAATCATTATAGTTGACTAAAGGGAGATGGATGAATAGTGTAAAAAGAGAAATGTAGTGATAAAAAAAAGAACGGAGGAAGTACTAAACTATTATAATATTTACATGTTCACAGTTATATATATTCTGTGTTGAAGTTATGCGCTGACAAACATATCAAAGACTTTTAGATACTATTACAAAAGTGGAAGTATTATTGAAAATTCTTATATGACACCATTAGACCATGAAGTCTAGATAATGTTTTCCATCCAACTAGAAACTCTTTAAACGCTAAAGGGGTGTTTGTTTACCGGGAATAAAGGATGTGAATAGGATTATATATCCTCATATTTTATATACTTTGTTTGTTTAGTAGATTTGGCAGTTTTGAACGGGAATGAGAGTGGGATTAAATGAGTTGTATTCCCATTAACCTATGACATAGGAGGGCCATGTATTATGATGGGAATAAAAATAGGGGTTAAAAAGATTTATTTGTTATTAATGAAAAGAAAAGGAGAAATAATTTAAAGGAGATGAGTAAGGGTTAAAGTAATCTTAAAATTTATCCCCCTTCTAATCTTACATAGAGTTATATTGGCACTCCAAATTTTTATTTAAGCATTCCTTCTTGTAAGTAGTTTATAGGAAATTGTTCTCTTATTAAAGGAGTGCCTAAATAAAAATTTAAATTGCCTAATTTGCTATCCTGTTTCCACCCCTAAAGGTTGCAATCGATTCATTTGAGTCGGGTCTTGGGTCGTGTTAAATTGGATGAAGTTGATTTTTGGGTCGGTTTCAGATGTGTTTTGAGTCGGGTATCGGGTCATATTTGTTTCAAGTCGGGTTTGATTTCGTATCGAGTTCTAATCAGGTCGACGCATTTGAAATGAAGGTATATATATATAAATCAAAATATTGTCGTACTTCAGTTTGTTATTCCTCTAATATTCGCTCTAACTGTGTTGTTTTCTTTAATCTACCGAATTTTCCGAGACAAACAAAATAGAAAACTATTTGGAGTGTTTTGGGACACAAAGAGTACTATTTTTACTACTTCCTGTTGGAGTTTGTGAGAAGAGTAATACAAAAACTCTTGAGTTGCTTCAAAAGAATATGAAGAGTTGGGGATCCCATATAGGAAGAATAAGAGGTGAGTGGTGAGTTTATTAATAGTTATGTTCCTAGTATCTATTGAGTTGGTGACTTGGTAGGCTTTTGTGGTTGGGCTCTTGATTGGGCTAGTCCACACACGCGCGCGCGCGCGCCGCCGCCGCCCGCCCGGACCGGGCCATGGGCCATGGGCTTTGGGCTTTGGGCTTTGGGCTTTGGGAAATAACTTAACTTAACTAAATTTTTACTGGAAAAATCTGTCATGCTTATATGACTGTTATGGAATCAGTCAATTCCTAAATCCACTCCTTATTGACTGCTTCCACTAGCCGTTAGTGGGCAGTTTCCTTTGCCCATTAATTACCGTTTTTAACACGGTTTTAGGAGTCAGTTTTCCCCTTCTTCTGTCCCTATATATACCCCCTTCCTGGCACAGTTTTTAACACACAGAAAATTATCCTCTCATACTTCTCTCTGTTAATCTCTCTCAAACACTGGGCAATATTAAGAGCGTTCTCAAACTGTCTCTCTGTACTTCACCGGCGAGTCAGTGTTGTGTTAACCCTGGAGGTTGTTTGCCACGAGTCCGTGTGTTCGTAGCGGGGCAATTTCAACTTTAGGGCAGTGATCATATCACGGCACAGCAATTTTACAGATAAGTTTTATAATCTACCAGTCATACTTCCTACAATCTAAAGTTGAAATTTTTCCGTTTTTGAATCTGTTATTATGGCCGGTATTCCTGTTGCTGTTCCTCTTAATTCTGTCAACCCCTTTGTTCCTGATATGTCGAAATTAGACCCTTTGGATGGGAAAAATTATATTATGTGGTCTGATAAAATGGAATTCTTTTTAGGCCAAATTGGGGTAGATTACTGCTTAACTATTGATGCTGCTCCTGTTGACGCAGTTAGGGATTTTGAGAAAGATAATAAAACATGTAGGGGAATGTTATTGCATTATATGACTGCTCCTTTATATATGATTTATAGTAAGTCGAAAAAGGCAAAGGATATTTGGGATGCACTTAAGGTTAAGTATGGACTAGATGATTTTGGGACTAAGAAATATGCATGTAGTCGTTGGTTAAAATTTACTATGACTGATGACAAACCTGTTTTAGACCAAGTCCATGACTATGAACATTTGTGTGCTGAACTTGCTGCTGAAAGTATGGTTATTCCTGATTTATTTCAAGCTAATTGCCTTTTAGAGAAACTGCCACCCTCTTGGGAGACCTATGTTCACTCTATGAAACATAAGCAAAAAGACTTCACCCTTCAGGAATTAGTTTCCCACATTAAGGTTGAGGAGCAAAACCAAATTCAGACTAAAGGAAAGACTGACCATTCTTCCACTTTAGCCAACCTTATTGAGTCTAAAAATTCTGGAAAAGGGAAAAAGGGTAAAAGTCAGAACCATGTTCACGGAACTAGGCAGAATGGTAATGGGTTTAAGGGTAAGAAGCAATTTCAGGGTAACTGCTATGTTTGTGGTAAATTTGGACATGCTGCTAGGGATTGTAGAAACAAACAGGCTTCTTCAAATGCTGCTGTCACCAAACCAAAAGACAACAAAGCACAAGTCAACCTTGCTGAAGATGACATTATTGCTGCTGTGGTGTCCGAGGTGAACCTGATTAGCAATATTTCTGAATGGGTCGTGGACACTGGAGCTACCCGCCACATCTGCTCAAGCAAGGAAATGTTCCAGACTTATGATAAAGTTTCAGAAGGAGAATGTGTCTTCATGGGCAACTCAAGCACTGTGAGTGTGTTAGGCAAAGGAAAGGTTTTTCTAAAGTTAACCTCTGGAAAAACCATTGCTTTGCAAAATGTCTTGCATGTTCCTGATATCCGCAGAAACCTCATATCTGGTGCACTTTTAAACAAGGCTGGAATTAAATTAACTTTTTCTGACAGACTTGTATTAACCAGAAATGGTGATTTTGTGGGTAAAGGATTTTGTAATGCTGGACTCTTTGTTTTGGATGTAATTTCTGATAATAAAATTTCTACTGCTTCCGTTTATATTGCTGAGTCTGTTTCTTTATGGCATTCTAGACTAGGTCATGTGAATGTTGCATCCATTAAAAGGCTAAAACGACTTAGTCTTATTTCTGACTTTAGCAATACCTCTTTTGACAAATGTGAAGTATGTGTAGAGGCCAAACACCCTAAGAAAGCATTCAACAAGAGTGTTTCTCGTTCCTCGACCCTATTAGAACTAGTCCATAGTGACTTAGGTGACTTTAAGAACTCTATGAGTAGGGGAGGGAAGAGATATTATATTACTTTTGTTGATGACTTCTCACGTTATACTAAGGTCTACTTGTTAAGTACGAAAGATGAGGCTGAAGAGAAATTTCTTATTTATAAAGCCGAAGTAGAAAACCAGTTAGACCTTAAGATAAAGAGAGTGAGATCAGATAGGGGTGGAGAATATGATGGACTTCCACTTAAGAAATTTTGTGAATCTAATGGAATTATACATGAGGTTACAGCTCCCTATACACCTGAACAAAATGGAATAGCTGAGCGAAAAAACAGGACTCTTAAGGATATGATGAATGCTATGCTTATAAGTTCAGGGATGCCTACTAACATGTGGGGGGAGGCAATTCTTTCTGCTTGCTATGTGCTTAACCGAGTTCCCCATAAGAAGTTAGATAAGACTCCCTATGAATTGTGGAAAGGTTTTAAACCTAATTTGGGTTACCTTAAAGTGTGGGGGTGCTTGGGAAAATTAGGACTTCCTGACTTTCAAAGGAGTAAGATTGGACCTAAGACTGTTGATGGAATCTTTATTGGGTATGCTTCTAACAGTGCTGCATATAGACTTATTCTTAAGGATGCTTCTGGCTTTGGTCCTATTAGAGAGTCAAGGGATGTAGAATTCTTTGAGCATATTTTTCCTATGAAAGTTAGTGTACAAACATGCTTGCCTGTTGCATCTTCTTCTACTTTGCATCATAATATTGCATCATCTAGTGAGACTTTAGAACCTAGAAGGAGTAAAAGAACTAGAACTGAGACTAGTTATGGACCTGACTTCATTACTTCTTTCCTAGCTGAAAAAGGATTTCTAGATGAGCAAAGAGTAAGTGCTTTTATATTGGAAGAGAACCCTAGAACTTTTGGGGAGGCCATGAGATCTGTTGACTCTAGTTTTTGGATGGAGGCTATTAACAGTGAAATAGAGTCTATTATGAGTAACAACACATGGATTTTGACTGACCTTCCTAGGGGTTGTAAGGCTTTGAGTAGTAAGTGGATTTTTACTAAGAAGTGCAAGCCTGATGGGACATTAGACAAGTATAAAGCTAGACTTGTAGTTGGAGGACATCACCAAAAGAAAGGTCTAGACTTTTTTGACACTTATTCACCAGTGACCAAGGTAGCCACTATTAGAGCATTAATTGCACTTGCATCCATTCATGATCTTGTTGTGCATCAAATGGATGTGAAAACTGCTTTTTTGAATGGTGAGCTAAATGAAGAGATCTATATGAAGCAACCTGAAGGATGTGTTGTTCTTGGTCAAGAGGACAAGGTATGCAAGCTCATTAGATCCTTGTATGGTTTAAAACAAGCACCAAAACAATGGTATGATAAATTTCATCAAACTATTACTTCAAATGGTTTTTTAGTAAATGATTCTGATGCTTGTGTTTATTCCAAAACAGATGGCATTGGTTGTGTTTTCATATGTCTATATGTGGATGATATGTTGATTTTTGGGACCAATATAGACATAGTGAATGCAACTAAAAGTTTCCTAAATTCGTGTTTTGAAATGAAGGATTTAGGAGAGGCTGATGTTATTCTTGGGATAAAGATTACTAGAACGTCATATGGCATATCTTTAAATCAATCTCATTATATTGAGAAAATTTTAAAGAAGTTTGATCAATATGATTGTGTTCCTATGAAAACTCCATATGATTCTAGTATTCATTTGAAAAAGAATAAAGGAGATAGTATATCACAAGAACAATATGCTAAAATTATTGGTAGTGTAATGTTCTTGATGAACTATACTAGACCGGATATAGCTTATGCTGTTAGTAGATTGAGTAGGTATACTCACAATCCTAATCAGGACCATTGGGGTGCTTTGATTAGATTGTTGAAGTATTTAAAAGGCACTATCAATTGGGGTTTGCATTATCAAAGAACACCTTGTGTTCTAGAAGGATATTGTGATGCTAATTGGGTGTCTGATAATGATGAGATTCAATCTACTAGTGGCTTTGTTTTTACTCTTGCTGGTGGAGCTATATCATGGAAATCATCAAAGCAAACTTGTATTGCCAAATCTACTATGGAATCTGAATTTATTGCTTTAGAATTGGCAGGACAGGAAGCTGAATGGTTAAGGAGTTTGCTAGCTGATATTCCATTGTGGGGGAAGCCAGCTCCATCAGTTTCAATGCGGTGTGACTCACAAGCTGCAATTGGGGTCGCGAATAATCAAGTCTATAATGGAAAGAGGAGGCATATTCGCTTGAGGCATGCTATAGTTAGAAATCTAATTAGAAATAATGTAATTTCACTCGAGTTTGTAAAGTCAGAGAGGAATATTGCAGATCCTCTCACCAAAGGCCTTTGTAGAAAAATGGTGCTAGAGTCGGCACAAGGAATGGGTTTAAAGCCTATTGTGGAGTGAATTATGATGGATACCCTTCTTAGAAAGTTTCTAAGTTCAAGGGTCAAACTAAGTCATAAAAGAACTCGAGTAGTAGATACTACTACCATTCCTATATTAATAAAAGTGATGTAGTATTTGTTTTTTACTGTAAAATGTGTAAGGATGAGTAAAATACTCTTAATAAGTTCATAGCCTTGAGAAGGTGGTTTGAAACAGTACAAACTTGATGAACTTACCTATGTGAATGTGGGGGTTACGCCCAATCCCCTATGAGATCCCTAAGGCTTAGGATCTCTAGAGCATTCATGAAAATCCAGGTATTGTGGGGCACTTATATATATATCGCGAGAACGTTTCTTATTTTGAAAAAGGTTTAGTGCGCAAGTATTGATTATGAACTCCGTAGAAGGTTCAAAGAGAAATCTACCTAATACGACAATATGACATACTTGTATGCACTGGGTATCAATTCAAGTCTCTAAGACATTGATGCTTACAAAACTGAGTATCTATTGCCCAAATCTTCTTTTTCAGCCCTGTTTCTTTCTGTCTCTTCTTTTGAATCATGTGGGGGATTGTTGGAGTTTGTGAGAAGAGTAATACAAAAACTCTTGAGTTGCTTCAAAAGAATATGAAGAGTTGGGGATCCCATATAGGAAGAATAAGAGGTGAGTGGTGAGTTTATTAATAGTTATGTTCCTAGTATCTATTGAGTTGGTGACTTGGTAGGCTTTTGTGGTTGGGCTCTTGATTGGGCTAGTCCACACACGCGCGAGCGCGCGCGCCGCCGCCGCCCGCCCGGACCGGGCCGTGGGCCGTGGGCCGTGGGCCATGGGCTTTGGGCTTTGGGAAATAACTTAACTAAATTTTTACTGGAAAAATCTGTCATGCTTATATGACTGTTATGGAATCAGTCAATTCCTAAATCCACTCCTTATTGACTGCTTCCACTAGCCGTTAGTGGGCAGTTTCCTTTGCCCATTAATTACCGTTTTTAACACGGTTTTAGGAGTCAGTTTTCCCCTTCTTCTGTCCCTATATATACCCCCTTCCTGGCACAGTTTTTAACACACAGAAAATTATCCTCTCATACTTCTCTCTGTTAATCTCTCTCAAACACTGGGCAATATTAAGAGCGTTCTCAAACTGTCTCTCTGTACTTCACCGGCGAGTCAGTGTTGTGTTAACCCTGGAGGTTGTTTGCCACGAGTCCGTGTGTTCGTAGCGGGGCAATTTCAACTTTAGGGCAGTGATCATATCACGGCACAGCAATTTTACAGATAAGTTTTATAATCTACCAGTCATACTTCCTACACTTCCTCCGTTTTCAAAAGCTTGCAACAAAGGGGGATTTTTTGAGAGACATAAAAAATTGGTTAGTTACAAGCTTTTGAAAACGGAGGAAGTATATAGAAGTACTATAAAATAATAATTATATTGAAAATTAGAATAGTATAACCATAAAATTACAAATTAAATGTAGATTTTAAAATAAATAGTATTCGGATCAATATCGAATTGGATCAATCTCATAGCGAGTCACCATGTTTCGGGTCTACATCAGGTTTATTCCGAGTAAATTTCGGGTCTCGGGTTGGGTCATTTACTCTAGTCGCGTTCACATACCCGTTACCAGTTACTGCACAAGGTAAGGGGGATATATTCATGAATTAATTCTTATACATTTTCACTTCACATACCGTTCTCTAATCCCAAAACTCTAAATTACACGTACCAAACGCCCCTTGATGAAACAGTAAAGGTAGCTTGCCAGGTTAATTAAGAGTTGAGAGCTAAAACTAATTGAAATTATATATCAAGCAATATTAATTAGAAAGAGTAGAAAGGAAAATCTAAAACCAATTAACCGATAGTTGAATAAATAAAAAAGGATAGAGAGAAACCTGAGAAAGCCTTGGTGAGAGCTCCATGGTCAGCAGAAAGATCAGCCATTAGTGAAGAGCTTCTTGATAATGCGTTACAGAGAGAGACAGAGATACCGATGACAACTCTAAATTGAATCTAATCAACAAAGATAGAGACTTTGAAATTGGACTAAAACGTGGCCTGTTTATTTGGAGAAGATAGCTGGCATTAGCAAATACTAGCAATGGCAATGGCAATGGCATTGGCAACCCAAGTTATATGAAAGTATCCATATAATGAGGGCATATCCGACATTTTAATGATTATTGTGGGCCAATCTTGAAATTATACAGGTTTCAGCAAAGGAGTTTTTGCACTACATTTATAACTCGTATCTGTTCTTTTTTATTCTTCTCTTGAACCAAATTGAAACGCTCTACTTTCGTCCAAATTAACTAGTCTTTGACCGTGTCAACCGAATATTAACTCAATTAAAATGATGATATTTGGTGATTACAACTACAAAGACGTTTTTTTTATTTGTTACAATTTAGTAGTCTAACCACTAATGTAATTTTTGTCAAAAAAAAATAGTAAAAAACGATAATATGTTATTAAAAAATTTAACTAATTCTTAATTTCTATTAAATTCCATATAACAACTTTAATCTTAATTAAAGTAGCATTAGAAGTGTAATGGAGTGATGGTTAAATACTCTTTCTTCTACACTTAAAATTGGTGATTTAAAACTTTACTTAAAATTTTAACGTTTGAGAATATCATGCATTAAATAGTAGGATTGAAAAAGGAAGGGTGGCCGGTGGTGTGCTATGCGTTTTATCAATTTTTCAGTTTGTGACTTTCCTTTTATTCTAGATAAAAATTTATTTAGTTTTAACAATCAAAATATCCATCTAGAGTTGTTTTTTTTTCAAACAGTTAATAATCTAACCTCCAAGTACTTTGGTTTAACAATATTAGCTTTAAAAAGCGAATGATGTTTGCGTTAACATATAAAGTTTGATTATGGAAAGAAGATAAGGAGAACCGACATTTTGTTTTAAGAATTGTAAAACCATTTAGTTGCATAGAGGAATTATGCCATTAAAGTAGGAATTAAAAAATATTGTAATTTTCGTGTTCAGCTCATTTTCCCTTAAAAAATGGAGATACTTGTGTATTAGCATACTAGCTTTCAGACCCGTGCAAAATGCACATGAATTTTTTTATCTACATAGTGTATTTATTTCCACATTTTTAAAGATAATAAGTGCATTAAAAGTCCAAAATTTTAAGATAACATGTGCATTTCACGATATTTTCCTCCAATTATCATTTACAAATATATGAAAATATTTAATGAAATATTATCTACGTAAATGTTGTTACCCAATATTTAGGTATCTTCACTAATAGGAGTACAATCTACTATATTAAAAGAGCATATACTCCCTCCACATCATAATATTCTTATTTCTCCCTAACTAGTTGTTCCAATGAAATGTTCTATTGCTTTGATTGGGCGGGATTCCCGTGGAAATAATTTGAATATAAATAATTATAAATGACTCATAAGCAACTATTTTATGTGCATCGAAGAAATAAAAGTTTATTAGGGGACAGAGGGATCACTTTATTAGTTGTTTGGGCCTAATCCAGTCATGACCCACTTCATTGATGAAAGTATCTAAATACCTCTGAGGTATGGATTTACTATTTCACCCCTTGGGCTCCCTCAGGCCATTAGTGAGGCCCATTGATTAACGACCTTCGTGATATCATCACCTTCACCAGGTGACATCATCCAAATACTATCTACTTATAAATAGTACTTTCACTTGATCATTTAGGTACGTTTATTTTTACGTTTTACACGCATCCCAAAGTACTAGCTTGTATTATTCTCTGATTGTGACTTGAGATCAAATCTAACTTAGGCATCGGAGAGATGATCCCGGAAACATCCCCGGGATATTTCACCGTGTTCGTTTTGCAGGTACTCGGACTATTGCACCTCAGACTGTCATTTGTTACTACCCTTATCTGGACTTGGACTTCCCTGAATTACAAATGTCTATTGTATTTCTTCGACCCGAAACATTAGTATACGTGTTCATTCCTATACTTTTTTTCCAAATAATGGCTGAAAGAAAATTGACTTATATATAATTATTTTATTAATATATTTCAATATTTTTTGATATCATCTTTCCTATCCATATCGATTTTTAAATTTTTTATTTAAAAATGCTTCCTCCGTTTCTTCTTGTTTATCTCATTTTCAGTAGCTTCAACTGTAACACCCCGTAATTTCACTAGAAATTTCGCGTGTTAATTTATATGGTTTACATTGTTATTTATAACTCTAAATATAATTTCATTTATAAAATTATATTCTATTAAATTAATGGTCATATTTGAAGCCGGAAAATATTTCGGCGGATAATGTATTATGAGTATTAATTTTATAATGTAGTTAGTTATAAATTTAAGTGTTGCGTGATTTAATTTTGAGCGTTAAATTATATATATATTCGACGCTAAATTATATTTGCTATTATATTTCCATAAAGCTTATATTTACTCCTACATTTTTTTTTATCTTTGGAATATTTATATATATATTTATGTCGTATAATAGAATGTAGTATTGTTTGGCATATTTTCAATACTCATGCTCGTGTGGGTTGTTTGAAAGGGCAATGTAGTGCTCGTGTATGCATAGTATAAAAAGTGTGTAAGTTTAGTAGGTGTATATTTATACTACGTTGATATTAATAATTTTTGTTTATAAAAGTTTTAGCGTATATTTTTATTTTTGAGCGTTTATAAATCGTGGATCTTGTTCACGCTACACCCTACCTAGTATTATGGGGGTCTAAATTTTAGTCTTTGCATTAAGGGGATTCAAAACTCTTGGGTAGCTTCTCACCTTTGTAACGTTAAGGTAAGTCAAGAGTCTCACCGCTTCAATCACCCTCATAATGCCCTTCATGATGACCATTAAACTTCCTCATAAACCCCCCTTATGGTGACCATTAAATCCCATTAACACTTACCCTTTTACTTATCCTCATGATGAGTTTAAAACTCAGAAAAACAATCCCTCCCCATCCCATTCACACGCCATTCACCAAGGAAAAAGGAAAGGAAAAGAAAGAGAGAAAGTCTCCCCGTTTTTCCCTTGCACACCCTCACAAAAATGAACATCTCCGGAGATCTAACCGTTGGATCGTCTTCAAATTTGGACAGCATGTTTTTAACATCTATACCTTCACTTTGACCGGAGGAATTCTTAATCCGAGCTTTATATCACCGGAAATCATGGTCGAAACACCACTGACTGTTTTAGAGGACCCTAAAATCGTTTAAAAGGGGAATACTTTGTTCAATGGATGAGAAGTCTTCAAGGGAGAAGAAGGTTTTGATGATCCGCACGTTTTCTAGGCTACTATATTATGTTTTGCGGCACTCCTCTCGAAGATCGAGGTAACTAGCGTTTTTCTATCACGTTAGGAAATGAGAAGTAACCTTAGGTTGTTAGAATTATTGTTAGAGAATTTAGTATCATGTTAGGATGAACTTAGAAGATTGTATTTGTACTACTCTTATTAAAATTATGTTAGGCTAAGTTTTTACTTGAATTCATATATCTAATGTTTTCTTACTATGCCGTTGTTATTGTGTTGTTGAAATGACTTGATTGTAAATGAATGGAAACTTTAAATTTTGATTTATGTGAATGATTTGGGAATTTGAGGAACTTATGATTTTTGATGCTAAGCAATTCATTTTGTATGGTGATTGGTTGGTTTTGACTTGTGATGATTTTGTATGATGTTCAATGCCTTGAGGTTTTGTCAAACAAACCCGCGAAGCTGTGTGGTCGCGGCACGTGACCCAATTCGTTGTCCGCGAACAGATTGGCCAGCCTGTTTTCAAATGGTCATATCTCACTCGTTTGTTATTGGAATTGAGCTTGTGACCAGTCGTTGGAAAGCTAACGAGCTAAATTTTAATGTCCCATTAGAATTTTCTAAAAATATTATATGTGCTGAGTGTTAGGTCTGTTTAAAGTTGTTGTTGTGTGCATTCTGTGCATAGTTAGCTTGCAGCATGATTCTGTGTTTCGTAAATGACTTTGGTAGTATTGTGGAGTATCCTAAGGCATGTTTGAAAGTATAATTTTAGTACTTGATACCATTTATTAATTCTTATGCCAAGTTTGAGTTGTCGACGTCGTAATGTTTGGGGCAGAATAACACTGCCCTTAGCATCACTTCGCCAAGAGTTATGTACGGAGAGTATTGTGACTTGATCATAATTTACTTCGTACCCAAACTCAGATGACATTTTGATGTTTTGTATGCCTTTTGTTGTATTTGTAGTATACTTTGATTAGTTTACCGTATCAATTTGGGATTTGTGAACTTCGATGATTTTGAGGATGTGATAATTTTAATGATTTTAATAATTTAAATGATTTTTAATGATTTTGACGGTTTTAATGGTTTTAATGATTTTTGATACCTTTGATGATTTTAATGACTTTGATGGATCTAATCGTTTTGACGAATTTGATGATTGATAAATTTGACGAATTTGATGAATTTGACGAATTTGACGAATTTGATGAATTTGATGAATTTGATGATTTGATGATTTGATGATTTGAAGTATATTATTTTGTCTTTGAATTTGAAGTTTGGTTTTTAATTGAGTTGAGTAGCCTAAGGGACGGCGTCCCGAAGGTAACGAACATGCACTCCGAGGGGTCAGGGGACATCACGTTGGGTGTTACCCTGCATTGGAGATACCTAGGACTTGTTGTCGTCCGAGAGGTCGGGAGATACTGCGTGTATTGTCTTGCATCTGGAGTTTGGCCATTCTTAGACACAGACGGTAGGGATCGCAACCGATAGGCCGTCTGGAGGTTGCGACCTGACATTTCTTGAGGAGGTGGGCTGCGGGTCACTAGCGTTCGCTCTCTCTATGTTAAATTGTTTATTTTCAAATTGTTGGTGTTTTTGTGATCCCTTTGATGTTGGTCTTTCGAAATTCTTTATTTTAAACATGTAAAGCATCCTTCTTAGTACTTTATGCTAAAGTTTGACGTTTGTTGCAATGTGTACTTTGCCTTCTTTTGCTGCTATTTGTGTTGTCTTGTCTTTGACGTTTGTTCTAACTTCATTTAAGTTTACTATTTGTTTCCTAAATTGGGCTGGGAGAACTGCTAGTTACTCCCCACTGATTGTGGAATTTTTGTTAATATATATTGCAGATGACGATGCTGTTTAGAGTTGTTGCTATATGGATCGGGGTTGTGCGTTTACCCGTGTAAGCAAGAAGGTTGTGCTAGTCATAGTGGACGAGCATTATGAGTCTGAGATTAGGACTAGTTTTGTAGTTGGTCTCAAGTAGTTTACCTTTGTTAGTTTGAATGTTAGTTTTAGAGTTGATCTTTTGGATTTTGGTTTCATATTTCGAATTTGGTTAAGTTTCGAGATTATGGATAGTTATGGTTATGGATTTGGCTTGTTTAGTTAGAGATGAGGGTATGGGACCTCTTCCTCTTTATATATATATATGATTTGGAGTTTCGATTACTATTATGGGACTCGTTGTTTATTTTAGTTTTAATTTTACCCCATAGAGTGATATTCTCGTCTCGGTGGTATTTCCGCTACCACTGATTTGATCGTTGTTACATTTATTTAAGTTAAAGCTTAGTTGGTAAAAGACGGGATGTTACTTCAACTGCCAAGGAAGATGATGTCATAGGCATGGGGTGAGAACAATAATTAAGGAGTCCACTTTTTTATAGTAGATGTGGTGATTAAAGTAGGTGAGAAAAAATTATAAGGTACATGTGGCACCAAAAAATGATAAAGTAGGGGTAGATGGGTAATATAAATTTTTCATATAGAGAAATATGACAACGTAAGACAAATAAAATGAAACAGACAAAAACGTAAAGTAGGACATGGCCCAGAAAGCAACTTTACACCTTCTATAAAACTCACTAACTCATATCACATCTACCTTTCTAATAAAATACAATTGATATCCAAACAACAATTTTTTATCTAAAACTACGTACCTGATCAAGTGTATAAAACTTTCTCAGACGGATAGAGTATTTATTGGTGTTTTCCTATATTCTTTCAAGTAGTGTATTAGATATTACAAAGTTGAAATTTTTGCATAGATGATGGGATAGAGGATATATTTTATTTTCCCTGTTTCATTTTTCTAATTTTGCTTAAAAACGAATTTTATATACTAATATGTTTTGTTAATATATTTTCATATTCAACTTTTCAAAATTTTGCTTGAACTTAATAGGTTTTAAACCTAATCTTAAACTTGATCTTATATAAATATTATTCTTTTCCTAAATTTTTCTCCTTACAATGACCTATAATAAAAAGATCATCCCAAATTTTGATGGGAGAAAAATAATCTCAAAAAATGGATCTCTTTTTGATATACCTCGGAAAATAGATTTATTGATTATTCTTTATTAATATTTTTTTTTGTAAATTTTAAAATATAATAGTATGAAATATACTTCCTTCGTTTCGCAATACTCGCAACTTGTTTGCACACTATCCAATGCAATACTTTGAACCTTAATATCTCTAACTATTGATAAGTAAAAATTATAAAAAGTTGATATTATGATAGTATGCATTATGACGAATTAAATAAGACTCCACTTCACTGTACTTCACTATATTTCAGGCACGTAATCCTATATAGGCACGAAAAACCCGTCTCAAAATACGTGCTCCAAAATCAGGCTTGTTGGTACTCGTTTCATAGGGATTCTCAAAATTCGTGCCCATATAGGGTGCACGGCGGTTTCCGTTTTTCGAAAAAATGTCGCCTTCAGTCTGAAAATCCCGTTTCGAATTACATGCCCAAAACCCGGCTTGTTGGTACTCGTTTCGTAGGAATTCTCGAAATTCGTGCCCATAAAGGGTGAAAAAACGCCGTTTAGTCCGTAAAACCCGTCTCGAATTACGTGCCTGAAAAACCGGCTTGTTGTTATCATAGGAATTCTCGAAATTCATTCTCTCAAAGGATGCACAAAGGTGTCCGTTTTTCGAAAAACCATCGTCTTTAGTCCGAAAAACTCGTCTCGAAATACGTGCTCAAAAACCTGCCTTGTTGGTACTCGTTTCGTAGGGATTCTCGAAATTCGTGTCTATTTTTTGAAAAAAAATCGTCTACAGTCCGATATGCACGACGATGTCTATTTTTGGAAAAAAACGTCGTCTTCACTCCGAAAAACGTGATTAAAGTCGTCTCGAAATACGTGTCCATTATCATGTGATATGTGAAAAACATATTTTTAAAATATTGTAAAATTGAAAAAAATTATAAAATATTAAACATGATTTGACCGGTCAAACTATGGATTCGTAGTGTAATTAGTGAAAATGGCAACAAGTTACTTAGATATTAGTCTTTCATGGCAGTAATTTACAAAAAAAATAATGATGACTATAATTAAGAAAATGGTTATTTTACATGGCACCTTGCTCATTTACTAGGCCCAAGGCAACGATCCATATAACAAAAAAGCAAAAGAAAAAAAAAACGACCCAATTGCATGAGTTAGTTAGCTTATAACGTGTGGTAGCGAGGGGCGCATGCGACCAACGCACCAACAACCCACACATCCGTGCAGCGTATCCCTGACCTACACACTTTCGATAACTCTTTTTTTATTTTAAGGCATTGCCTTGTATAAATTTGATCTGACATTTTACAAACAACTGAAAATTTACCTTATCTCTCAAACAATTTTCTTACAACTAATGTTTGAAAATATTTTTGGCTTCTTATGACTATATTTTAAGAGCGTAAACTATTTTGGCAATTTTCTTACGACTATGTTTGAAAATCATTTTGGCTTCTTCTTATGACTACGTTTGAAAATCGTATCTATCTTTTGACAGAAGACAAAATCAACAGCCAGGCCACCAAAAAGATGACTTGCAACACTCATGTGGTAGCGCATGTAAGCCATGTGTCATCGTGTGAGTATTGCGTGTATACTACGCGCTTGTCATCCACATATGCATGACATATTCTTTAGAATTTTCCTTTTCTTTTCGATTTTCTATCTATCTTCGGTGGAACTTCATTTGATCAGATCGATCAGAACTATTGTTCTAAGAAGCTTCTTCGTCTATAAGTAGGGCCCCCGAACGCTTTTCAACAACAGTTTTGGTAAATCTCTTACTTTCCCATTTAATTTTAAAATAACTCTCTACTTTAAACTTTTGTCTAATGTTATTTTAAAGTGGCACATACTCTCCCATAAGTCCGAGAACACGTTCGTAGCCAAACTTCAAAGGATAGCCGGTAAGTTCCTAAGGGACAAAAATCCACTCTGTAAGTTTGTTTGATATTGTTTGATTTTATTATTTGGCTATCAGTGAATCTCTCAATTAATACCCTCACAGGATAAGAATTTAAAAGGAATACTTTATCACGAATTCAAATGATATTCTTATCAAATATGCTATTTGACTATTAAGCACCATAAACTGAATTAATTTTTCGCTTAGCTTAAAGTTTAGTATTGTTTGCATAATAAGCTGGAGTTTTAACTATTATGTGTAGTAACACTGTTATTTCATTTATTTGAACTGAACATGCATTTAATTGAAGCATCTTATACACTATTGTGGCACACTCCTTTACAATGGTACCCTTGCCCCTAGATCCATATTTGGTACGAAACCAGTAGGAGTCATCCCATTTGAGATGCGGGGAAGAATAATGCAATTTCAGTTCCATGTTCCGAGCAGATCTCGCATGACTAAACACAAACGTGGTTTGTGAATATGACCTATCTTAAAGACTCAGTGAAGACTTCTAACTTTGTCCCTTTAATCGAGAAACTCACAAGCAGTTTTCTTACAGCTTTACAAAAAGGGGACATTTATTTGTTCTTTCCGACCCTTAGACCTCGAGTGAAGGAACCCGTAGGGTAGTTCCTCGCAGTTCCCTTTAAGGGGAAGGCACGACCGGCTATAGGACCATTTTTCAGTTGACCGCGATTAAAAGGTAAGAATATTTTCATCAATGTTTTCATTTTAAATTGATAGCTTTGTGTTTTATACACCGATAAGTTAAGTTTTTAAATTGCTATGTTGCATTTACAAAACAATATAACTATTTACAAACTATATCTTGTATACTAATAATAATACCTCATCATTGATAGTTAATGCTTACAAATTGATAATGGAAGGTGTTCAATTGGTAAAATATCTTTAAATTGATAATTAAATATCTCAAACCGATAACAATATGTGAAAACTGATAACGATATGTCAAAAAATTAAAACTCTTCTCCACCAAGATCTTTTTAAAAATGATTGTAAAATTTAACAATTAAAACAAAAACTACACTTAAGATAATTCTCAACCATTTAGGGTCATGTCCGTTCTTTTTCAACTTATTAGCATATATCTGAACTTAAATGACTTATTAGAATTAATATGAACTCATTAGAATTTATCTAAATTTATTCAAATCTTATTTGTGAACATGTCAAACTTTATTAGTACACATTAGAACTTATCTGAACTTATATTAGTATTTATCATACCTTATCTAAACTTATTAGTACTTTTTTTGAACTTAGGCCCTGTTCACTTCACCTTAATTTTTTACTGAACTGAACTTATTTTTGCTGAACTGAACTTATTTTTGTTGAACTGAACTTATTTTTACTGAACATAACTTATTTTTAGGGATTCATGTTGCTTTTTTCTTTTTGCACTATTGATTTACTGTACTGAGCTGAACATATTTTTACTGAACTGAACTCATTTTTGCTGAATTGAACTTAATTTTATTGAAATGAACTTATTTTTACTGAATATTATTATTTTAATGTGAACTGACGGGTATAACACCCCGACAATTCTCTCTTTATAAAACATATATTTTCCTAACTAAAACATAGAAATATCAAGGCATTATCGCCCGTGTGATAACGTATCGCCTTAATCAGAGTTTTGCAGCGGAAAAACATTAAATAAAACTTTATTAAATACTTAAACCATAATAACTGTCAAACATAAGCCAAACCTCGAAAGTAATTTACAACCATCTTAAAGAACTTAAAATAAATAATCTATAAAGTAATTTAATAAAAGTAACATAAATGTAAGAAGCAATAAAAGTAAGAAAGCAATCACTCATCAGTGCCTCCCAAATCCCAAATGAGTAAATGTGATGATGATGCATCATAGCTTCAAACCTGTAGGCAATTACTTAATTGAAGACTGCTCGCCAATAAAGGTTCATCACAGGATCAATAGACATAACCATGATCGAAACACAGAAAAGCACGTAATCAGCAAAGATGAGTACATACATAATAACATACAAACACAAAACCTAACATGATACTAAGCAATAAAATATGATCAATAATAATACTCTGAAACTTATCTCATAAAATAAGACATGACTTCACAAAACGTACATTATGATAATTCATTTAATAAATTAAATAGTCTATGGATTGAGTTGTCCAACAAAAACCAGCATTCAATACAGAAAACGAATTACGGGCGCGACTCCGTAATACCATGACAAACGATATCGAGGAACCTTTAAAAATAAAATAGGGCAAGATGATCAATTCGGCCCCAAGAAAAGTCATGGGCTACCACCATGTACTCCAACTCATACTAGTCCAAAATTTCAGACGTGCATAAGTCTAAAGCTATTGCTATTCTCTTTCCACTTTAAGTGTTAATATATTATTCAATGTTGGACTCTTAACAACACAACCAGCACATAACATGGATACAACAAATGTTACACTTTTATCTTAGGATTAAATGACGTGATCAAACGTTTTCAATTGACCAAGAATTAATCCTCAATTTATTTGTTGACTTAAATCAACAATCGAATGTCCAAAGACAATAAATATACATACCCTACAAAGCCCTCGGTCTTTGCAACTTAGTAAAATAATAATTCCAACTTACCCAAAAAGTCCTCGGCCTTTGAGAAGTGATAAAATATCCATTAAGGGAAACAATACTAAAAATCCATAAAATATTTATAAACCCCTAGCTAATATGAATTTATAAATAAACTCCCCTTCCCAAACATGCTTGAATCAAACATCCATTCAATCATGTAATAAAATATCATAGGCAATCAACATGCTCAACAACACGTAATTCCAATATCCAAACCACGTATTTACCATAAAAGAGTTCCCTATACATGATACTATAAATAATCCTATCCTTAGGACATGATACTAGTCTAATACATAAGGACATGTACGTACCTTGTGTAGACGGAATGAGAGGCCACTTTAAAACACTAGAAGTCACCTAAAGTAAATTCTCCGCCTACCAAAATAAAAACACAACAATGAATTAATATCCTAATTAATTCACAGCAATATAATTTATTTTAAAACGCTTCAAAACTCGTTTTGAAATACTTTAAAAACATTAAAGTTTCAACCTTTTGCAACCTATAAAACTCATACAAATTACATCTTTAATATTAAAATATAATTACACATTAAATAAAGGATAAGGGATAAGAAATAACCAAAAGAAAAACACAAAAATCGGAAAACAACGAAGAAAACACTTGTGAGGAGTAGCGCGTGGCTGCGGGTGGCGGCGCGTGGCAACACGCGCGACAAGCTGCGTGCTGGCTGTTGTGCGCGGACGAAGAGAGGCGAAGGGAGTGAGTGAGTGGTGCGATGGCTGCTGATGCCGCACGCACGAAGAGAAACGAGGTTGATCGAGTGGTGTGGGCTCGCCGTAAAAGTGAATGGAGAGGTGAGGTGGTGGTGCACAGACGTCAGGAAACCAAAGGGAGAGAAAAGAGTGGGGGGGCCGGTTGGGGAGAGAGAAAAAAGAGAATTTAGTGTGCAAATTTTGGTGTTTAGGGGGGAATTATAGGTTTGCCTAAAACCTATGACAATTAGGTTAGGCTTAGGTTTGGGGTTTGGGTTGATCATCCAACCATAAGTAAACTATTTGGGTGCTCAACCCACTATTAAAAACCATTTAAACACAACCCAAAACATTTAATAAATAGTTAGTACTTACAAGTCCAACCCAATAAATATTAATGATTATTTAAAACGTTTAAAGAATCGTTTGACTTTTAAAATAGTCAACATTTAAATAAATATGAAGATAATTATATATATACTTTAAACATATTTATAAAATTTATAAAACTACGGGGGATTACAACGAGGTCTTATTTTTCTGATAAAGACTGGAAATAAGTTGAAAAGAAAAAGGTCTAATAATAGAAGAAAGAATAAATGCTCCCTTCATCACTTTTTTTCTACATACATCCTTCATTTAATCTAGACACGTTTGCCAACACACAACTTCAAGTGCAAACATCTACAATTGTGTATATGTAAAAATTATAAAGGGTAGATATATAGAAACTATGTAACGAGACAAATATAAGAAAATCCCTAATTGACTATATTTTTCTTAACATATATAGAATAGAACGAGGTCAAAGTGGAGAATATGAATAGTATCAAAAGACAACATAGTCGTCCAACGAAAAAATGGAGGTATATTATATATGTATGTTTCATTCAATTTGCTACGTTTCTTTTCCGGAGTTGTGGTCTTTATAACTAGTCTTATATGCACGCGATGCGTGCAAAAGTTTAAAAAATAACTAGATTTTAAACCCGTGCGATGCACGAATTTGTTTGAATATCTGTAGCGTTAAGAGTAAAGTATCACTCAGACACACTCGCATTTTAATTGCTAGTGCATGAAATAATAATTTTTGTGGCTACTGTGATAATGTGCTTGATCAGCTTGGTAAATATTTACGCTACCAAGGTATATATTTGATCTCTTAATTTCTAATTTCAGTGTTTGACCAATAGAACTTTCACACTATGTGGTCAAGCTTAGCTAAAAGACATAGCAAGTATGATGTACTTATTTATTATTATAATATATCCACTCCTTAATGTTGGTATGCCCCTACTTGTCTTTTTAAAAGCAAAACCGATTAGTTTCATGATTGATTTGTTACTATTATTTAGTCTGTAGTGAATCTAATAACTCAAAGCCAAAAATTCATTATACCACAGTAAATATTAGTTTCTTTCTATTATCTAAATTTAATTAACATAGCAAGCCAAAAGTATCACGTATGTAAAAAATCAAAATAGATTAGAAAACTCAATAAATTACTAATCACTTTTGAGGAACAAAACAAAACAAAAAATAAGGAACTCTGCAAGTGTTTACGGGATAAACACATCTGATGGTAAAGAGTTTAGATATTAATCCTTGTAGTAGCACATGGCCGGTATGTTTCTTATTGATTTAAATTTTTTTGGAGAGATAATATCTTTATTTAATTTGCTTATATGATAATATTTTAGATATCTTTCTTCAAATTTCTACGTAAAAATATTTTTCCTTAAAAAATTTCTCCTTGTCTTATCGAAATTTGATATTTTAGATATCTTCTTTGGTGACTATGTAGGGTGTTCTTTCTTAATTATTTTCTAAATATGTTAGAAAATTATATTCTTTTTTATCCTGATCTTGGGTTTTCTTCCATTATTTCAAAAAATATATTTTCTTTTCCTCCTAATTTTTATTTTTATAGTATATCTATCTCTACTTATATCAAATAAAATCTAAAAGTTAATAATCTTCGATTTTGCTGGTTGCCTTTAGTGAACAAAAGAAAAAAAATGTTAATTAAAATTGATCTTAGTGGTCAAAATGTGTTTTTTTTCCTTCTTATTGGCGCCTTCAATGCTCTAAAAAAAGTCTCCTTTATGTATTAACTTCAGTCATGAGCCTATCTTCAACTGCCCGCCAAATAGTTGGTATCCTTACGAAATAATAAGATAAGTATTGTATCGGGTCTTATTTCAAAGTATGGTTCAAGCTGAGTCCAAAGGTATAGAAATTTTAGTTTTTTGAGTTTTATAACTAAAGTTACAATTAGTTTATACATTATAAGAATCCTTGCCACTTATTCACAATCAAATTTTTTCTTTTATTTATGCAAAACTCTAATTATCTTCTAAAAATTTTATTTTTATTTATCCAGAACTCTAATTATCTTTTCAAAAATTCATAGAAATATAAAAATAAAAATTTATAGAATTTACTAATATATTTTGTGACATGAAAATCCTATGTGGCGCTAAATGCACATATTAATATTTAAAAAATTATCACTTGTTCAATAATAATTTATCCATTAGCATTGAGTATGTTAATTTTAGGCATTAGTTGGTTGTAATATCAAATGTTATTTATATAAAGAATTAAATATAATGGGATATAATATTGTATAATAATCGAGGAAGAGAGAGTATGAAATCCTAATTGTTAGAATGAGAAGGAATAAATAGTATACTATTGCCAGAATTAAGTGTATTATTTGACTTGTGAATTTATGGAATAAAAGTTTGCCAACTCTTGTAATAGAGGGAATATGCGTATATTCTTTTAAAAAATATATATAAAAAACATAATATTAACATTGAGATACGCCTTGAAATATCTGGCGCTAAGATTACACATTGTTAGTGAATTGCTTTAAATCTTTGTGTTTTCCTTCTCCAATTATTTTACATAACAATTAATGAAAAAGATTATGATATATCTTATTTTCATATTTAAAGAATCACAAGAATTTTATTAATCTTTATATTTTTCGATACTTGATCTTTTTAATTACTTATTACCTGCCAAATAGGTTATCCAGTAATGGGTACCCCTACGTAATAATAAGATAAGTACGTCAAAATGGATCTTATTTGAAGTATACTTTGATCTGAATTTAAAGGTGTAAAATTATAGTTTTTTGAGTTGTATAACTAAAGTTATGATTAATTCATAAATTACAATGATTCTTGTAGTATATTCAGACTTAAACTTTTTATTTATGCAAAAGTGTACTTATCTTTTTAAAACTCAAACTTTATCGTTTACTATATCCAAAAGTCTGATTATTTTTTAAAACTCAAAATTATAATAAGATAAGTATGTCAAAATGGATCTTATTTTGAAATATATTTTGAACCGAGTCCAAAAGTATAAAAAATTATAATTTTTTGAGTTGTATAACTAAAGTTATGATTAATTCATAAATTATAATGATTCTTGTAGTTTATTGAGACTTAAACTTTATCTTTTATTTGTGCAAAAGTCTAATTATCTTTTAAAACTCAAACTTTATCTTTTAATATTTATCCAAAAATCTGATTATCTTTTTAAAACTCAAACTTTATCTTTTAACTATCCAAAAGTCTAATTATCTTTTTAAAAATATAATATTAAATTATATTTTATGACATGGCACGCCGAATGCTCCCGAAAAAAGCTTCTTTTATATATATATATATATATATATTGATTAGTAAAGTGATTAACCATCAAGCATTTAAGATATTTGTTTCCTTTATTTTATTTTTGGTGTCCACCCCACCTCTTCCCTTATATAATAGAGATATTCATACCAACTTTACCCTTTCTTTTGTCATTTACATACTTATTTCTTTCTATTTCGTATGTTCTTTTTTCTTTTACCTATTAAGCGATTGTGCTTATCATCTACACGTGAACATCCTAAAACTTTGTCATTCTCCAATCAAGAAAATAAAAAGAGAAGGAGGAGTAATAGTTAATTCTTTTTGCAATTGTCGTTGGACGTTGGGTAAGGACTAAGGATAAAAACAAGTGGCAAGCTATTTGGGGAAAAGCATAAGATATAATAACAGATAATTTATTGTTTATTCAACATTCTATTTATCATGGGAATTGTTGTAAAACCTCATTTGATGTGAAAGGTGGGGACCACATCTTAAATTAGTATGCTTCCAATATACTACCTCCGTTCCAACTGTATTGCAACATAGGGAGTTGACACATTTATTAAGAAGAGCAAAAAAGTGGGCCATCTTCCCCACTTGCATCATGTGATAATAAGTAATGAAGAGAGAGAAACGTTGCACATGTGATCTTTCTGGTGATTAAAATAGAAAGGTTGTAATTAATATGAAATTGCCAAATAAGGTAAAGGTTGCAATACACTTGGAACGGAGGTAGTATGCATTAATAAAGTACATGTAGATATTTAAAGTATATTTCCTATCAAAATGAAAAGCTATTTAAAGTATATTTGTATATGCAACAAATAAAGTAGTTTATGAAAAGAATAAACTAGTATAAGACCTTCTTTAATAATGTATGCATAAATGTTATTCCAATCATAAGTAAAATATGCACTGAATAAGATATTATACTTGCCAATTTAGTCATATATGAGATAATAAAGTAGTATATATTTAAAGTAGTATATGAAACAAATAAAGTAGTATTAAACCTTCTTTAGTAGTATATGGGAAAAATGAATTTGCTCAAATATTTCCGATGTTTGCTAGTAGATAGATTATTCAATGAACAATATATCTACCGGATTTAAACCTTGCAAATTAAAATTCATGTTTGTTCCTTTCCATATACAAAATTATCCAAGACAAATAGTATAAAAAAAATGCGATTACAAGTAGAGATGGCAATGGATCGGGTATGGCCATCAGGTCCATTAGACCCAACCCGTTAACTTTTCCAGACCCACTTGTTCTAGATTATTCAGACTCGGATCCGTTGGGACTAGCAGGTGAACCGATCCTTTTAGGGTCCTTCTTAATTTTAAATTTTAATCATATTGTTTAAACTAATAAATTATGTTACCCTATTTCATAGGCTCTCATAACCACAGGTTAAGCATTCTCTCAACATAATTATATAAAATAATTAATAAAAGTATAAATGTTACTCCGTCCGTTTTTTTAATATGCAAATTTTACCATTTTGGGATTTTTTTTAATATGTACCTTTCTACCTTTTTCCATAAATGGAAGGTTGGCTCATCTAATTATTATACTTCACTCCTACTTTTTCTTTCCTTCTCTCTACCTTTTTCACTTTTTCCTTACTTTTTCTAACATTCTCTCTTACTTTTGCACTTTTTCCTTGGTCCGCACGCAAAAGCAAACATACATATTAAAAAGAACAGAGGTAATATAATTTACAACAATATCATTAAAAGCATTGTATTAACAAAATTTACAACTAATTAATAAAAATTTATATGGGTCATACGGGTCGGATTTGGAATAGCTTTTGGTGTAACACATGTGGCCTATACCCATACACGACCCAATGAACTATGGGACGTAGATCCGACCTAGACCCATTGGGTCTTAAAAAAGCAGACTTGTACACTGGTAAATAGGTGGGGTCTAAGACTTGTTGCATCGCTATTCACGAGTGTAGATATAGCTCGTACCAAGCATACAAATTGAAGATATACTCCCTCTGGTTTTTTAATATGTATGTTTTACTATTTTGAGATGTTTTTTTAATATGTACCTTCTACCTTTTCCCATAAATGGAAGGTTGGTCCACCTAATTATTACACTTCTCCCCTACTTTTTCTTTCCTTCTCTCTACCTTTTTCACTTTTTCCTTACTTTTACTAACCTTCTCTTTTACTTTTGTACTTTTTACTTGGTCCGCGCGCAAAAGCAAACATACATATTAAAAAACGGAGGTAGTATTTATTAATAAAACTAGCTGTAAAAATTGAATTTCTTTCTAGTACAAGAAAAACTGGAAAATCGTGTGAAGTATGGGCCTAAACTGCTCTCATAAAGAGGAAAGATGATCTACTTCATAAGATCATTGAAGGTTCCACTTTCAAACCATATAATGATAACAGGGTAGCCCCTTTGTTTATTAGGTCAACACATCTCTGCAATTTTATCAAATGGACTCTTACATGTGATATTTCATGGGTCAGAGTTTCAATAGTCCCCCTCACATGTGTAGTCTTGTTATTGGCCCATAGTATATTAGTGATCCCAATTGTGGACTAGCTTCCGATACTATGTTGAGTATGATTCCTTCACAAAGGAGAAAGAAGGTCCACTTTATAAAATCAAAGAAGGTCTACTTTATAAGATCGAAGAAATTCCACCTTAAAACCATATGGTAATAAGGAAAGTAGCACATTAGCTTTATTAGGTGAACACTATTCTTAAGTTTTCAATTGAGACTCTTACATGTGATATTGCATGGGCCCACAACTTCAACACTTATGAGTAGTATTTTTCTAAAGAAATGTTTTGGGTGCATGGGCTATCAACATATGGATAATTTATCACGAAACAAGTTTTAACTTAGAATCCTAACTTCTAAGATTTTAACACTAAAATGTAAGATGTAAAAAATGTAAAACCTTAAGCTTTTAATTTCAACCCTTTTTGCAAATATAATTTTAAATTTATTCCATACAGTCCATTCTATGTATTACTCCTTCCGTCCCATAGAATTTTTTCCACTTTATTATTTTATACCTCACATATATTCAAGATGTGGGAAAAACCTTTATGGAGCAGAGGGAGTAATATTCCATCTAATACTAGAGCTGTCAATATCTGACATGACACGACAACACGACCGAAACCGACACGATACAAATACAAATTTACTGAGAGAAAACACGAACACGACCCGACACGAAATCAACACGAACACGACCCATTTAGATCAATTTGTCCTTTTATTTAATTATCTTATGTTTTACATACTTTTTGATAGATTTTATTAACAACACGAAATGAACACGAGATCAAACACGAACACGACACAACACAATATGACACGTTTGACACCTCTATCTAATACACGTCTTTGTAAAAGAGTAAACTTATAAAAGAAAACACGCGAAGAATGTGCAATGTGAAAGATACTCGTACCATCCTACTAGTATCACGTCAATACAGCTGCATAGTTCTTGTCCACATTTACGAAAAATTATTTGAATGTAGCATAGACTGAATTAAGACCCTACTCTCCATGTGCTGCAACATTCAGATATAGGATAATGAAGCCCCATGCTTGTGACTTGTCCACTTATCCGTTTATCCTTTCCATAATACTAAGATCTCAACTATTTAGTTGTATGTTGGGATTTATATTTTTTAAGTACTCCTTCGGTCTTATTTTATTGGGTATATTTGTTTTTTCACAGTTTTCATACACAATTTTAGAAATTTGTATTTTTAATTAGGTAGAGGAAAAAAATATAAAAAATATTTTTGGATATTACACATTAAAAGGAATAAAACAAAATCCCACGTGAGTATGATTTTTATTACGTATATAAACTCGAAGAAAATCAAAGTTATAATGTGAATAAGTGTTTAAAGTCAATATGTAGCAAATAAATTGCAATAGATGATTTTTTTTATAGCTAAGGACTTAAAGTTCCTAAAAAATTTAAAATTGTATTTGGTTGATCATGGAAAGTAGACATTTTTATGGAAAGTTCTACTTACATACCTAAGGAAAACTACGCAAATAACTTACTACAAATCGTCTCACCTAATGCCCCCTCAGATGTGAATGACATAGCTTGTGTCTTACGTCAACTTCACCTTCCATGTCTTTCCGAGTCAGACATTGACAATCTGGGTAGGAATTTCTCGGATTCGGATATAACAAAGGCAGTGTTCTCTTTAGGAAATAACAAATCTCCAGGTCCAGATGGTATTCCTGCAGAATTTTTTAAAGCTCATTGGTCCGTTGTTGGTGCGGCGATTATTAGCGAAGTCCGTAGCTTTCTTGTTTCAGGTACAATCCCCCAAGGATGGAATTCTACGCTCATTGTTCTTATTCCAAATGTTCAGCATGTGGAGGAGGTGGGCAACTACGACCTATCAGCCTTTGCAACACAATCCATAAGTGTGCAACCAAATGTCTAGTAAACAGACTCAAATCCATCATCCCTTCGCTCATCTCTAATTATCAGTTCGCTTTTGTCCCAGGTCGCCTAATACATGACAACATCAAGATTACTCATGAACTCATTCACACTATCAATGAGAGGAAGAAAGGTTCAAAGTATCTGGCAGCTTTGAAAATAGATATGAGTAAAGCGTATGATATAGTTGACTGCTGCGGTTTTATTGGCCTATGGTTTCCCGCTCCTTTGTGTCTCCTTGATCCGTCAATGTGTGTCTTCAGTTTCATATGGTGTGTTATTTAATAGTCGCATGGCGAAGAAAATTTTTCCGAGCTGTGGATTACATCAAGGTGATCCCCTCTCGCTATACCTTTTTATCATTTGCATGGATATTTTCTCCCACATGCTGGAGGATATCCGTCTATTCCAGGGTATAAAGGTTACTAGGCGCTCCCCGAGCATTAGCCACCTTTTATTTGCAGATGACGTTATGCTCTTCTTCCAGGCGTCTGGTTCTTAGCTGTTTTGGATGTCATCTCTCAGTTCTCTACTATCTCTGGTCAACAATTAAATACTCAAAAGTCGTTTGTCAAATTCAGCCCAAATATTCCTCTAACTGAGCAAGCTCTCTTCAAAAATTTCTTGGGGGTGCGGCAGGAGATAAACATCGGCACACATTTAGAGGTGCCAGTTGACCTGCAAGGATCTAAAACAAAGTATTTCCACTTCCTTGTTGACAGGGTAGTCCGAACTAACCATTCCTGAACCAGGCCCGACTTTCCCCTCTATCAAAAGTCATCTTCATAACTACAGTCCTAGTCTCCATGGCTTCTAATGTCATGTCCTCTTTTGTCGTCCCTAAGTCTATCCTGGATAAGATTGATTCAATTCTAGCACAATTTGTTTGGGCAATCCCTCCTTAATAAATGCAAACTTATGGGCTCTTTCTGGAGGCTTTCTCAGTCTTCTACCACTTTTGTGGCTCAGGTCCTACATAATCCTAGGCTACCATTACAATTATCGGATACTATCAGTGTTAATATTCACACCCAAGCCTCTTGGGGAATGAAGAGTAGGGGTGTTGGCCGCTCTCATTTGGTGTCCAGTTGCCACTGGAAAATAGGACATGGTTCAAGTGTTCGCGCTTTTGTTGTCCCCCTAGCTAGCAACAATATTTCCCTTTCCACCATTGCCACGGCGAAGGTGTCAAACTATATTATTAACAACCCCCCTGAATGGCACTTTCAATTAGTCAGGAACCACTTCTCTGCTATGGATACTCCTAAAATACTCTTCATGGAGCTTCCAAGAACTGTAGAGCAGGATACTATTATTTTGAGCCACCATAAAACAGGTTTCTTCACTACTAAAATAGCCTATGCTTTTTTGGCGGGGACGCAACGACACAACTCACCTTAGATCCGGGGTCAACTCTGGTCTACAAAACCGTATGGCACTCCTCACCGCTTCCCAAGTGGAGATTTTTCCTGTGGCGTATTCTTCATGATTGTATGGCTGACAAAATGAATCTCTATCGACGACTTCTTATCCAGGATGCTTCTTGTGATCTATGCTCTGGTATTATTAAGGATCCTCATCACATCTTTCGTTCTTGTTCAGTTGCGCACTCTTTTTGGTCTTCTTCTACTATCACTGTTACCTCTATGGATGACTCCCGTTACTTTTTGGAATGGCTCACCTACCATATCCTTCTCTTTAAGGGAAAGTATGGCTGCTTAAGCCCTGATATTACACGTTTAGTCATATTTCTTTGGTGTCTCTGGCTCCATAGAAATGAGAGGCTTTTCCGTGGAATCGCTGCTAATGTTCATTCTGTCGATGCTCTGGTGGATGATGCGTCTGCCCAGCTTCAGAGAACTTTTACTTTGGCTTCCGACCAACTTCGATTTCTTCACCCCCCCAGAGTTTGATAGTGATTTCCCTCCAGGTTTTAATGTTGCAAACATTGGGTGCCAGAACACAGGATAGCAACGGGTAACAGTTCAGTGTGATACGACTTGGAATAAACAATCGAGCCATGCTGGTCTTGGTTGGGTGGTTTGCAATCCACAGTCCCCTACTCCTGGTGGTGGTCTATTTTGCCTTGCTTCTACTGCACTTCATGCGGAGGCATTGGCGCTACTTCATTGCTTACGCTGGGTTGGTGACTCCGATATCCATCATGTTTTGGTGCTCTCGAATTCTGCAAATCTTGTTACCATGTTACAGGGCTCTATCACGCCAGACGCGGAACTTCGTTGGACAATTGCTTCAGTTATACAAATGGCACTTGGGTTCTCTGTTTGTCACATTCGCCAAGTTTTGCGGGGTCAGGTGTCAGCTCCGGACCACATTGCTAAATCTTGTTTAAGTAGTTTAATTTCCTTGTTTATTGCTTTGTAATTTTGTTTGGTTCCTTGTTATAAAAAAATAGTGTTTAAAACTAATCTTGGTACTCGTGCATCTATCTAGTATATTATACGATAAATCATACGTGTAGTATATATAGTAAGGGATTGGTAAATTATAATTTAACTTACTACATGTAGTATATATAGATTACTGCTTTAAATACAAATATTTTCCTATATATCCAACCATTACCAAGATAAATTATTTCAACATTTTTTGTAGTATATATAGTAAGAGTAATCCAACAATTATACCAATTTTTAGATTTAATGGCCTCTCCAAACAATGTCACTATCTTAAACTTTTTTGATGTATGTGACAACCATTATCACGACTAATATCGAATAGCTTTATATCGAATAAAATAAAAATAACAATCTTGTGCTTTTGTACAGGTGTAAAAATGACAAGAGGAAGACAAATATAATCTTTAATCTCAACCCTTCAGCTTCTTTTGGAAAAGAAAATAAGACATTTACTTCCTTTTTTTAGTTTTAGATGTAAAAATAGGTAAAATTATAATGTTAAAAGTGGCTAGAGCATATACTCCTAATGAACATAATTATGTACACATTTACACTTAGGTTATGTTCTTTTCAACTTATGTTTTCTTATATGAAATTATTTAAACATAGTTGAACTCATATGAACTTATTTTTACTTGTTAGATCTTTTTTTTTGGTAAATGAATGAGTGATATACCATCAAAAGAATACAATTTACAACCTAACCCCTCCTGGATGGGCATCCCTAGTGCATCCCCAAAACAAAAGAGGCACAATAGCCTATTTGGATAAGCTATCCAGTACATATGCAAGTGTTAACTAGGTATACAAGCTTTGCAACCAATCCCTATCCTTTGTTTTCAATTTACAAGTATATAACATTTTCATTCTAGGAATAACAAAAAATTTAGGAAAAATTGTCAAGAATAAGTCATCCTTTGCGTTGACCGCTTTTAACAAGGCTACCTTCATTTATTCCACTAACAAGTAAACCTTGTAACCACTTTTGTTTTTAACAAGTTTTTTTACCGGTAACCTAATAATAACTTGTTAGTTTAGGTGACTTGTCTATGTGTCTTATTCCAATTAGTTTCAATTAATTAATAAATTTTATATTTATATCATTCCCTATTTTTTCTTTTTCTCTCTCCTCCTCCATCCCTGACCACCACAGCACCACCTTGCTCTTTATCTCTCCTTTTTTTCTTGTTACAACCACCACAACACCACCTAACTACTTTCTCCATCCCTGAAAACCACAACAACTACAAACGAAATTCTCGCAAAGAATGCGAAATTAATATTCCAGCCCCATGTGATTCTGGCAAAGTTATTCAACAATAAACAATTAGAAGAAGGCCAAGACTTCCAAGTTAGTAGTTAGTACTTTCCCATTTTGTGAATGAAACATCAAATTAGTGTATGCAAATTGGTGTTGCTATGTTCTACGCTTATCTTGTTTCTGGTGGGGAGAACTGGTGATTAGCTAAAGCATTTTGATTCCACCAGAGATGAGGCTGAAGAGCAAATGTGTAGCAATTGGAGCTTCTCTGCGTTTTACTCCACCAATTTATTTTCAGGTATTCCTTCTCTTTTCTCCATTTCCCATTTCAATTCTTCCCTCTCTTTGTCTGTTTCACTTTTCAAGATGTCAAAGGCACCACCTGTCCACCACCACCAAATTACTCCTCTCCTCCACTAATTCCGAAAAATCGAAGTCAGGCGAAGAATTAGAAATTGAAGCTACAAACCTGTTTGAATTTGCTGATCAAGATGAGAGATCGTTGCTTGTAGAACCCAAATTTGTAGAGCTGAATGTGCAATGATAATCTGATATTATATGCAATCAGACAATTTTCTAGTACATAATCTAGAGTTTCTGAAATTTAAAGTGTAGCATAACAATGGCTGATTGAGATAGGAAGAAGGCTTTATTTCGCGCTAAGTTAAATGAGAAACAATAGAGAAACAATGGCTGATCGAGATAGGAAGAAGGCTTTATTTCTGATACATTGATTATCGAGTTTCGATATTAAATCTGTAAATTAAATAGAAAAATAGATCAATTCATCGATTTCAAAAGCTAGAAATTGACACATTAATAGTGTAATTAACAATTTGTTGGCGAAATCTAAAGAAAAATATGAATTCTTACCGGAGAAAGCATTGATGTAGAACCGACGTACATATCCGGGCACACGAATCTGCTTCTTCATGGTCTTCGTTTTCACAGCTGAAGAAAACAGAGAAGCAATAGTGAAATGGAGCAGCCGGAGCATCACCGTTGCCGGAGTGTGGAAGCTGGTGTTGGTGAGGTGAGCAGTTGCAAGGGTGTGATCGGCGGTGGAGTGTGAGAGGACAGAGGAGGGAAGAGAGGTTTTATTTTTGTTTTTGTTTTTCTTTTAAATATAAATTTATAATTTTAGAATGTCTAATAAAAGAGTTACACGTGTCACTTTAACCTGTTAAAAAGGTTACTAAGAGGAGATAGCCGGTTTTGACTTGTTAAAAGTGAATGGGTTGAAAGGTTTACTTGTTAGTGGAATAAACGAAGGTAGACTTGTTAAAAGCGGTCTACGCAAAGGTTGACTTATTCCTGACAAATTTTCCAAAAATTTAATCTTCTTAACAGTGTACAAAATAGTTGGGGTCCTAAGTTGCCAATAAGTATGATTTATGGCCCTCCATATGTTGTACAGGAACCCTGTAGTGGCTGCCTTTATCACCTTCCTTTGAACAACATACATCTTTCTCTCCCTTCTGATCCAACTGATCAAATGTTGCATGTTATCAAAATTATGCCTGATTTCCAACCAGCTGCAAATACCCTTCCAAACCTCCTTTGTATAATGACATTCAAAGAAAACATGCTGATGTGATTCACTATTTACCTCACATAAGCAGCATGAGTCTGAATCACATACCCCATGTTTATAAAGTCTTTCTCTAACTGGAAGCCTCTGCTGCATTATCACCCACCAAATGAACCTATGCTTGGGAACAGATAACCTATTCCAGATGATGCCATGCCACCAAACTTTTACACCCTCATTCATGATACAATGGTAGATCTTAGCAATAGGGTAACCACCCCCTGCACTAGGCCACCACTGTTGTCTCATCTAGATGTGCATTCCATCTTTAACCTGGCTAAACATTTTCCACACCCAACTGCCCAGCATGGAGGGTTTATACCCCCACCAATCTTTGCCTTTTAAATATACATCATGCACCCATTTCACCCACATAGTTTCCTTTTTCTCAGCAATTTGCTATACAATTTTTCCTACAACAATCTTGTTCCATAAGGCTAAATCTCTCATTCCTAAGCCACCAAACTTCTTAGGCATGCAGACTTTATCCCAGTTGACAAACCCAGCTTTGGTGCCCTCTGTCTTGCCCTCCCATAAAAATCTTCTGCATAGTTGATTTATCCTCTTAATGACAGCCTTGGGAAAGACTATGATTTGCATCCAATAAGTGCAGATGCTCATAAGCACAACATTAACCAATTGTAACCTACCAGCAAATGATAAGTTTTTGGTTTGCCAACTTGTAATTCTAGCCATGATCTTTTGGATTAGTTGATCACAATCCTTAGCAGCCAACTTCCTGTTGCAAATAGGAACTCCTAATTATCTAAAAGGCCATTTTCCCATCTTGAAACCAGACCTATGGCATAACATCATCAAATCAGCAGCATCCATGTTCACATCGTAGATCTCAGACTTCCCCTTATTGGCCATAAGTCCTGAAACCTTTTCAAAATGCTTCAAACCTTGCAATAGCATATTAGCACTTCTTAGGTCACCTTTGCAAAATATCAACATATCATCAACAAAACACAGATTGTTCAACTTCATATGGCTACACCTTGGGTGACATTTGAAATCTTTTTTACTGCCAATGTACTGCAGGGACCTGGTCAAGTATTCTATGCATAGGGTAAAAAGCAAAGGGGATACAGGGTCTCCTTGCCTCAATCCCCTTTTAGATCTAAAGAAGCCCTGGCTAGTGCCATTAATGAGAATAGTGAAGCCGGCTGTAGAAACGCAAGACATGATGATCTTAATAAAATGACTAGGGAAATTCATAGCCACCATTAGATCTTTAAGGAAGGACCACTCCACTGTGTCATAAGCTTTCGTAAGTCTATCTTCATGAGGCAACTAGGAGTTGTATTCTTTCTAGCATAGTGTCTCACTAGATCTTGACAAACTAGAATATTGTTAATAATACTCCTACCACAAATAAAGGCACCTTGATTTTGACACACAATGTGGGGGAGAACAGTTTTGAGTTTGGAACAAATTAATTTGTAAATGCATTTATAAAGTACAGAGCAGCAAGCTATGGGCCTGTACTCAGCTACTGTGGTAGGACAGTTCATCTTAGGCACAAGAGAGATAGAGGTAGTGTTGATAACCATCAACATTTCTCCTGATTGGAAGAAATCTTGAACTGTAGCAACCATATCAGATCCCACAATGTCCCAACTATCTTTTAAAAAGTAGCTGCCATAACCATCTATTCACGGAGCCTTGGAATTAGGGATAGACCAAATAGCCTCCTTGATTTCATCATTAGAGAAGTTCATATCCAGAGCAGATTTCATATCCTCATTCAGAACATTACCCTGCTGAATAATCTTGGGCTTGATCTTGGAAATAGGTTGGCTTGCATTCATGAAATTAGAAAAGTGGTTGATGAATTGCTCACATACCATTTGAGGGTCCACAATCCAATCACCTTAACTATTTTGTACAGTATTAATCCTGTTTTTATTCGTGCTGGCTTTGATGGCTTTATGAAACATAAAAGTTTTTTCATCCCCAAAGCTGATCCAGCCTTCTTTGGCCTTCTGCTTCAAGAAACTCATATAGTCAATATGAGCCTTTTTAAATTTCTGTGAAGCCATACATTCAGCCCTAACAATCTCATTTTCATTAGGATTCTTATGCATAACATCCTGTGCTTTCAAGCATTAGAGATGCTATCCTCAAATTCCCAGCAACATCACCTACCCTTTCCTCATTAAACTTCTTTAGAACAGGTTTAAGGTGATTAAGCTTCTGAGCCACCTAAAAAATAGCATATCCCTAAATAGGCCTAGCCCAGTATTCAGCAATCATATCCTAGTACCCCTCCTGATCACACCAGAAGTTGAAGAACCTGAAAGGTTTATGACCCTGTACCTCTAAGTAGCTCCTTAGAAGAGCAGGGTTGTGGTCAAACTCTCCCTCAGGGAGGAAAGTAACCTCTGAGTTTGTATGAACAACAAGCCAAGCTGGATTAGCCATAACCCTATCAATCTTAGACATCACCCTACTGTGCTCGTCTTGTTTGTTATTCCATGTGAACCATCTTCCACTAAACTTAACAACCTCCATACCACAATGTGCAACACATTGTTTGAACTCCTCCATCTCTTTCCTGGTATTAATATTACCAGTTTTTTCATTCTCATTGAGAATAACATTAAAATCACCTCCCCAAAGCCAGGCCTCCTTAATGCTACTAGCCAGGATCCATAAATCTCTCAAAAGTGGCTTGCTATCTTCACCGTTATTAAAAGCATAAATAAAGGTGTAATAGAAAGCATTAGAACTCTTAGCAGGCACCACTTTACAATGAACCATCTGAGCAGTACATTGAATCACATCCACCTGAAACACCCTGGGGTCCCAGGCCACCACCACTCTTCCTTTTCCATGCCAAGGCAGGTTGGTAGTGATGCACCAGCCTGGACATAAATTCAGGTAAAAGGCCCCAAGATTCTTGGCCCTTACCTTTGTTTCCAGGAGACAAAATAGTTTAGCATGATGCTTCTGGATGAAATCCCTGATAGTTTATTGTTTGCTAATACTATTAAGTCCCCTAGTGTTCCAAAAGATGATATTATCCATTAGGGCTAGGTCAACCCCTGCTCCCTAATCCTGTTCCAACCAACATCATCCTCTGCTTCCTCAGCTAGTTGCCCACAATTCGCCAGTGCATCAAATGGATTCCTAGTAGAATAGGTTTGTGAACTAGAGCCCTGTTTCCCTTTAGCCTGGCCAGAGCTTGTACCCGGTGCCATCTGACTCTGATTAACTTCTGCAGATACAACTACTGTAGTGTGTTTCTTGTTCCTAATGGAGATGAAACCATCCTCATCAACCACTTTATGAACCACAAGAATCTTCTTCTGTTCAGTGTTACCTTGTTGTTTCTTTGGCTTTCATACTTTCCTATTCCTCTCCTTATGCCATCATTCCTCCTTTGAGTGCCCAATCTTATTACACACAGTGCATTTAGTGGGCTTCCACTCATATATGATCTCTTGAACTATGTCAACCCCTTTTCCATTCACAGAAGTGATTTGTTCTGGGAAAACTTGTTCAAGGTTCACCTCCACCATTACTCTAGCATACTTAGCTCTCTTCTTCCTTTCAGTATAGAAGTCCACCTTCCTTAAGACCCCAATTTCACTCAGAATCTTGCTAAGGCATCTTTGACCCCAAAACTTCAAACTCAAATTTGGAAGTTGAATCCAGACAGACACTATTGGAGTATCACACTCCTCCATACTGTCATCAGGATCCCACTTCTTGACAACCATTGGCTTGCTATCAAAAAAATAGTCACCATTCACAGCCTTATCAACACACCCCATGTCCTTAAATCTGACAATAAAACCTCCATTCTCAATTGGAGCAATCACATCTACACCCATTTTACCCCATATCCTTTTAATAATCCTTCAAAGACTTGAACAGGTGGTTTAGCACCAATCACAAAACAAACCACAACAGTGCTCCAAAATTCAATTTCCTCTTTGACATCATCCCATTCAATAACATGTTTAGTCTGATTCAAGACTCCATTCTTGTTATTATCAGCATCATGATCAGATTGACATTATAATTGACATTATTCATACAATGTCCATTACTGCCATCATTATCCTTAGACATCTCATTATGTACATGATATATTGATTTCTTATAGAGTTTTTCCCTTTCTTTACAAGCTAAATTGTGCGATATTGATGCTCTTAGGAGCTATTTATGCTAACTATTTTGATACAGTTGTGGTTTGTGTGTTCCATATCATTTTGCAGGTTTTTAGGGAAAAACTCCCTATTTACTCGATGTTTAGAGCACCACGCTATAGCGGAAGGTTATGAGGCATCTTAGCGGTCTCGAGATGGTATTCGGACCCCATTGTGAAGAAGAAATATTCAAAAGACTTGGCGTCTGAAGCCAAGTGAAGCAAGGAAGAAAGAAGACTCGCCCGATCGGGTCGGGCAACCACTGCCCGATCGGGTACGAGTAAAATGGCCAGAAGTTCAGTTTTTCCGCCCGATCGGGTGGACTTGCCCGATCCCGTCGGACGGACTTACACTTAGCCATATGTTGCTGGACTTCTCAGGAGCTTGAGAAGACCTCCACCTGATGGCATCGGGTGGACTTGCCCGATCGGGTGCTAGGGTTGCGGCCCCGATCGGGTGGAAGCTGCCCGATTCCATCGGGTGGAGCCTACTTTGCTGCTGTTGGGAGCTTGTTCCCAGACCCGATTGGGCGGCCCTTTTGCCCGATCGAGTGGACGACACGGGGATGCGGTTTCCGTTATTTCCCCACTCTATCTTATTGTTTTCTTAGAAACTATAAATACTTTTTAGGTTGTTTTTATTTGTATCTTTTATTCTATTGAACATTTAGAGAGCTCTTAGCCTAGTTTTTCATTGTCTTCCATTGTAGAAGAGATTCAAGTACTAATTCAATTCAATTAAAGTTTCCGCTTTCCGTCTATTTGGTAATCGTCTTTCTTATTGTTTAATTCTTATATCTCAATTGCTTTAGTTGAATTGCTTATTATCCAATTAGTTCATGATGCAATTGTTAGGGTTTTAGATTAGTTTTGTTATTGTTAATTCAATCATGTCTGAGTAGTTCTCTTTCTAGGGTGTTAGTTAGGGAAGCCATGTTTATACCATGATTGTTATTTAGACTTCTATTGATTTCTAGGGCTTGATTAGAGTGATTGTGGTGTGGTTTGTTCTTAATTAGTGATTAATGTTAGTGGCCAATTTCATTGATTGCTTGTGGTTAATAGTTGTTTGCACAAGTCCGTCTTACGACTAGAGGCCTAGGACACATCAGTAGTTCTGATTACGTTAGTGAACATGCGGCGTATGTTGAACTATGAGCGTTGAGTATTAACCATAGCTCAACACATGCTCTAATCCCTCGACTCTTGACCTAGGTTTCGATAGTTGTTGACCTTGTTTGATTGGTATAAGCATGGTGGACCGACCTAATACCCTAGGCTTTTATTCCATAGTTAAATCCTCGACTTAATTCGTATTCCTTAGCTTACTCATTAGTTTAGTTAATTCTCTATATTTTCATCTGAAGTAGTTAGTTAATTGAATATTAATATAGAAATTCTGTCTCCCTGCGGATTCGACCCTGCTTCCACTGACTACCTTAGTTAGAGGACCGTAGGTTTATCTTTGAATAGGTGATACGACTAAAACCTATCAAATTTTGGCGCCGTTGCTGGGGAGACGACTAGTTTTCTAGTTTTTATTCGATTAATTAGCGTACTTCTCTTTGCCTCATTGGAACCTCCCGTTCCAGTTGAGGCCGTTCTTACGGATATCTTGTCGTTTTCTCTTATATGTCCAGGTATCAAAAGAAAACTCACATTATTCCTGAAGATCCCGACACAGAAGCAATACTTCGGGATCTTAGAGCAGAATTTGACCAAGAGAAGCCAGATTCAGAGATTTGTACCTTACCAATGGCGAAGTCACTGAAATCTTATGGGGTGCCTAATCCTGAAGGCATACCCACAGGTCCACCGATGCCCACTATTGCTGCGAACAATTTTGAAATCAAACCTGCACTAATTAATAATCAGTTTAGTGGGCATCCTTCTGAAGATCCGGCCAACCATCTGCAGAGATTCCAACAACTCTGCAGGACTGTTTTACATCAAGGAGTCACACCTGAGCAGCTGAAGGTTATGTTATTTGAGTTCTCACTCAGAGACAAGGCTCAGAGGTGGTTCAGCGATATCACTGAGACAGAATGGCCGGTGATTTCTGCTGCATTTCTACATGAGTATTACCCTCCCATAAAAACAGCAAAAATCAGGAACAAGTTGGCCACGTTTTCCCAAGAGCCAGATGAGACGTTGAGGGAAGCGTGGACTAGATTCAGAGACCTACAGAGGGCATGTCCACATTATAATATGGACAAGTGGTTTCTGACGCAGATTTTTTATAATGGTCTGCAGCCTCAGACGAAGAGTACTGTTGATTCGTCTGCAGGAGGAGTCTTTTTAGATAAGGCAGTTGATGAGGGTTATGACTTCCTAGCAAATATTGCAGCCAATGATCATTCATCATCTAGGAGTTTGACTAAGAAGGTGCTTGAAGTGGACGCTATTTCATTGCTTACATCTCAGATGGCGCAACTCACTCAGCAGCTAATGAAGTCCTCTAGTTCAACACCTCCGCCAATTAGCATCAATGCTATGTCAGCGGTTGCACCCATCACCTCATCTTACTGCGAGGTGTGTGGTATTCAGGGTCATTTCGGCCATGATTGTCAGTTCAGTCAGAATCAGATGGATCAGGCTAATGCTTTTCAGCAAAGACAACCCAATAACCCCTACTCCAACACATTCAATCCTGGTTGGAAAGACAACCCACTTCTTTCCTATAGAAGCAACAATGTTCAAAACCCACAGCCACAAAATTCCTACCATCCCCCACATCACAACCCAAAACCCAACTACTATCACAACCAAGGGATTCTCACAATCCCCCTGGTTTCCAAAGACCTGGTCATCAGAATTATCAGCCAGCACCACAAAATGCAACCCCACAAGAGCCTAGCAATTCTGAACTGATGAAACTAATATTGTCTATGCAAAAGACAAATGGGGAAACACATAAGTCCCAAGAGAAGCACATAAAACTTCTCAAGACTCAGATTACTCAGTTGGCAGAAACTAATGCTCAGAGGCAGAAGGGACAATTGCCGGGGCAACCTACACATAGGGAGCAAGCAAATGTCGTTACTCTTCGTAGTGGCACTGCTTATGCTGCTCCTCCTATGCCCGTTGATGATGATATTGTCCCTAGCAAGGAGAAGGAGGTAGTAGAGAAGGAATTGGAGAAGAATTCGACGTCTGATGTCGAAGTGTCTGAAACAGCTGAACAGGCAGAAAAGAAGAAGGAGAAGGAGAAGGTTTCTGATACACCTTTTTCACCAAGGTTGCCTTTTCCTCATCGAATGCAAAAGTTCAAGGTGGATCAACAACTGGGTAAGTTCTTGGCTATGGTCAAGAACCTTGAGGTAACGGTTCCTTTCACTGAACTTATTTCTCAAGTGCCTGTCTATGCTAAGTTTTTGAAGGAGATGATCACAAAAAAGAGAAATTTTGGTGGGGTAGATAGAGTCGCACTCACTGAAGAGTGTAGTGCCATTTTGCAAAATAAATCTCCACCTAAATTGAATGATCCAGGTAGCTTTTCCCTCCCTTGTCATGTAGGTGCACTTTTTATTGATAAAGCTTTATGTGATTTAGGTGCATCTGTGTCTGTCATGCCTTTGTCTGTCTGCAATAAACTGAATATGGGGGCACTTAAGTGCACTCAAATTACTTTGCAGATGGCTGACCGTTCTATAAAATACCCTCTAGGTGTTTTAGAAGACGTCCCTGTTAGGGTGGGAAAGTTTTAATTCCTGTGGATTTTATTGTATTGGATATGGAGGAGGATGCCCAAATTCCTATTATTTTGGGCAGACCATTTTTGTGCACTGTAGGTGCTGTTATTGATGTCAAGTCAGGATCTTTGACTTTGAGTGTTGGTGATGATACTGTCACTTTTAAACTAACCAATGCTATGAAGTCTCCTATGCTTGAAGATTCTTGTTGCAGGATAGATGTGGTAGACAAAGTTGTGATATCTGCATTCCAGCAGATACGTGATGCTGACCCATTGGAGGTAGCATTGACTGAGAGTGACTCCTTAGGCATTGATACTGATGTTGATGCCTGTCTTGCTGATTTAGAGGGTCATGGAGCTGAACAGAAACAGGAAACTGTGGTACTTGAAAGTGTATGCTCCAGTTCTACTCCTCAGGTAACTAAGGTGGAACTCAAACAACTTCCCTCTCATTTGAAGTATGCATTTTTAGATGATAAGGAAGAATGTCCCGTGATTGTCAGTACTAAACTCACTGATAGCCAATTGAAAAGCTTGCTTGCTGTGCTTCGTATACACAAGAAGGCTATTGGGTATAGTATTGATGATCTAAAGGGCATTAGTCCTGATTTTTGTATGCATCGTATCAATCTTGAAGAGGATCACCGCCCTTGCATTCAACCTCAGAGACGTTTGAATCCTAACATGCAAGAGGTGGTGAAGAAAGAAATCATGAAACTGTTAGATGCAGGGATCATTTATCCCATTGCTGATTCAAAGTGGGTCAGTCCTGTGCAAGTGGTTCCCAAGAAGGGGGGACCACTGTTGTTGAAAATGAGAAAGGTGATTTGATTCCCACTAGGACTGTGACAGGGTGGCGTATGTGCATTCATTATCGTAGTCTTAGTAATGCCACTCTGAAGGACCATTTCCCCCTCCCTTTTATTGATCAGATGTTGGAAAGGCTAGCCAAACATAGCTATTTCTGTTATCTGGATGGATATTCTGGTTTTTTCCAAATTCCCATCCATCCAGATGATCAGGAAAAGACTACGTTTACATGTCCTTATGGCACCTTCGCATATCGTAGAATGCCATTTGGATTGTGTAACGCTCCCGCTACTTTCCAACGCTGCATGATGGCCATATTCTCTGATTTTATTGAAAATATCATGGAAGTGTTTATGGATGATTTCAGTGTTTATGGTTCTGATTTTGATGTTTGCCTGCATAATTTGTCCTAATTTGTCCAAAGTGCTTAAGAGATGTGTTGAGGCAAACCTCGTGCTTAATTGGGAAAAATGTCACTTCATGGTGAGTGAAGGTGTTGTTTTAGGTCACTTGATTTCTGAGCGTGGCATCCAAGTGGATAGAGCAAAGATTGAGGTGATCGAGAAACTTCCCCCTCCAATGAATGTCAAAGGAGTGAGGAGTTTCCTTGGTCATGCGGGGTTTTATCGCCGATTTATCAAAGATTTTTCAAAGATTGCGAAACCCCTCACTCAATTGTTGCTAAAGGGTGCCACGTTCGATTTTACTGATGATTGTTTGGAGTCTTTTGACAGGATAAAGACAGCTTTGATCACTGCCCCTATTATACAACCTCCAGATTGGAATCTCCCTTTCGAGATCATGTGTGATGCTAGTGATTATGCGATAGGGGCAGTACTTGGTCAGCGGAAGGATAAGCTACTCCATGTGATTCACTATGCTAGAAAAACCTTGGATCCAGCCCAGGTTAATTATGCTACGACAAAGAAGGAGTTGCTAGCCATAGTCTATGCATTGGATAAATTTCGAACCTATCTGATAGGTTCGAAAGTTATAGTACACACTGATCATGATGCTTTGAAGTACTTGATGGCCAAGAAGGAGGCCAAACCTAGACTCATCAGATGGATTCTTTTGCTGCAAGAATTCGACTTGGAAATCAAAGATAAGAAGGGTGCTGAGAATGTGGTCGCCGACCACCTTTCTAGGTTGAGGTTTGGATCCCCTTCTGACCCTCCTATAGATGACTCTTTTCCTGATGATCATTTGTTTTCTGTGTCCTCTAAAACTCCTTGGTATGCTGATTTTGCTAACTTCTGTGTTAGTGGTTCTCATCCTCCCAATCTTACATGTCAGCAGCGCAAAAAGTTTTATCATGATGCTAGAATGTATTTTTGGGAGGATCCTTTCCTATATAATAAGTGCTCCGACGGGATGTTTCGTCGTTGCATTCCTGATTGGGAAATAGAGGGTGTTTTGCTACATTGTCATAGTATGCCTTCTAGTGGTCATCTAGGTTCCCAAGCGACTTGTTTTAGAGTCCTACATAGTGGTTTCTATTGGCCTTCGATTTTTAAAGATGCCCGTGCCTTTTGTTTGTCTTGTGATGCTTGTCAAAGGACGGGTAATATTTCAAAAAGGCAAGAGATGCCACAGAGTGGGATTTTAGAGGTCGAACCTTTTGATGTGTGGGGGATTGATTTCATGGGACCTTTTCCTACCTCTTGTGGGAATAGGTATATTTTAGTAGCCGTCGACTATGTGACTAAATGGGTGGAAGCTATAGCATCACCAACCAATGATTCCAAGGTTGTGATGAAGATGTTTAAAAAGATAATCTTTCCCCGTTTTGGTGTCCCCCGTGTTGTAATTAGTGATGGAGGCTCTCACTTTCATAAGAGCACCTTCAAGGCCCTATTGACAAAACATGGAGTCACCCACAAAGTCTTTCTTGCCTATCACCCTCAGACTAGTGGCCAAGTAGAAGTGTCTAATAGGCAAATTAAGAGGATCCTTGAGAAAGTTATCACTAAAGCTAGAAAAGATTGGTCATTGAAACTTGATGATACTCTTTGGGCGCTCCGCACTGCTTTTAAGACTCCTTTGGGTACCACACCCTATCGATTGGTTTATGGCAAAGCTTGCCATCTACCAGTTGAGATGGAGTATCTTTCTGCGTGGGCGGTCAAAGAAATTAACCTTGATTTGACAGCTGCAGGTGAAGCACGACTTCTTCAACTCAATGAGTTGGATGAGCTCCGTTTGGATGCTTATGAGAATCACAGGCTCTATAAAGAGCAAACGAAGAAGTTGCATGATAAGATGATAGGAAAAAGAGAGTTCAAGGTTGGCGACAAGGTCTTATTGTTCAATTCTAGGTTGAGACTGTTTCCTGGAAAGCTCAAATCTCGATGGTCTGGACCATTCGAGGTGACAGAAGTGAAGGCACATGGTGCCATCAAGGTTGCCAACCAAAAAGGAGAGAAGTTTAAGGCAAATGGACAGCGTCTGAAGCTGTACCATGAGGGTGCCTTTGTTGGTTGTGTGGAGGAAATCCGCTTTGATTCTTCCCCACTTGATTCATCTGCCTAGAGAGGTAATATGGTCGTGCGGGACCTTCATAAACCAGCGTTTTGCGGGAGGCAACCCGTATCTCTTAGTTAGATTTTCTTTTCTTTTGTTTCGTAGTTTGTAGAGTGTGAGAGAGCGTGAGGGTACTAATGTGTTCCTAGATCTTGTGTGCTTTGATGTGCAGATATGCTACTTGAAGAAGAAACTTGAGCCATACTTGCCCCAACCTTGCAAAAAGGCGAGCTACTTACTGAACAGTAGCTCGCCCGATCAGATCGGGTGGCTGACGCCCGATCGGGCGAAAAAAAATTATGCTGAAGAACGAAAATGAGGAGCACCCGATGGAATCGGACAAGGTGTGCCGGATCGGGTGCGCAACCCTAGCACCCGATCAAAAATACCTTGCCCGATCGGGTGCATGATCGGGTGAATGAGCCAACTGGTCAAAGTCAAATCTGCCAGAAAGTCGTCCCGCTCGATGGCATCGGGCACACATCGCCCGATCGGGTGCGCAACCTCAGCACCCGATCAAAAATAGGACGCCCGATCGGGCGAAATGTCTTTTTCCCAGCCATAAGAAATAAAGAATTCCACCCGATCGGGCCTGCGTCCCAAAACCGGCCAACACACGTTTTTAAATCCATCTTTTCCTCTTCTCACCTTTCATTCCTTATCCTTTTTACAATATAAACTCTCTCTCTCTCTTCACTCATCCTCAACCTCCAAACCAGAAACCTCCATTAAAACCCAAATTCTTCTACCTCAAAACTTCATCCTTTCTCCTCCAAACTTCATAAAATCCCTCCCCTTCCTCCTTTCACCCTCCATCTCACAAATTTCCATTCACAAAAAAATCATCTTCCCTCTCCTTTCTCTTCTCACACTCACCTAAAGCCCCATCCTTTGTGTTAAAAGAGGTTGCAAGGTCCATTTTCACCATGGCAAGCAAATTCAGAAGGCTCATTAGAGGTGAAGGCTCGCGATCTAGGCGAGAAGCAACACCACCACCACCACAGGTACCACGGGATCCTCAGTACCCGGAAATCATTTTCCGGGCTGATGAACACATCAGCGAGAAGTTCTTGCGATTTAAAAAACGTGAGGTACTTCCTACCCGCTTTTTAGATCTTGAGCTTCTGTCTAAGTTGGGTTTAACTGATGATTTTAAGGATTTTATGAAAACTTTGGGCATGGAGTCACTCTATAACGTGCATGTTAATACGTATCCTCCACTAGTCTATGAGTTTTTTAGCAGTTTCAGTCTGACCAAGCCCAGGGCCGGTCCGGTCACCCATGTTCATTTCCGACTACTCAACCGAGACCACACCCTCACCCTTAAGGAATTTGCGGGGGTTCTTCTGTTACAGGTACGGGGTGATTACTACCCATCCGACCACTTCAAAATGGCCGATACTTATTTTATACTAACAGGGGACACCACGACTTTTGACATCCAACATTGTCATTGGGCGAATTTCCATCACCCAATTTTTAGTATTTGGATACGGTTCATGGCCCAGACTCTTTTAGGGCGGTTTGAGGGTCACTTGGTCCCAGGGGCTGAGTTAGTTGCTATAGCTAGCTACATTGCCAAAAGCTCTAGGGAGCAATTTCATTACAACTTGGCCCACCATGTAGCTATTCAGTTCGAGCGTATCTCGAACTCACTCCCAGGCCAAGGGAAGACGGTAGTTGGACCCCATGAGGTTAGTCAACGGGGGGTTGATCACATTGTTTGCCCGTCAAATTGCCGGCTTTGACGAGACTCAGCGTACCCCCGTCCTTGGCCCTACCCTCATTGACCTCACATACCTCAACACCCTTAAAGTCCTAAATCGTCTGCCTGACCATAGATTCCAGTGGGTGATTAAAGCAAAAAAATCCATCATTATGCCCGACCCTAGAGCCCGATTGCGGCCTCGTCAGGCGAACTACCTACTCCCCATAGAGGGAGTTGATCTTGTTGTCGCTGACCCCGAGCCCCCTCGTCGTTCCTACCACAGGCGGCATACACCAATCTTAGACGAGAGCGCCTCCACTTCTTCTCCTCCCCCTCCTCCCCCTCACACATAAACATTTGATTTTACTTCTATGATGTCGACCCTAGGTCGCATGGAGACGGGGATGGGAAGGATGGAAGGGCTGATCAACGTGAACACCGCCACCCTAGCGGGATATGGCACTCGCATCGATCAGCTCTATACCCGTGTAGATCAGATGGGGGGCGGATGGATACCTTGGCCAACGACTAGCACTACGCCACTTTATCTTCTCTATGACGACTATTGCACGCGTGGCATTATTGAGCAAACTACTTAACACCCCTCGTGGTACCATTGGAACTCGAGTTATAGCCTGCCTGCCGGTCAGAGTGATGACATGGCAGAGGATGAGGAGGAGGAGCCTGCTCGTCAGTCCGTCTCTTTAGGAGACTTTGGTCTTGGGCCTAGTGGCTTTAGGGGTGGTTTTGATGCAGTTACTAACGGCTTTGGTGGAGGGGTGAGTGGTTTTTCAGGTGATCCCTCAGGTGGTGGTTACACAGATGGTGGTGGTACTTCTAGTGGTGGCTTCTTTGGTGCCCCCACTGATGATGATAAGGGCGGCTGATGCCCTTGTTCTCTCCTCTCCCTCGTTGCAATGAGGACATTGCCTCGTTCAGCTTGGGGGAGGATTTCTCACTGTGAGTACTCTCTTTATTGCTTTCTAGTATAGTTTATTGCTTTTTAGTGTAGTTTAAAGCTTTGATATAATAGTTTTACAGCTTTGAAAAAATTGAAAAAATGAAAAAAAAATATGATTGATCATGACTGGTTTGATTGCCTCCCTGTGCCCCTTGTTGTGCTGTTATTGAAAATGATTTGACTCTGTTTTCTGGATAGCTGGGCATTTGTGATTCTGAGGTTTTGATTTGATGTTCGACTACTTTGATTTCGAGCGATTTCTGACTATGATATACTACTTTGTGCTGCATACCTGATTTGGTTAGACTGTGAGGCCTTTTTCTAGCCTATTGGATTCATACTATTATCCAGTCTATATTTTTGGTGTTTTAGTTCCTCTCTAGCGGATTGATCTTGACTTTGACTTCGTACTCATCTGATGTTTGGTGACTTGTTACATTTGCTATGATAGAGGCGTTCTTTTGACTTATTCTTGAGCCTCAGAGTTAGTTTGATACATTTTTTATCCTCCTTAGCCCCGCTGAGCCTAATGACCTTGTTTCATGTTACTTAAACCCTTATTATAAGCCCATGGCCTTTGTTTTGATATTATTTCCAAGCCTAGCTTGGGGGAGCTTTTGTATGGGTTGAGTTTGAAGTTGGTTTCATGGTTTGGTTTGGTTGTTGAGGAATCAAAAGTTGTATTTGTTGTGGCTTGATTGTGAGAAAAAGAAAAGAAAAGGCAAAATTAGAGTTGCGTGAATGAAGTTCAGAAAAATGAAAGAAAAATGAAATAAAAGTTCAAAAGAATTCGAAGTTCTTTCATTCACATACGTTCATAAAGAAAAATTCGCTTCATTGCCTATTGGGTTTGTTGTGAGTGTTCATTGAATTATAAGAGTTGGTTTATTTTTTGTGGTTATATGGTGTTGATTGGGAGTTTTTTTGGCCATCTTAGGCCTTGTTTGAGTGTTCATGCTCCCCCTTTCTTGGTTCTTCCACCACATTACCCAAAAGTATCCCCTACCTCTTACCTAAGCCCCATTACAACCCGGAAAAGTCCTCTTGAGCTTGTGCCTACAATGTCTATTGGATTGATTTTGAGTCAGTTTGTCAAAGTTAAAGAGTATGTCTGCTAGTTGAGTCGACTTGACTAGGATGAGCGACATTTTATCTTCTTAAACACATGAGAGTGTGAGTGGGAAGGGACATTTATGGTCGGGTCGGTGAGTGTTCGGGCATATTCTTTGCCTGCCACAAAATTGAGAGGAGTGACACCCTTTGTGAGCACCTTTTCAGGATTTGTATGCCTAGTAGTCACTTGAACTTGATGAATTGCTTGGATGATTGGTGGTTGGATGGATTTGATTTGCCGAATTTGAATTATGCCTGCTTGAACTATTCTTAGTCTTGAAAATATTTTTGAGCTTGAATTGTTTTATCTATGGGGTGAGGCAATCTATTCCACGATCATGTTCTATTTGCTTGAGGACAAGCAAAGGTTTAGCTTGGGGGAATTTGATATATTGATTTCTTATAGAGTTTTTCCCTTTCTTTACAAGCTAAATTGTGCGATATTGATGCTCTTAGGAGCTATTTATGCTAACTATTTCGATACAGTTGTGGTTTGTGTGTTCCATATCATTTTGCAGGTTTTTAGGGAAAAACTCCCTATTTACTCGATGTTTAGAGCACCACGCTATAGCGGAAGGTTATGAGGCATCTTAGCGGTCTCGAGATGGTATTCGGACCCCATTGTGAAGAAGAAATATTCAAAAGACTTGGCGTCTGAAGCCAAGTGAAGCAAGGAAGAAAGAAGACTCGCCCGATCGGTTCGGGCAACCACTGCCCGATCGGGTACGAGTAAAATGGCCAGAATCCGTTTTTCGAAATTACATCGTCTTTGGTATCAAAAACGCCATTAAGAGTTGTCTCGAAATTTGTGTCCATTACAATGTCATATATCTAAAATATATATTTTTAAAAATTGTAAAATTGGGAAAATAAATAATTTTGAAATGTTAATCATCATTTAATTGGTTAAACTATAGAGTAGTAAGGTAATTAGTGATAATTTTGAAGGAATTAGGGTAATTTAGTGAGAATTTGGGCCTCACACTTAACGATGTTAGACAATGTCGTTAACAGGTGAGTATTTGAAAAAGTTAAGGAAAGGAGAGGTGGTTATTTAAACATGAAATATGTATATCGCTCAGGTGGTTATTCACAATTTTTTCTAATTTCTAAGGAAAGTGTTAGACAACAAAGTAGCTATATAAGAAATAAAAGAAAAAGTACTTAGAGCAGTTGTCAAATTTAAGATTACGTTGACAAGTAAATTTAAACCAATTAAATATCAAACGCACTCAAAAAAGTTCAAACTAAGGAATTGTGATCAGTTAGCCTTACAGCCGCATGCTTCTAGAAAAAAGTTAATGTGGAAGTGTTGAACACTCCCTGCTACAAGCAATAAGAAAATTAGAAATCACATAGCAATAGAAAATGAAAATCACACGCAAAAGAAAAGCATACAACACATAATTAATTAAACACTTAGCTACTCTAGATAGATAAGGACGACAAAGGAAGTAAAGGAAAATTTAAGAAGTCAATAATGACGTAGAATTTACTTGAAGAACATTAAGAAGCAATAAGATTTATCATCTGTGAATGACACGATTGACAAAGGGCATATGCCAGGGTATTGCCTGTATAGTAATGCATAGATCAAAGTATGCGCTTAGATACATTGTCAGACATATATTAATATGTCCGAAATTATATGTTGCAATGGAAACGATTAAAGAAACAATAAAGCACCGAATAACGAATAAAAACACGCAAGATTTTATGAGGTTCACTATCAATACGATAGCTACATCCTCGAGGTAGGGGAAAAGGATTATTTCACTATGAACGAGATGGTTACAATTACAATAGGCAAGATTTAATTGAATGGATTTCCAATTGAATTTCAAAGACTCTCTCTAATTTTCTCTGTTGTGTTTAGGCTAATCTCTCTCTAATAATTATAGTGAGGAAACCTAAATATGAGTTAATATATTTTTATGGCGTCTAAAATACAAGCCTAAATTATCGAGGAAAACGAGCGAACGAAATCGCCTGCGCGTGCACCAAGCTAAGGCTCTCGAACCGCGAGCCACGTCGCACCCCGGAACCCGCGTAAGGGGCCGCGACTCGCGGTATGCTTGCGGCAAAAAACCGCGTGTCGCGTACAGGTCCTCAAGTCGTGCTCTATCTACAACGTTCGACTCTTTGATTCTTTACTTCGATGCTTCAACAATGAACCCAAAGTACTCCAAAGCAAACCCGACTTCAACGCATAGCGTAAGACCACTAAAGATAAAGTCATATCCTCACAAATATCCGCCTTGACTTACATCTACCACACAACTCCACCTCGAAAATATTAAAATGACGTACCTCTTCAACAATACACGTGATACTCTTTTCCCTCCTACTCATGCATCTTTAACCCGATGCCGGGCTCTGCCAACTTTGTCCCGTGGATGGAATTTGTCCACTTTGTCCCCGGGCCGGGATTGCCTCCACCTTGAGGCACAACCTCTCACGAGGTCATATGTGACTATCAACGGTCAACAAGTCCAAGCAATGTTTGAACTTGAGAACTGGAACTGGCTTGGTGAACATATTAGCTGGGTTGTCTGCAGTCCCAACTTTCTTAACCACTATCCTCTCTCACTCCTCAGAAAATGATACCTCACATCAATATGTTTAGTTCTAACATGATGCACCTGATCCTTGGTGACACATATAGCACTCAAGCTATCACAATACACAGTCGCACGATCATGATGTAGACCCATATCACTGACCAAACCATGTAACCATATACCCCCTTTTGCCGCATTAGTCAAGGCCATGTACTTAGCCTCCGTAGTAGACAAAGTCACTGAAGACTGCAACGTAGCCTTCCAACTAACCACAAACCCTCCTAGAGTGTATACATACACAGTCATCGATCTTGTAGTGTCTATATCAGCAACATAGTCTGAATCAGAAAATGCGGTCACCAAACACTTAACATCATTCCCATAAATTAGACCCACATCTTTCGTTCCTTTCAAATAGCGGGAAATTCTCTTCACAGCCTGCCAGTGTTCCTTTCCTGGCCGAGTCATAAACCTACTAACAACACTAACATTATGTGCTATATCTGGCCCAGTGAAAACCATAGCATAAATCAAACTACCAACAACACTAGCATACGGAACCTTAGACATGTACTCCTTCTCCTCATTAGATTAAGGAGAAAGAACAACAAAAAGACGAGCATTTGTAGTAGCAGGAGTATCAATAGATTTTGCAGTAGTCATACCAAACATGCCAAGTACCTTTAAGATGTAACTTTTCTGAGAGAGGAAAAGTTTCTTCCGAGCACGATCCTTATAAATCTCCATGCCTAAAATCATATGTGTTGCTCCAAAATCTTTCATGTCAAACTCATAACTCATAAGCTTTTTCAACTTCAACACATCTAACTTCTTCTTTGCTTAATGAGCATGTGATCAACATATAATAATAAATAAATATAAGAACTGTCCTCCACCTTGCTATGATAAACACATCAATCGTACGGACTCCTGTCAAATCCATGCTCAACCATGAAGCTGTCAAACCTCTTATACTACTGTCTAGGTGACTGCTTAAGTCCATACAAGGACTTCTTCGGTTTGCAAGCAAATTTCTCTTTCCTTGGAACAATAAACCCCTCTAGATGACTCATCAGAATATTCTCCTCCAACTCCCCATGTAGGGAAGTTGTTTTCACATCTAACTGCTCAAGTTCCAAATCAAAATGTGCTACTATTGCTAATATAACTCTAATAGAATTAGGACGTACCATTGGTGAGAAATCTCATTGTAGTCGACCCCTTCCCGCTGACTGAACCCTTTTGGAACTAGTCTGGCTTTGTATCTAACAATCTCACCCTCTGAAGTTCCCTCTTTCCTCTTGAAAACCCACTTGCAACCAATCACCTTACGACAATGTGGTAGTTTTACGAGTTCCCATGTCTGATTCTTGTGAGGAGACTCCATCTTCTCACTCATAGCAACTAACCACATAGGTGATTCGTTATTAGAAACTGCTTCCCTGTAGGATATTGGCTCAGGTGACTCAATATAATCCGCTACATGTAATGCATAACCAATTAGCTCCTCTACACCGCAGTTTCGGCCAGGAACTTTTCGACCCTCTATCTTTTCAATCAGTCTATGCGTCTTCTTTCTAGGTAGTTTCCGTCCTTCAACAAAAGTTTCCTCATGATCAGACTCAAGTTCAACTGTAACAACAGCTCCATCAATCTGACTAGTATCCACAATGAGAGAATTCACTAGAACATCATCGTCCACCTGGATTCGAACTTGTGTGTGCGGAGTAGGATATGCAGCAATTTCTTGCTCAAATCCTTCAGATGTGCGGTCATCAGTTTCATTTGCAGGTTTATTAGCAGATACAAACATTTCTAGGGTCACAATCTTTCTCCCAACAACAAATGACTCAACAAAGTTCTCATATGAATTTGGAGTGAAACAAGCAAAATCAAAGCAAAATTATCATTTCCGTCACAAAAACGATAGTTCGATAATAGTACGTACTTAGTTCTCAAAAGCAAACTATAAGTCCCAAATTATTTTTGGACTAAAATTAAAGATATTTCCAGAATGTACGAATCGAATTTTCTAGATTCAAATCACTTCAAAAGTATTTCAAATTCAATAACGTTTTAGAAGCATTACTCGTATAATCGGAAAATTAACGTTTAGGAAATTTACCCCCTATTTCAAAATTTATCGTTCTAAATCCATAACAAGATGAACCAACTCAAGAGTAATAATATATGAATAAGTATAGTTTCAATTAGGCTCATACCCTTATATGTTTATCATGATCATAAAAAGAACTCTTTTAATAGCAAAACCGCAAATGGTTCGAAATTATCGTAACTAAATCTAATAATTTAATTTATTTAACACCAAAACTTATTTAAGGACATACTTAATTTCCTTAGGATTGTAACATCATATTAAAATCACAAACTTAGATTTTACGCAATTAGAATGTAAGTGTTCTACTAAATGTCCGAAAATGGCAATCTTTGGCAAACTCTAAGTATACAATTTTTAATCCATGAATTATATTTCCAAAAATATTGAAAAATTATATAATCATATATACTGTCCATATAATTCTCAAAATATTTTTTATAAAATTTTCTCAAGCGTTTTAATAATTTAAACATAAATAAATTCACAATCGGTCAATTTCTTTATTAACATTGGAAATCCTTTTAATAAGACAAAATATGATTATTACAAAATTAGTATAAGCCTTATACATTTAAATAATTAAATTTATAGAATATATAATATCATTCAAAGTTTAATTCAAGTAGATAAACACTCTTAATTAATTAGATTCATGCTCAAATATAGTAAGGATTCAAAGGGCCGGGGTAAGCTAATCTAATCATATTCAAAAGCTAATATAATATGTGATTAAGTATTATATTATTTGAGTTTATTGAATTAAAGAAATGTACTCAAGTTATAAGAATTTTATTTTAGAAAAGCATTGAGAAAGTTGAGAAATTAAGTGTAGATTGATGGTTATTTCTTATTTTTGTACCAAACCAATTGGGAAACAATCCTTAGGATGTCCTCAAGGATAAATGGGTCTCTTTTGGTTAAGAGATGACCCAAAAGTGGGAGAGTTGGGGATCCAATGTGAAATGGTAACCAAACACTGCATCACTGTCATAGTTTAGGGAGAGACCACTTTACCCTTACTAAAGAGGAAAAAACGAAAATTTAAAGGTACATCACTTAAATAGACACCCTGACCTAGTTCTACCCCAGATTTCATCTTCATCTCTCAAGTGAATAAGAAAACCCATAACCCCAAAAGTCACCCCCTCACTCATCTGGGCTAGCAGCAACCCAAGGTGAGCCTTTTTCTCTATTTTCTCCTACTTCGACCCATTAAATCCCACATGCAAGCTCATATTTGAATTCTTTGGGTCTTAATCATACTAGGAAAGATTTGTATTGAAGAAGAAGCCATCCTAAGCAAGTCAAAACCTCAATCTAAAGTCAACCAAGGTAATGAACAAAAACCAAATCTTGTTTGAGGTTCTTCTTTAAGTTTTAAACTCTCTCTTACCCCATTTTTGATGATTAAACTTCAAGGGATATCAAGGGACCTTAAGAGTGTTTATTTGAATCTTGAAGGAGGTTCTTAAAAGCTATCCTAAGCCTCAAGAGAATTTTGTGAAAAATTGTGGATTTATGAACTAATTATTATTAGTATTTTGGGGTTTTGCATGTATATAATTTTGGGATTATAATCTGAATTTGAAGTCTTTAAGTGTTAGAAATACTTGCATGCAATTAAATCCTAAGTGATAATTTTTTGCTAATATCTTTCTACATCAAATTTTAATTGTCTTAAAAGTATTAAAGTATAATATAAATAAATCCCGAACATTACCTGAGCCTAAAACTACTAAATAGTTGTTCTATTAATATTAATTCAATTTAAGTTGAATGAAATTTAATTTCAACTTAAATAACTCTATTAGTTTCAGTTCACATCGGTTTACTTCGATTCGAAATAATTCAATTTAATTCATCCTAACTTTATAAATTGCAAAAGGACATGGCCATATGTCCTACTCCAGCTGTCGACTCTCCTAACTTCCTTAGTCCTTATTGTAAGTTTTGAAGGGTGAAAAACTAAGCTCACAATTGTCGGAACTCTGTTTGCTACTCTTTTCATTTTCCTTTCCATTAGGTACTTTTAGTTTTTTCATTTCTAGTACGATTTTTGGCATAAACGCACTTGCTTGTTTGACTACTTTGTTTGAAGTAGTAATAAAAATTGTGTATTTATTGATTTTTATGTAAAAGATCTGTGAGTTTTGAGTTGTGGTTTTCTCAGAGAAAACATGGCAACAGTGATAGTTCCAGAAGTAATTCCATCTCCTGAACAGGATTCCGAGACACTCAACAAAGCTTTCCAAGGTTCTTTCTTTCTCTTTCTTTATCCTATCAATTTAGTCTTTTCCCTCTTCAATTAACTTTCCTGTAACTTTTCACATGATGGTATTATTTTCCTCAAAATTTGATGAAACCAAGTGCATTGACGTTTATGATGGGCAGGTTGGGGAACAGATGAGCAAGTAGTAATAACAGTTTTGGGTCATAGAAATGCAAGTCAACGAAGGAAAATCGCTGAAACTTACCAACATCTTTATAATCAATCTCTTTTTGATTGTCTCCGCTCTGAACTTTCCGGTGACTTCCTGGTAATATTTATTTTCTTTTTTTTGTCTAATTTATCCTTTTTATAATTGATAATTGGATAATTTATCAAATGATACCCCCTTTTTAATCTAAGTTTGTGCCTGATTACATTTTATTTTTACCCCTTAAATTACTTTAATCTATTTTTTGGCACCTAGTTGTAATCCAAGTTTGTGATTTAGCACCCTGATTTTATTTTATTGTTTAGCACACCCTGATTTTATTTTATTGTTATTTAGCACCCTAAACTAACCTAATCTATTTTTCTTAGCACTTCACTTATATGATTCGGCCAAATAAGCCAACTTTCAAGTATTTGACCTGGCTTATGTCCCTTAAATTTGCACTTCATTTACTTGCGCCTAACTAAAACCATATACAAAATTCATAAAAAAGTCAATTATGGGGGTGCTTGGCAATCGGCTGGTGGCTGTTGGCTGGTGGCTTTTTGTTGTGGCTGGATTGATCGGCTTTTTTTAGTCGCTTGTTTGACTGGCTGTGTAATTATTGGCTGTATATAAAAGTGTTTGGTAAAAACGGCTGTTAGTGTTGACTGTTAAGTACAAAATTAAAGCAAAACCAAAAGCCAGCAACAAAAGCTGGTAAAAGCAGCTTTTGGCTTTTGGCTTAAAAGCCGGCTTTTCAACTACTCCAAAAGCCGTTTACCAAACACTTTTTTTTGGCTGTTTGACCAGTTTTAAAAGCCAAAAGCCAAAAGCCAATGAAAAAGCCAACTAAAAGCCATTTACCAAACACCCCCTATATGCGTCGTCCTCCAATAAATAGTCTCAACTATCGATATTCCAAAATCGATCCCGCCTATGTGTGGACTTGTCGTTTCCGGTACCAAATAGTTAGAGACCGGGTATAGCAGGTAGCCTGATCACGTGGTAGGGGCATGCACTTCGAGGCGACTTTAATTGCGTTTTTAAATCCCTAAACAATGCTTTTCGGAAAAATGAACGTCGTCGCGAGCTCTTTTTGGGCATAAACTTCCAGAAGCCCTACGAAACGTGTACCAATAAGTTGTGATCATCACACGCTGATGTTTTTGGGGAAAACAGAAATCGCCACGCACCCTAAAGCGGCACGAACTTCAACAATCCCTACAAAATGAGTACAATTAAGTTGTGATTTGGGGCATGCACTTCGAGGCGGCTTTTCCGAATCAAACGTCGAAGTGTGTGCCCCTTTATTGGTACTCTTTTTGTAGTAATTCTCGAAGCTCATGTCCCTCAAGGATGCAAAGCGACATCCGTCATATTTAGCTCGGAAAACGCCACAAAGTTGCCACGAAGTGTGTCCCCCGAATCCCAACTTATTTTTACTTGTTTCTTAAGGATTCTCGACATTTATGCCCCTTAAGGCCGCACAACAGTTTGTAGCCTGAAAACGCCGGAAATTCGTCTCGAATTGCGTGTTGCGAATCGCGGATTATTGGTACTTGTTTCGCAGGGAGTCTCGAAGTTTGTGCCCTTAGAAGTCGCCCACTGACGTCTGTTTTTCCAAAAAAAGTCGTGTCGGGTATCAAAAAGAAATTAGAGTCGTCTTGAAGTGCGTGCCCTTGCCACATCGCAAACCAAAAAAGAAAATAAAAAATTTCATAGCCACGTCATCAAGTGAGAAACGACTCACGAATAGTTGGGATCGGCTTTGGAATATCGATAGTTTGGACCATTATGGAGGACAACGCATACAATGAACCATTTTTTTTGAGTTTTTGCTTTAATAAATCAGTAGGTCATATTGGACTTTTAAATTCAAACCGACAAATTATCTACTTGCATTGAAGATGTTATTACAAAAGTCAAGGATTACGTTGATGAAGTAAATTGGATCGTTTATGTGCATTTTTGTTTATATAGTTTTTAATTTGTTAGGTATGGTTTTGTATATGGTTTTAGTTAGGTGCGTTTAAATGATGCACAAATTTAAAGGACGTGAGGTTAACTGAAAGTTGACTTATTTGGTGGGAACATAGCAGTCAAATTAGAGTAGTTTAGGATGCTAAACAACAATAAAATAAAATCAGGGTGCTAGATTGCGATCTAGGATTAAAACTAGGTGCCGAAAAATAGATTAACACTCGTGTAGGGTGCTAAATAACAATAATCAGGGTGCTAGATTACAAACTTGGATTAAAACTAGGTGGTATTTGAAAAAATTTCCTTGATAATTTGTGGGATATCTAAAGGTTACAATGTACTGTACAAGTTGTGAGATTGATTGAAGTATGAAAACTTTGGCCCAAACTTTTTACTAACATGGGAATTGGAACTTCGAATTGTATGAACCATTGGTGCTCAACTTTTGGTTTCTTTGACGCGTAGGCCAAAATATGTTGGATTGGATGAGAATATATGTTTATGATTTATCTCCCCCTTTTGTGTGATTTTATTGTGGAATATGGTGGGTGTTTCTCCCCTGATGGTAATGAAAAGGCCTTTATGACAATGTTTTGCTTGAAAGCTGATTCCTATAACTTTGCTTGATATACTATATCATAGGTTTTCAATCAAGTAATCTCCTATGGTGTTTGAGCTGAAATGCCAAATCTTATGGTATGTCTTGTTTTAGTCAGTGTCACATAATTCGTAGATCGCTCTGGAACGGGGAACGAATTCGGGAACGGAATTCGCTGCATAGAGCTTTGATTTTAGGCAAATTGGCGAATTGTGAATTGCGAATTGGGAACGAATTCGATCGAACCAATTCGAAATTCGCACACCACCCCAGCGAATTATGTGACAGTGGTTTTAGTGTAGGCCATTAGGTTAATGCATTCCCAAATAAATGATCTTTTAAGTGGACAACCGAGTAATTGTTGCCAAATTTCGCTTCTTTTTTTTGGTGCATTTTGTCTTTCAAGAAATGAAGTTTACCTACTTATTTCATTGTCTAAGATTTATCTTGTTCAATTATTTTACATAAATTTATCACGAGCTTCCCTCGTTAAGAAGAAACATTAGCGCTTGCAGATTAATGCTGCTACGAATAAGGAAGGCTTAAGCCTTTAATGGTGTTTCCTATATTTCAAAAGTATTTCCAGTCAAAGTATTTTGTTTGTTGTTAATGCTCGAGTATCGGAAGTTTTCATGTCTTTGTTCTGGTATGGCACAAAAACACAAAGACAAAACTTTTGTGAATAATGTAGTGCACAATGCGGGTAGAGTAATTCATTACCATGTTTAGTAGTAAGAAAAATCAGAAGAAATGTAAGAGATACATGGAGGTGTTTATCTAGTTGTAATACAACGGTAGTTCATTATCTATCTCAATTCTTGGTGAGACGTAGTCGATGGATTGTTGCTCGTAAAGATTACCTCAGACGACTCAACACTTTATGAAATGGACCTTTGTCCTTACTTGCTGGCTATACATTGTTCTGGAGCAATGTTTGTCGTAGTTGCCTTTCGGGCATTCACTTAACTTGTACTCAGTTTATCGATGAACTTCTTTACTATGTACAGAAAGCAATACTTCTATGGGCATATGATCCTCCGGAAAGGGATGCAAGACTAATTAATGAAGCTTTGAGAGCGAGGAGGAGAGAGGTGAAACATTTGCAAGTCATAGTTGAGGTAGCATGTGCTTCTTCTCCTCACCATCTGATGGCTGTCAGGCAGGCCTACTGTTCCTTATTTGATTGCTCTCTTGAAGAAGACATTGCATCTTGTGTACAACTTCCATTGAGAAAGGTAATTTAAAAAAACTTACGAAGGGAGGCCACAAGCTTGAATTGTTGCCAAACACTTCATAATACTATCATTATGTGATTAATGGTTATCTTACTTGAATTACACTTTATAGCTCCCAGTTTGGTCCATTTGCTATCATCCAAATTTTTATAATGAAACCAAATAATTCTCGTCAATTCCTAAACTTGTAAAATTAGCGTAATGTATGGGCAATTTTACTTTGTGAGAATAACATTATAATTGTTCCCCTTGTTCATAATATTAATATTCTTCCACTCTTATCAATGCTAGCAAGGTTACTTTGTGGCAGAAATGACATGATATCTGGATGACTAGTGTTACCTATATCGTGCAGCTTCTCGTGGGTTTAGCAAGCTCCTACAGATATGATAAAGAAGTGGTAGATGTGACTGTCGCCAAGCTCGAAGCTGGCCACCTTTATGAATCCATTAAGAAGAAGGAATTAGACCATAATCATATCTTGTGGATTCTTGGTACTCGGAATTTCTTTCAGCTTAGAGCAACTTTTGCAAGTTATAAGCAGGAGTATTCTAGTACCATTTACCAGGTCACTTTTTAGCCATCTGTCTCCCATGGTCCTTCTATTTAACCATGCATATAGTCACATTTTTATCATTATCTTTGACAGGATATTCTGAAATGTGGAAACGGTGATCTGCAAGCTCTACTGAGAATTGCCATTTTGTGCATAGAATGTCCTGAAAAGCATTTCGCTGAGGTGATTTGATGCTCATCACTGTAAACTTTTTTTTTTTTGAATAATTTAAATAGACCCTCTTCTAGTTTAGTTTGGTCAGGGACCTCTGCTGATCTTTTTAAGCACAGATCCATATTGGTGTCTTGTTAAAAAATATCCAATTCGTGTTACAACTCCTTTGCAGCTTGTACATCCTAATCAAAACGAAAACTCATTCCTAAAGAACTTCCTATCTCAATGTGATACAACAAATCTCATCATACAACTGTCCTTCCTGTTTCTTGTGCTTACTTTGGCAGCTTACAGCCAACAATAATCTGAGATATCCGAACATAGGAATGCTTTTGAATGGCAAGCTGCTGACACATTAAATATCAGTATATCACCCTCCAATGTGACTTAAAGCAACTGCTTGTCTCTTATGCTCTTTTCCTCAGCCTCATAGCCATCTTCGCGTCTTCTCCTTTTTATTCGAAGTAAGCTTGTTCTATGATGATGTGAAGTCGAGTTTCTAAGTATTCTAATCGAAGAGTAACAAAGCAATTCCAAAGTTGCTTTGCGCTCGCCGTAGTTTATTGTCCTTAGTGTGGCTTGATTTCTGCTATCTCTTGCTCTCTTTGAGATTTATCAACTTCAAAAACTTTATATTGATTGAGAGTGATAAAAATAGTCAACTTTTTGTTGGGTTGCAGCTTTTTGTATATGTAATTTCTAGTATAATCAGTATCACTGATTGAGCTAAATTTTCCATGCTAAATGGAGCAAATGAGTTGCAAATATTGATTTTGCCTTGGAACTGTCTATATGTTGTGTATTTCCTTTGATTGTAGGTTCTTCACTCGTCAGCTGAATGTGTAGGGTGTATTTGCTTTTCTCTTTTTTCGTTAGATTGCTCAATCCTCTGCAGAATGTGTAAGGTGGACTTGCTTTCCTCTTTTCCTTCAATTCCTGAAAATGAAATTTCATATTGATAACCCTCTAGAACTAGAGTACTTTATTAGTTATGCGATTCACTTGTATGAAAGAATGAATGTTGATGATAGAGCACAACTTTCATCTTAAGCTAGTTTCGATAAATGTAGAAGAAAAAAATTAGGGAAAAAGAATATAAGGCTAGTGGAAGGCGTTGTATTTTGGGATCCTTTGCGTTACATTTAAAATCTTTATTTATTTGGTGTATTATGAATGACGGATTAGTAGGAATTCAAAATGGAAAGAAACCTCCATCTAATATAGAAGAGGGTCATGCAATAATTGTTAATCCTTTCAGAAATAGCCTATGTTCAAATTCACGTCTTTTCTTTCCCCTATGTCACTTAGAGCTAGAAGCCATAAGGAAAGGATGGGGGTGCCGGGGTGTGGTATAGTCTAATAATGGAGTTTAAGGCTTCAGGGGAAGAAAGTTCATCCTCTCATTTAGCCACGTCGAAAAAGCTTGGTTCCTCCATTGTCAGCCAGCATGGCTTCTCTGACAATGCTGAGTTCATGGGACTTTAAGAACGTAATTGAAGCATCACAGGGGCTCCTAGGTCATTTCCATTCACAGTGATATATGGTGATCACTTTGGAAGGCAGTTCATGGCTTTATAGAGAATATTCTTTTCCGTCGTCATAAATATTTCCAAATAAAAATCGTTGATTCGTTTGATCAGTACTCACCAAATCAAATGCACCAAAGTACATTGGGTGTTGAAAGCTACAGAAAAGAAACAATTGTAGAAACCGAATTGGTAACAAACAGAAGGAAACGGATGTAATAACTGATTGATAGTGGTGAGTGAACGGGAAAAATAGAGGGTTTTTGTAAAGTAACTTTCATTTCGGCATATGTTGCTTCTTTTTTTTGTTTTCTTTAAGCATTGCCGATATGAGAACATTGCATGGAAGTATAGATGGTTTAGTGTTTTTTTCTTTGCTCTGGCTTGAGCGCATCAGGTCTCAAAGAGTTTGATCTTTGATGAGTATTGATCATGGCTGGCCTGTTTCCCAACAGGTTATAAGAACAGCAGTTGTGGGACTCGGCACCGATGAAGATTCGCTAACAAGAGCGATAGTGAGTCGAGCTGAAGTGGACATGGTAAAGATCAAGGAAGAGCATGTTAAATTATACAAGGAAAGTGTTGAGGATGCTGTTATTGGAGACACATCAGGGGACTACAAGAATTTCCTTCTAACTTTGCTTGGTAAAGAAAAATAAGTACCATACTCAGATATCCTTCAAAGGAAACGTGGTCAATGATCTTGGCTTGTTTATTGCGTGTTCTTGTATTATGTATGTTGTGGTTATATTTGTATCTTGTTTTTGAAACCCACTATCTTGTACAGTTGTACTCCTTTTGTCCCATTCTATAGTTTTGTTTCATCTTTAAGTATCCCAGAAACAGATTTCCATTTGTAATCTTTCTATTTATGTTACTTTGCAAAAGTTGTGCCCATATTTATGATCCGTATTAAAAAGATTGCAACATTCGTCATTTTAGATTGTAACATAAAGATTGTGACATTTTACTTCTTTTTCTATTTTAGTATGTTTTTAGTGTGAAATGACTAAAATGCTCCCATTTAAGAAAATTAGAATTAGTTTATCTCTCCATTAAAATATAATTAAAATCTAACAAAATATCATTTAGCCTATTGACTTTCACCTAATTCTAACCCAATTAATCAACATCCTTTCGATCTTCAACCACCAACCCTTCATCATTTCATCAAATCCTAACCCCTTTTTACCACCACCACCATCTCCTTCAACCACCACCATCTTCTTCAGCCACTGCCATCTCTGCCATTTCCTCCAATCACCGACCACCACTGGTCACCATTTCATTGTCACCATCTTCGTCACCTTCGTCACCCCCTTCTTCACCGAAATCGAATTTTCTGAGTTTGAATTCACCGCAATCGAATGTTCACCTCAATCAATCGAATTTCTAGGTTAAAGGATTGTACGTTCGCTGGTGGGTTGTTGTTCGAATTTTAGGGTTGTTGTTGGGAAATCTATTTGATAGTTTTTTATAGTTGTGAATCGAACGCTGAGTTTGGGTATTCGAGTTGGGGTGTTCGAAATCTAGGTTGGGGGGGGTTCGAAATCTGGGTTTTGGGGGGGGGGGTTCGAAATCTGGGTTTGGGGGGGGGTGTTTTGAAATCTAGGTGGTTAGGGGAGGGGGTTTGAAATCTGGGTTTGGGGGGGTTTCGGATTCTAGGCGATTTTACTAGCTTTTGGTGTGGTGGTTGGCGATGGTGGGTGGTGATGACGGTGGTCGGCGTTGAAGGTGGTCGTTGGTGTGTTGAAGGTGTTGGTTGGTGTGTTGAAGTTGGTGCAGGTGGTGGTCGGGGTGGTCGGAGTTGAAGGTAGTGGTTGGCATGGTGGTCGGCGTTGGCGTGGTTAGGGGTGTGCACCTGTCCAAAATCGGACCGGAAGGAAACCGAAATCGCAGCTATTTATCGGACCAAAGATCGCATCGGTCCGAAAAATTCCGGTCCGGTCCGATTTTGGACCGGTTTGTATGATTATTTATTTTATATGAAATATTTTTTCTACTTTTTAAACTTATTCATCTACTTATACTATATTTTAAATTCTATATTCAATTCTAATTATATATAAGTGACTAGTGACACATAAAAATAATAGTTTTGGTTAATTTAACTATTGTTTATAAACACCAAAATAATTTTATGTATAATTTTATGGGTTTCCGGTCCGGACCGGAAAACCAGAATTGTAATTTTTTAAGGACCGAAGACCGGACCGAAATTTTCGGTCCGATTCGGTCCGGTCCATTCCGGTCCGGTTCTGGTCCAAATTCCGGTCCGGACCCATCCGGTGCACACCCCTAGGCGTGGACGCGTGGTGGTTGGCGTTGAAGGTGGTGCTTGCCGTTGAAGATCACTAACCTCACTTTCTCTCTCTTTAAAGTTTAATTATCTCCGCCCTACAAAAATTTTGCCTAAGACTTTTTGTCACCCCCAAATTTTGCGATCTGTTGATACAGAGGAAGTATAACAAACCATAAATTGACAATTTGTTCCTATAATTAATTCTAATTAACCAATGATAATTAATGGGTTTGAGTATAAGTTTGCAGTCTTGTTTTTTGTACCAAAGATGTTGTTGAGTTTTATTTGGCATCTTGTTTTAAAAAAGTATTCCTAAAATTTTAGGTATTAAACTTGTGAAATCTTGACCATTCATTTTATTAAGTATGTCTGGTATGTGTCATCCTATAAAGGAGGACACTTGTCGACATCGGAGAATCAGACGTATCCCCCTATGAGGACAGCACATGTCGATCTTTGATTGCCCGCCAATGATTACAAAAGGCCTTGGGTGATGCAAGCACAAATCAGAGAAAATTCAATCTGTTGTGCCACATGTCAATTTTTTAGTGGATAGCCAATCAAATGACCATATTTTATGGCAAAACAAGGAAGCGCAAGGGGCCTAAAACGTATAGATACCCTTATGTCATATCATAAAAGTTAGGACACATTTTCCCATAAATTGCTATTGTCATATTATGGCTTCTCTATCTATACTTTTTGTCTCTCTAGATTACTGATGTAAGCATCAAAGCGCGGATTGTATCGATGCCTACAAAAGTCTCATAAATTAACTATTTACCCTTTAGAAACATCGAGCATGCAACACCATTCGACACACGTATTTCAATTCTTTGTTTAGATACGTGACCTAAACGTTTGTGCCATAACGTAGCAGAATCCTCATTTGTTAATTTTCGCTTTGTACCTCTAGAACTTGTATGCAAGATTTCATTCTTAGAAGCAACATTATCAAGCATATATAGGCTGCCATAACAAGATGAAGAACCAATAACAAACCAGTTCATAATAATTAGATAAACAACCGGCTATTTCTAAATGAGCAAGTGTAACCGAATTTGTCCAATACAGAATTAGAAACCAAATTCCACCTAAAAGACGGTACAACGAAAGTCTCTGTCAAATCCAAAACCATATGTTAATAAGCCTAAATGAACCTATTGCTTCAACCTCAACTGATTCGCCATCGCCCACATATATGAAGCTTTCATCATTACTTGGCCTTCAACAATTCAGACAACCCTAAATAGACAAACTGATGTGAGTAGTAGCGCAAAAATATATCTATCCACCAATACCAAGTGTGACAAAGTATTGAACCTAAATTAACCTCAGAATAAACCAAATTGAGAAGTGCAACTTTTTTTTACATGCCAAGCAACAAGCGTGATATATATTTGGCACAGCCTCTCTCCATTTCTCCTTTTGAAAATTATGACATTTTCAGTTGATTAAATTGTGCAGAAGAGATATCAAACTAAATGCACGACCAAGTCCTCAGACAACTCTAACTGAAGTGCTTATAACTTTGAAGCAAGATGAGACATCTCCATAATGTACTCCCTTATGTTCCTTTTTCCTTTATACCTTATGCAAATTATGTTCAACAAGGTTGTACTTATTTCCGCCTAATCGTTTTTGATATAAACATTTTTCAATTTCTTCGAGGAAATCTTTGTCAATGAATTGATCATACACATCTACCCTACATTATTCCGGAATCCCTCGCTTCATGATCATTGGATATAAGCGATTAGAACGGTCCCACTTCTCAAAGTCCCGCTTTTCAATGGTACTTTATCCGTAAGAGCTCTGGGATATTTTGTTCCTTATGCTAGGTCAAGATCCATGCGGCCAAGGACGCTGTTTATACCTTCCTTCCGTAGTAAGTTAGAACTCATGAATACCACTAAATCAATATCTAAATATTTTTATTAAAATAAACGCCATTAAATAAAATTAACTGGACCCATTATATTTTCTCTACCACAATCTAACTCCCTAAAAGCTAGTTCATCACCCACCAACCCCCTACTTTTTCATCAAAATTTGTTTTCTACTCCGTATTAGAAAAATCTATCCTCCATGATATAAATAATTTTGTATGGGTACATTTCAACAAGGAATTTTAAGCAAATTCTATTTATATGCTGGGAAATGCATACTCTCAAAAGGTTGCTGCTACAATTTTTATCTTCTTTTTTCGTTCCTTTTTTTCTTCATTTCCCCCCTCCCTTTTCCTCTTCATCTTCTCTTTTTTTCTTAGTTTTACGATGATAATTTTTTTAATATTTTTTTTGAAAAAGTCTGTTCTATAATCTGCAATTTAAATTGGTAGAGATTTTTGTTTATAATTATATATATTTTATCTTTTTTTTTGAATATCTCCCACATGAAACTTCTGAATTTTTCTTTAAAATTTCTATGGTTATTCAAGTGTTCATATTAATGGGAGATCTTTATTTTCAGTTTTGTACACATTACTTTGGATATTTAGAATTCAGATCTACAATTTTTTTTAATGGGATACACTTTTTTGTTCTTGCACTGTATTGATGATGATAATGATACAATTTATTGGATTAAAGAAGTGGCAAAGATTGATAAGGGGTAATTAGGGAATAAATATCAAAACTCTATGCAAAACGTTGCTCATAGCAGCGTTTTTCATATCAGAGTTTTGGGCATCAAAACTCTATCCAATCCTCTCCCCACCAAACACCCCAAATAGAGTTTTGACCAGGCAAAACTCTAAAAGGGACCAAAACGACTAAAAGCTAATGAAACTCTCACAACCAAACGGGGCCTGTAAGTAGTAGTTTCAAGGTAATAAACAAATATTGACAATAAAATCCTATTAAACAATAAGCCATTCTTTGGAATGATTTGCTGTTCACATGGAAAACCTTATAATTCTCGCATATTTATTGCCACATGTGTGTATATGGTTCGGCCAAATACTATTATTTCTTTGGACCGAACAATATTCGTATAAATCGTATACCCACGAAACCGTCTTGATATTAAAATAAATTAATCTACACAAAAGAGGTCACTTTGGGGACATAATTGTTTCAATTAAAATTATTAAGTATCATATACTTGCTTTAAATATAAAACTTATTGCTAAAATGCAAATTTATTGATCCTTACATTCCTTACGATAAGCAACCTTATAAAAAATCAACCTCTTAAACAAAACGTAATATTCAAGTATAATAACTTGACAATATCAAAAACCAAGCAAAGATGCAAAATACTCCCTCCGTTTCTTTTTGTTTGTCTCATTTACTGTAGCTCCAAACTTAGTTAGTTTAATTCGGGACGGGAATTAAACGGAGTTTAATTCGGCGCGTTTAAAACGGCAAAAAATCTAAAAATTGGTCAAATATTCGACTAAAAAAACGTTGACTTTTAAAAAACGGATATGTACGTATACGCGTTTAAAACAGTTTCAATTTTAAAAATTCGGCCAAAAATTCGGCTTTTATTTTTGTTGCCATTTTCAATTGTATAGTATTTTATTTGAATAACATCTATAATTCTATATACCTATGTATATAAGTAAATCAGAAATTCCTAATATTTTTGAAAAACATACGCTATACGGCTATAGCACCACATGACGAACAACCAAACATACCTAAAATATAAAGCACAAGTTCAAGTTCAAGTTCAACATACATAATTAAACAACAATGTCTACACTCTAGATGTCCAAGCCAATAAATCCACAACATAAAGTCATAATTTGGCAACTAACACATTCATCGTCACACATCATTGTACTCAAACTCGTCACTAACAAAGTCGTCATAGAATACCACGACATGGTTCGATGAACAATAGCACTAACACACAAATCAATATGCAATCATTCATTCACCAAATCAAATATAGAAACTAAATTACATCACAACAAAAGAGTAAAAACCATAAGCAATAATTAACTGGCACCCAAAAACCCATCAAGCAAAAACATAACTCAAATCAACAAAACAAACACTAAACATAAGAAACCAACCAATCTAAGCCAAAAACAACAATCATCAAAAAGAGAACAAATCGTCACAACACTAACCAAATCTTCAATTTTTTCGCATCAACGCCCTCCGAACCAGTGACGAACTGAGCAACTGAGTGACTGACGACCCCTGACGAGTGACGACAGTGAGCACTGAGCAGACCGAGCGTGCGTGGCGGTGGCTGCTGGTTCAGGCGCCGACGTCGGTGGCGGTCGCCGGCCGGTTAAGCGGAGCTGCAGAGAGGGAGGGAGAGGGACGACTGGGCTAGGGTTCCTTTTCACTGAGCAGAGAGTAATTGAGAAAAAACCAAATGCACGTTCTTTTTTTGGGAGCTTTTAAAACCTCCCGTTTTTTTCAATAAAACGCTATTAAAACGTTTTTTACGTTTTATTCGGGAGACCCCCGTTTTTTTGCGTTTTATACGGCTTTTCCGTTTTTTTCCCGTTTTTTTGAAAAAAACGGAAGCGGCGTTTAGTACGCGTTTTAATCGCGGATAAACCAACTAAGGCTCCAAATGCCAAAGAGAGTGATGTCATAGGCATGTGGGTGGGGACAACAATTAAAAAGTTCTCTTATTTTATAATAAATTGGTGATTAAAGTAGGTGAGAGAAGATTATAAAGTACATGTGAGACCAAAAAGTGATAAAAGTAGGGGTAAATGAGTAATCTAATTTTTTCATATAAGGAAAGATGAAAAAGTAGGACAAAAAAAACGGATAAAAACGGAAAGTAGGACAAACAAAAAGAAACGGAGGGAGTACCATAAGAAGTGAATCAAATCATACAAGTGCATTAGACTATTGGAATAAGATCAAATTTCTATAAACTAAACAGGATCTGAAACCTTAATTTTCCAAATGGTGCACTTGATCAGTTGATGCCAAGAAATTAATTATACATTCAAAATCAAATAAGGTAGAAAAAAAAAACCACATGATGGATTACCAAGTAAAATTCAATGACCCGTCAAAAAAATTGCAGCACACTTGATGTAAAACAATAATAAACCACTGGAAATAAAGAGTGAAAACCGCAAAAATCTTGATCGATTAGACTTGGAATTAAAACAAATATATAATGTAGTTTATCAAAGAATTAAAAGAAATTGCCATATCACCAGGATAATTCCCAATCAACATAAAACGAATCGTAGAATTTTATCAAGCAAGGGAACTTGATCCATCGAGTAATCGATGGTTTCGGATGCCAACGAAAACAATAAGAAACAATGCAAATCAGGAATTAAACAACAATGCTTCGCATGTTTTAAAAAAATGGTAATCTGCTTCAAAACCAAAACTAAAACAATAAACTAATAAATCACAACCAACTAATCTATTATGAAGGAAGTTTTTATACCAATTGTTAGATTTAAGTCAAATTAGTGACTTCATACTAGATTGATCTATAATAGCCTAAAAATTGAGCTGCTAAGAGCCATAAAAGAAAATATAGTACTACCTCCGTTTTTAAATATGTATGTTCGCTTTTGAGCGCGGACCAAGGAAAAAGTGCAAAAGTAAGAGAGAAGGTTAGTAAAAGTAAGGAAAAAGAGAAAAAGGTAAAGAGAAGGAAAAAAAAGTAGGAGAGAAGTGTAATATTTAGGTGGGCCAACCTTCCATTTATGAGAAAAGGTAGAAAAGTACATATTTTAAAAAAACATCCCAAAATGGTAAAACATACATATTAAAAAAACGGAGGGAGTAATTATAATTAGGGGCCGAACTTGTCATTGTTGTTTTCAGTTTTCAGCTTTTTGAAAACTAAAAACTAAAAATTGGAAACTACAAAAAGTGGTTTTCACTTTTTAGTTGTCAGTTTACAAAATCATCATGTTTCCAATAAGTTTGACTAACTTTTGATTTATTATATGACATATGTCATATGACTTTCAAATACAAAAAAAAAAAAAAAAAAAATTAGAAATCATAGTGATACCGAACGGGTCCTAAGTATGTCCAATGCGAGTGAAGATTGTTGATAAAGATTAAGAAGTGATATTATAGATCTATTATGGTGTTTGGAACGAGATTTGTTAAGATGAAAGTTTCAAGAAAGAGCTTTAACATTAAAGAGTAATTAGTCTATCAGTAAGCATGAAACATGAAATTTAATAGCTAAGTTGAGCTTGTAATTGAGAAAATAGGTCATGAGGCTATATTGGCGTTGATTTATATCACATATGGTAATGATGTTGATTTAAGGGGTACAGTTCAAGAAAAGAGATAAAACCGTAAAAGGAACTCATTCTAGATTAATTTAGGTTAATTGCGTTTAACAATCTTCATGCGGTTGCATTATGAAAGCTTAATATGATATTTTTGGCATACCTAAGTTCTTAATCATGATTAAGGATGTAATTAGAGGTGAATTAAGCATAAAAAAGTGTTTGATTAACTTTAATAAAGGTTTTCATTAAGGATAAAATGGTAAAATACTTCAGCAACTCCTAGATAAGACCAAGTGAGAAAACGCTTCCCGAAGCTACCCACGAGGTGTCGAAACCAGAAGTATTTAAGCATGTGTCACCTCTATGCTTCACATAGAAGCTTCTCCACCTCATATATTCAAGGTTTATACAAAGAAATACTCCTGCTCTGAAGAAAAAAACCTTCCCGTTCTAAATCCACATCTCAGCCATCCTATGGCGTTTTACATCTTTGAGGTTTTCCAACTCATTTTTAGACTTGGACTATTTCTAGAAAAGTTGTTCCAATTGAAATGCTATATAACTTTGGATCAATAATTACTTTATTTGGTGTATTATTGTATGATCTATGGGCTCTTGATGGAAGGGTATCATTCTAAAGGTGATGTTGAAAATGTGGTTGGAGTACACATGCATGTTTCATTCTCATTCAATGGTTCGATTAATAGTTTTATTGGGTTCAATTATGGATATTAGAGTGTGTTATCATGTTTTTAGACTAACTGCAATTATGTATTATTTTTGTGCGGTTATGATAGATTTTGGAATGAATATATGGTATGAGTTATGAGGCTATTAAGTATAAGTTATAAGGTTTCCAAGTTGCGAGTTATTAGTTTCCCGAATCATGAGTTATGAGATATGAAGTATGGAGTAAGAGCGATATACATGGTATGAAGTAACAGGTATGAGGTATGGATATGACATATGACGTATGATGTATGATAGGTAGATATATGTGGTATGAGCTATTAGGTATGAGGTATGAAGTCAATATGTGATATGAGTCATATTATTTGAGGTATAAGGTATGGCGTACGAGGTATAAGGTATAAGGTATCAGGTGTGAGACATGAGCTAAGCTATGAGCTAGTAGCTACGAGCTAGTAGCTACGAGCTAGTAGCTACGAGCTATGGGGTATAAACTATGAGTTATGAGCTATGTGGTATAAGCTATTAACTATGTGGTATGAGCTATGCGATATGAGCTATGAGCTATGAGTTATTAACCCTGAGGTATGAGCTATGAGCTATGAGTTATTAACCCTGAGGTATGAGCTATGAGGATGGTGCCTAGACTTATAACATTATAAATGAAGCTTAAAGGAGGGTTGTTAATCAAGTATTATTACTGTTGAGGTGAAGTGTAAAGCTTCAACATGCGAAAAAAGTCAATAGTTATGCCAAAACTTCTTTGACGAATATCAGTAGTTAATGATAAGTATTAAGAAATATAGTTGTTGTTATTGGAGTTTTATGAGATCAGAATCAATATGCTGAACTAGTTTAGTCTTTTCTTGGTAAGTCCAAGGTATTGGTATTGATAATATTTTAGTGGGGATAAAATGAGATGCATGAATATTGAATATCTTAGTGATAATAATTAGAATTTGGTCATAAAAGATTACTTATCAATATAGGTGAAGTTGATGAGGAGGTTAATAAAATTAATTAGGATTATTTTGTTTGAGTGATATTAATACATAATGGTTGACAATTGTCTTAATCCTAAGGTATATAATTGTAGTGATGTTATAACTAGAGGTTTCTCGATAAGTATCGTGGTTGTCAAGGTGAATTGCAACGATTAAGTTTGGATCAATAAGTGTGGTTAAGGTGAATAATAATGATTAAGCTTGCGAATGAATCCAAGGTGTTACATCAATAGTTTGTAAATAGATGATACTTGGCATCCCCCTCCACTCGCGTTCACACAAGAGAAAACTATGAAAGTAAAATTCTCAGTTTGAATTGAACTTTTCAAAGAGGAAATTAAGTTTATGAAATTATTATTGAATTATGAACTACCACTCGGTCCACTCCGATAAGGAATTATATAAACGTTATACTGAGAATTGTTTGAGTAAATGGTTTGAAATATACACGATTTAAAGGCCAAAGACGTGAAGGTCCTTGGTTGAGGTTCGGAAGTTTTGAAGAGATGGAGGATATTTAAGATTGTAATGTGTGAGTCGAGGCAATGACGTTCGAATGTAATAATGGTTTATCTCACACTAGTGTTATGAAGTTATTTTTATCTATAATAGACATTATTTAATTTGGTTAGAGTTGGGTTTGGAATTCCATACTCTTTGATTTAGTTTGGTGACTGTGATGGTGATTGTCCGGATCAACTCGATCAATATTTTTCCGTTGTGCCTAATCTCATTTAAGTAGGTTTGGGAATCTAAGGTGTTACATCTGTAATGCGGAAGCGTACCTTGATTCATCGAAAAGTTAATCGGCGGGTTCTGAATCTTCCAACTCTCTAGGGCTTTTATTAAGATTCTACTGAAAATTGGTGGTTAGAGAGAATGAGAAAACCCTATGAATTGGGGACCATAACCTTAACACTATGATATCACGTATTTATATAGACTTTTCTCCCTTATTTACAAGCTAATTTGTGCGTCATTGGAGCTCTTGAGAGCTATTTTGTGCTAACTATCGTATATAGTTGTGGTTTTGTGTTTTAGTATTGAATTGCAGGTTTTAGGGAGTTTTCTCCGTATTCCCGAGCCATTTGGAAGCTACCACGGCTTTACGAGATGTTACGGGGCACGTAGGATGGCTCACGAGCTTTATGGGTAGTTTAGGAGGTCCCAAGACCCCTAAACGTGAAGATTATAGAGCCAAAGAGTCAAAAAGGAGGTTTCCGTACTCTGATCGGGCAAAAATGGCCCGATCGGGTGGAAATATATTGATCGGGTACAGAAGTCGCGGACCCGATCGGGCAAGCCGTGCCCGATCAGATCGGGCGAAAGGACATGCACCAGACCCGATTGGGCACCCGCTGCCCGACCCGATCGGGTGGCTGGCCCAAGTGTCATTTAAGAGCTGCTGCTGTTGTACGTAGAAAAACGAAGTGCTGGGCCATTATGTCTCCAGGCCCGATCGGGTACTGTACTCGGGTCCGATCGGGTGGAAGTTCAGCGCCAGTTTGCTGCACGCGTGAATGACATTGGGGCAATAGACTGGTTTACTGGCTGCTGTGTAAGGAGACAAGGGGCCCACTATAATTTATTGCTATGCATGCTCAACACTAGAGGACAAAACGTGGCAGCATTTGTTTACCTTGCTGCTGCAACGCAATTTATCAAGCTGGGGCCCACAGCCCACTAATCATTTCTTGGTTTTCTGCGCTGCTGTATACCACGCCCGATCGGGTCCCGTGCACGTTTACGCAATTTCTATTTTTTTTATCCCGTTTTAATTAGGCTTTTGGAGGGTATTATAAATACCTTTTCCTCATTATTTTAGGGACATCTTTTGTTCATCTTTTTACTGCTTTAGACTCTAGTTTTATTCCTCATTGTTCTTAGCTTAGTTTAAACACTTAGATTAGTTTAAAGGTGATTGAACCTATTCCGATTTCAATAAAAGTTCCTGCTTTTTGTCAATTGGTATTCTTCCTTACTCTAATCTCTTTTATTATTCTCAATTGCTTAGTTTATTTATTCAATTATTTATGATGCAATTGTTAGGGTTTCATATTAGTTTTATTGTTGTCAATTCAATTATGAGTGAGTAGTCCTCTTTTTAGGGTGTTAGATAGGGAAGCCATGTTTATACCATGATTGTAATTTAGATTTCTATCAATTTCTAGGGCTTGATTAGGGTGATTGTGATGTGGTTTGTTCTTTATTGAGTAATTAATGTCAGTGTACAATTTCATTGATTGCTTGTGGTTAATAGTTGTTTGCACAGATCCGTCTTACGACTAGAGGCCTAGGACACGTCAGTAGTTCTGATTACGTTAGTGAACATGCGGCGTATGTTGAACTATGAGCGTTGAGTCTTAACCATAGCTTAACATAGGCTCTAATTCCCCGACTCTTGACTTAGGTTTTGATAGTAGTTGACCTTATTTGATTGGTATAAGCATGGTGGACCGACCTAATGCCCTAGGCTTTTATTCCATAGTTAAATCCTCGGTTTAATTAGTCTTCCTTAGTTTAATCTTTAGTTCAATTAAGTCTTCCCTGATTTCATCTGAAGTAGCTGAATTGGTTGAATATTAATTTAGAAACTCTGTCTCCCTGTGGATTCGACCCTGCTTCCATTGACTACCATAGCTAGAGGACTGTAGGTTTATCTTTGAATAGGTGATACGACTAAACCCTATCAAATTTTGGCGCCGTTGCCGGGGAGACGGCTAGTTTTCTCAGTTTTTGTTCGGTTTTTCAGACTTCTTTTCTTGTGTAAATATTTTTTTTATTTTATTTTTTTATTTCTTATTTTTGTAAATTCTTTCTTTATTTCTCTCTTACTCATGAATTTATATGGAGTGGCCGGTTTATAATTCGTATTGGGAAGGTTATCCTAATTCTCAGGGGCAATATAATAACTATAATGGATATTCCAATTTTCAAGGGTCATATGACAATAATAATGGATATTCCAATTATCAGGGGCAAGACTATAATAATGGGTATTCTAATTTGCAAGAGCAATATAATTTTGATAATGGGTATTACAATAGTTATGTGTCTGATGCATATTCTTATTGTCAATATCCGAATAATTTGTGCATGAATTCCCATGATGTCAACCATTTCCCTAACGAGTCTTATGCAACTGATTATACTTATTCTGACCCACATAGAGTCCATAATTATTCACAATCTGAATCTTCAGAGAGTCTAGATCTACTTAAGCAAATGATTGAGTCTTTTGATGAACAAATTGAAAAATCTAATCAAGACTTGATGTGTTACATCACACATGTCTCAAATTATGAAAAATCGCTTGCTATGCAACTTGATAGTCAACGGGCGATTTATGATGATAATGATTATGATGATGATTGTGTCGAGAATGCCATGTTAGAGGTGAATGATAATAATCTTACTCCTGATATTGAAGAGAATGATCAGACTGAGGGGAGTGTGGATGTAATGAATGTTTTGATAGAGGAGGAACTCTTAGTTGAGAGCCCTTGTGTTGACGAGCCCATTATTGAGGATGGTGAAATTGTAAGTAAAACCGTCAAGGTTGAGCCTATTATTCCCTGACCCTATATTCCATCTTCACATAGACTTGATCTTGTCCCTTCTCTCCCTATTCGCCATGCCCCATATTTTCTCACAGTTGCGGTTGCTCCTATTCTCTCCTTGAGATCCTCACAGCCTACGCCACCAAAGGGAAGTTGTTCATTGTCCTTCTTTTCTCCCTTTTATTTTGATTTTCCTTATCTTTACAAATCATTTATTTTCTCTGATATTATTTATGTGAAGATAGATGCGCTTGTCATCAAGCCATATCTAGTGCTCAATGACATGTTTGCAGGCGCATTTGATAAGTTACTCAAGGCATTGGACTCTTCCAATGATGATAGGATAAGATCGTGTATGGGCATGTTAGGGTACTATTCCTACAACCCTGTTCCTCTTCTGACTAATGATTGAGGTATTATGGTCGTGCGGGACCTTTATAAACCAGCTGTGCGAGAGGCAACTCGTATTTTTCTTTCCACTTTTCCTTTTCTTTTTATTTTTCTTTGTTTTTGTGAGCGAGAGTGAGGGTACTAACATTGTATTTCCTCTTAGCATAGTCCTTATCACCTTTTGGCATTGAGGACACTGCCAAGTTCAGCTTGGGGGAGGAATTCTGTTTGTATTCTCTATCTCTTTTACCGCTTTCTAGGATAGATTTACTGCTTTCGAAAAATTCTGAAAAAATAAAAAAAATGTGGTTCCATGACTGGTTTTGTTGCTTCCCTGTGCCCCTTGTTGTGCTCTATTTGAAAATGATTTGACTTTGTTTTCTGGATAGCTGGGCATTTGTGATCTTGAGGCTATGATTTGATGTTTGATTGCTATGATTTCGAGCATAATTTGATTATATTAGACCACTTTGTGCTGCATACCTGATTTGGTTAGACTGTGAGGCCTCTTTGTAGCCTATTGGATTTATATTATTATCCAGTCTATCCTTGTGCGTTAGTTCCTCTTTAGTGGATTGATCTTGACTTTGACTTCGTACTTGTCTGATTTTCGATGACTTGTAGCATTTGCTGTGATAGAGGCGTTCTTTTGTCTTATTCTTGAGCTTCAGAGTGAATTTTTGATATACTTCTATCCGCCTTAGCCCCGCTGAGCCTAATGACTTGTTTCGTGATACGTAAACCCGTATTATGAGCCCAAGGCCTTCACTTGATTTTATTCCAAGCCTAGCTTGGGGGAGCTTTTGTATGGGTTGAGTTTGCGATTGGTTTCTTGGTTTAGTTTGGTTGTTGAGGAAGTTAAAAGTGTATTTGTTGCGGTTTTAGAGTGAGGTAAAGAAAAGAAAAAGCAAATATGAAGTTGCGTGAATGAAGTGCAGAAAAATGAAAGAAAAATGAAATAAAAGTTCAAAAGAATTCAAAGTTCTTTCATTCACGTACGTTCTTAAAGAATTATTCGCTTCATTGCTTGAAAATTGGGCTTGTTATGAGTTTGTCATTGACTTATGAGAGTTGGGTTTTATTTCGTGGTTATATGGTGTTGATGGGAGTTGTGTAGGCCATCTTAGGCCTTATTTGAATGATTTATGCTCCCCCTTTCTTGGTTTTTCCACCACATTACCCAAAAGTATCCCCTACCTCTCACCTAAGCCCCATTACAACCCTCTTAAACAGTATTCATTTGATTGATTTCGAGTCAGTTTGTCAAAGTTAAAGAGTATTTCTGCTGATTGAGTCGACTTGAATAGGATGAGCGTCATTTAACCCTCTTAAACACATGAGAGTGTGAGTGGGAAGGGTATTTATGGTCGGGTTGGTGAGTGTTCGGGCATATTCTTTGCCTGCCACAAAATAGAGAGGAGTGACACCCTTGTGAGAGCCTTTTCAGGATTTGTATGCCTTGTGGATGCTTGACTTTGATAAATTGCTTGGATGATTGGTGGTTGGATGGATTTGATTAGCCAAACTAGAATTATGCCTACTTGAACGATTCTTAGTCTTGAAAATATTTGAGCTTTGATTTATTTTTATCTATGGGGTGAGGCAACCTATTCCATGTTCATGTTCTGTTTGCTTGAGGACAAGTAAAAGTTTAGCTTGGGGGAGTTTGATATCACGTATTTATATAGACTTTTCTCCCTTATTTACAAGCTAATTTGTGCGTCATTGGAGCTCTTGAGAGCTATTTTGTGCTAACTATCGTATATAGTTGTGGTTTTGTGTTTTAGTATTGAATTGCAGGTTTTAGGGAGTTTTCTCCTTATTCCCGAGCCATTTGGAAGCTACCACGGCTTTACGAGATGTTACGGGGCACGTAGGATGGCTCACGAGCTTTATGGGTAGTTTAGGAGGTCCCAAGACCCTAAACGTGAAGATTAGAGAGCCAAAGAGTCAAAAAGGAGGTTTCCGTACTCTGATCGGGCAAAAATGGCCCGATCGGGCGGAAATATATTGATCGGGTACAGAAGTCGCGGACCCGATCGGGCAAGCCGTGCCCGATCAGATCGGGCGAAAGGACATGCACCAGACCCGATTGGGCACCCGCTGCCCGACCCGATCGTGTGGCTAGGCCAAGTGTCATTTGAGAGCTGCTGCTGTTGTACTTAGAAAAACGAAGTGCTGGGCCATTATGTCTCCAGGCCCGATCGGGTACTGTACTCGGGCCCGATCGGGTGGAAGTTCAGCGCCAGTTTGCTGCACGCGTGAATGACATTAGGGCAATAGACTGGTTTGCTGGCTGCTGTGTAAGGAGACAAGGGGCCCACTATAATTTATTGCTATGCATGCTCAACACTAGAGGACAAAACGTGGCAGCATTTGTTTACCTTGCTGCTGCAACGCAATTTATCAAGCTGGGGCCCACAGCCCACTAATCATTTCTTGGTTTGCTGCGCTGCTGTATACCACGCATTTTGTGTGGGCCCGATCGGGTGGTCTTTGGCCCGATCGGGTCCTGTGCACGTTTACGCAATTTCTATTTTTTTATCCCGTTTTAATTAGGCTTTTGGAGGGGTATTATAAATACCTTTTCCTCATTATTTTAGGGACATCTTTTATTCATCTTTTTACTGCTTTAGACTCTAGTTTTATTCCTCATTGTTTTTAGCTTAGTTTATAAAGGTGATTGAACCTATTCCGATTTCAATAAAAGTTCCTGCTTTCTGTCAATTGGTATTCTTCCTTACTCTAATCTCTTTTATTATTCTCAATTGCTTAGTTTATTTATTCAATTATTTATGATGCAATTGTTAGGGTTTCATATTAGTTTTATTGTTATCAATTCAATTATGAGTGAGTAGTCCTCTTTCTAGGGTGTTAGATAGGGAAGCCATGTTTATACCATGATTGTAATTTAGATTTCTATCAATTTCTAGGGCTTGATTAGGGTGATTGTGATGTGGTTTGTTCTTTATTGAGTAATTAATGTCAGTGTACAATTTCATTGATTGCTTGTGGTTAATAATTGTTTGCACAGATCCGTCTTACGACTAGAGGCCTAGGACACGTCAGTAGTTCTGATTACGTTAGTGAACATGCGGCGTATGTTGAACTATGAGCGTTGAGTCTTAACCATAGCTTAACATAGGCTCTAATTCCCCGACTCTTGACTTAGGTTTTGATAGTAGTTGACCTTATTTGATTGGTATAAGCATGGTGGACCGACCTAATGCCCTAGGCTTTTATTCCATAGTTAAATCCTCGGTTTAATTAGTCTTCCTTAGTTTAATCTTTAGTTCAGTTAAGTCTTCCCTGATTTCATCTGAAGTAGCTGAATTGGTTGAATATTAATTTAGAAACTCTGTCTCCCTGTGGATTCGAGCCTGCTTCCATTGACTACCATAGTTAGAGGACTGTAGGTTTATCTTTGAATAGGTGATACGACTAAACCCTATCACACTAGTATGTATATATAGGGCCTGCATGTCTCCTACTTAGCCCATCATAACATAGGTGACAGACGTGTAACTCATACTCATTTAGATACCTTATAGGCCCGATCTAATAGACTTAATATCCAATCACTTTTATAGGCCAACTATAAAATAACTTTATACACTTATAATTATACATATAGGTCCATGATATTATTTTTCAACAATCATAACTATAACATAAATCTACATAAGAGCAATTAGTTGGTAGATTATCAATTATGCCACGCACGATAGTTTCATAGTACTACGGTAGTATATGTTTGTGTCAAAAAGTAGCAGTGGAGTCAATGGTAAAAGAAAGAAAATAACAAAAAAGAAAGTCGGAACAAAATTTAGTGTTACTAGATTTGCCTGCTAGTTCTATTACTTCTAAAGTATAAACCTTCCAAATGTTTATCATTTAGCTTCATAGTACATACTGTATGCTGTTTGCATATGCATATTATATACACCCATAACACACAAGAAGGCCTTCCCGTAAATGATCCAATCTATCACATAATAATGAGTACTAGGATAGGATTAATAAAGAACAAACTATTGCATAATATCCAGTTCTCCATTACAGAATAATAGTATTAGAAGTAACTGGACTGATCTTGTAATAACTCAAGCTGAGCTAGCAACTTAGCCACCTGATATCTCAAGGAAGACTCCCCCTTTTGAGCAAGTTCTATCAACACCACTTGAGCTGAGCTTCCGTACTTCGATCTATAACTTCCAATCCGAAATATTCTCTCCAAAATCCATAGTGCCTTTTCCTTAGCCTTTACACTTCCTACTTCTAATACCCGAATTATAGCCTCCACCCCACCTGAACTTTTCTCTATAAAATTACTTCCATCTTCCCATACTTGATCCTGCATGAGAGATGCAATTGTATCCAACACCGCTTCATCAGCTTCTCGCTCATCACCTGCTAAAACACGGATTAAAGGAGGAACAGCACCCAATTTTACCAAGCAAAAATTTCCTTTGATGCTGCAATATCCACTGTGGATTTCACAGAATCCATCTGTAGTAGGAGAAGGAACACAAGAAACCCACCCTATATTCTTAAACCTTCTACAAGAAACGGAGTTCTGCGATAGCTGAGATAGCGATATTGCAGCTCTAGATTTAGCTTCCATCGATCCATCCGAGAGGAGCTTCACTAGAATAGGCATAACTCCCATTTCTGCTGCATAGAGCTGTAGTTTCTTGTCAGAAGGTAGCGTAAACCTGATAAAAACACCGGCAACACTTTCTTCTAACCACCTAGTTGTAGGAGATGAACTCGAAGAGCTCAAAGAACCCATTAACGAGACTAACATAGGCAACAGATTTATCCTTTTGAGTTTATCTGTTGCCTTTTTATCTGACAGGGGAATGTTGCTCAACAACCCAACAGCAGCTGCCTTTTCAGCATCTGACGATGAAGATGAGATAATGTTCACAATGTTTGGAAGATAATTTTCTTCAATGGATGAATTCTTCGAGATGGTATATAGAAGATTTAGAGCTGCCGTTCTAATTTTGGTGTCGGTTTCGGTGATAAAAGGAAGCAGAAGCTGCATTGTCCCACTTTGGACTGTTTTGATTCTAACTTCAGAAGCACCTGCCTGAGAAAGAATGTTGTTTAAAGCAAGAAGGATATTGCACTTAAGTTTCGGACTTGATAAGTTTAAAAGTGAGAGAAGTTGGTTAGGTAAATCTTTATGCTCGAGAATAGAACTTGTGCATGAAATGGTTGAAAGAATAGCAGATGCAGGTTCCCGGAGGCTCATTTGAGCGGAAGTGACAGAGAAAAGGAGCTGAAGCAGAGGAGGAAGAATACCCGAATCAACTATGTGTGGTATGTTTTTGGTTGAGAGGGATAGATTTTGTAAAGCGTTTAAGGCTGAAAGCTTTGCTTCCAGCTTTCCTGTCTTGAACATGAAGACCAACGGTTTGATTGCACCGCTTTCTCCAAGAGAGGCTCGAGATTTTTCTGACAACACCATCCTTGATACTGCAGTTGCCACTAGAACTTTACTCATTTCAGAACCTAGAAAGATACATGAGTTTTAGTACTATAATATATCTGAGTGTAAAATTTGATTATCTACAATCTCTCTAACTTCAATTGTATGCTACTAATTCAAAATAGCAAGTACAGGTAGAGCCTTTAAAATCTACAGATTAACAAGTTATTTATGGTTACTGCTTAGTTCAATATAACATGAAGCCTGGCACCCAAGTCAAACTATGGAGTACTTATCAATAAGTTGATTGATATGTTAAGTGGAAAGATTTTTCTTCCCATTTTCTCTTCTTTGGTTTTTTTCCTCTTTACTGTCATTGTTTGGTTTGTTAAAGCTGGTAATAATTTATCGGGAAAAGGGTTTTAACACCAAGTCATAATTTTTTTTCTTCCTAAGGAACGAAGAAATGTTACATTACCATCAGTTTGTTTCCATTGGAGTTTATTTTTTGGGATGTACACAAAGCCGCAAAGTAAATCAATTTAGACGTAACTCAATCTTAGGTCTTGGGAACCACCACCAGACTCTACGTTCACGTTAGAATATAATTCCGATTGTTAGGCTAGGTGTGGAGATGGTATGATCATTTGGAACGAGGAGGAAGCAAAAGAGTGAAGAAGAGGCAGCAATTGGTCGCGGGTCGCGAGCCCCGTCGCTGCCCCTGCACCCTGTTTTCGCGTATTTCGTCTCTCGTGAAGTCGTTTTGCTATTTTCGGGGGTAGTATAAATACCCCTCTTTTCCCCATTTGTATATATGACATAATATCACACAAATCAAGAGGCTAGAGAGAATTTCTAGGGTTTTGTGCCTTTGTGTGTGTAGCTTGAAATAACTTGTATCTCTCTCAATCAATCATCAAGATAATACTACTCCTTAGTGCTTGTAGGTTTTTACTCCCGGATTCTCGGGTCTTCCCACGGTGCCATTACTTAACTCTCTCTCTCATTTATTTCTTCATTTATTGTTGGATTGCTTGCTTGCTTGGTTGTTGGCTTTCATTGTTATTGTTGATGATTACAAACTTGTTTCTACATTTATTCTATGTTCTCAACAATTGGTATCAGAGCCTAGGTTAATCTTTGGTGATATTTGAGTTAGAGTTTGTGTGGAAACTTGTATTTGTGATTGGAAATCAAAGTTTGTTGCTTTGGGTGTTTGGGGATTGAAATTTTGTTGTAGAAATTTTGTTCCTTGTTGTTGAAACCCTAGGTTGAGAACTTTGTGATTGATTGACAATGGATGAGAGTAAGTTGAAGCTTGAGAAGTTTGATGGGAAGGACTTTGGCTTTTGAAAGATGCAAATAGAGGACTATTTGTACCAAAAGGGTTTTCATCTACCTCTTGAGGGCAAGAGACCGGATAGTATGAAGAAGGAAGATTGGAGAGTGTTGGATAGGCAAGCACTTGGAGTGATTAGATTGACATTGAGTAGGAGTGTAGCCTACAATGTCAAGGATGAAACATGACGGTGGATGTCTTGCAAACCTTGTCGAATATGTATGAGAAGCCTTCGGTAATGAACAAGGTGTTCCTTATGCGTCGGTTGTTTGAGCTTGAGATGAATGATGGTACTTTGGCTCCGGAACACATAAATGAATTTAATTCGATTATTTCTCAATTGTCTTCGGTTGATATCAAGTTTGATGATGAGGTGAAGGCCTTGATTTTGTTGTCATCGTTGCCTAGGTCTTGGGATACGGTGGTTGCCGCAATTAGCAACTCTTCCGGCAAGGAGGAGTTGAGGAATGATGATGTGAGGGACTTAATCTTGAGTGAGAGCTTGAGGAGGAAGGAGTCCGGTGAGTCATCCGGTGGTGCCTATTCTAGTGAGGCAAGGGGGTGATGGAGACAACAAAAGGGGAACCCAAGAGGGGGATCGAAGAGTAAGGGGAGGAGTAAATCGAGGGGGAAGGGAAACATTGTGTGTTGGAGTTGTGGAGTGAATGGTTATACAAAGAGAGAGTGTCCGAATCCTAAGAAGAAGGGTGGCTCTAATCAAAAGAGCAATGATGATTCAAGTTCATCGGTAAGCTTGGCATCAAGCGATGAATTTGGGGATGCCTTGATCTTGAGCGTGGATAGTCCCATTGAGACATGGATACTTGATTCGGGTGCATCGTTTCATGCTTCACCATGTAAAGAAATTTTCCGGAACTTCAAGAGTGGCAAGTATGGGAAGGTGTTTCTTGCGGATGATAATCCGTTGGACATTGTGGGGAAGGGAGATGTGATGATCAAGACTTCAAGTGGGAGTTCATAGAAGCTTGAAGATGTGAGGTATATTCCTAAGCTAAGGAAGAATTTGATTTCAGTGGGTCAATTAGACTCAAGTGGCTATAGGACTATGTTTGGGGAGAGTACATGGAAGGTGTCAAAGGGTGCCATGGTGGTTGCTCGGGGCACGAAGATTGGTACTTTGTACACTACCTTAGGGTGTACTAACATGGTTGCTACAACCACAGAGTGTGATACCAAGCTATGGCATACTCGGTTTGGTCACATGAGTGAGAAAGGGATGAGGATGTTAGCTTCAAAGGGTAAGTTGTCGGGCTTGAAATCAATCGACATGAAATTTTGTGAGACATGTGTCTTTGAGAAGCAAAAGAGGGTGTCTTTCACAAAAACCCAACGGTCCTTGAAGAAGGAGAAGCTAGCGCTTGTGCGCACGGATGTATGGGGCCCATACCCCATCAAGTCCCTTGGTGGATCTCACTATTTTGTTACCTTCATTGATGATTCAACCCGGAAAGTATGGGTCTACTTCATGAAGCACAAGTCGGAGGTGAATGAGAAGTTCAAGACTTGGAAGGCGGAGGTTGAAAATGCTTCGGGGGCGAAGATAAAGAGTATCAAGTCCGATAATGGAGGAGAGATGAGTTGGAAGCTTACAAGGAACTTTGTAAGGAGCATGGCATTGTGTTGGTGAGGACTATTCCCGGAAAGCCTCGCCAAAATGGGGTAGCGGAGCGGATGAATAGAACACTACTTGAGAGAGCAAGGTGCATGAGGTTATTTGCGGGTCTCCCAAAGTGTTTTTGGGCGGATGCCGTTAGCACCGCGGCTTATTTGATAAACCGTGGACCTTCGGTGCCCTTGGGGTTCAAGATACCGGAGGAGGAGTGGAGTGGTAAGGAGGTGTCCTACGCTCACTTGAAGACCTTTGGGTGTGTGGCCTATTTGCAATCCGAGAAGAGAGACAAGCTTGACCCTAAAGCCATGAAATGCTACTTTGTGGGGTATGGTGATGAGAAGTATGGCTATAGAGTGTGGAATCCTAGTAACCGCAAGGTTATTAGGCATTGTGACATTACCTTTGATGAGAACTCCTTGTACAAGGATAACTTTGGTGGAAAGTCCGTTGAAAAAGAATCCATTGAGAGTGAGCGAGAAGTTGTTGAGCTAGATGGTGATGTGAGAATTGGAAGCGAAGATGAAGATGTGCCAATTCAACATGCATTTCCTCAACATGTTGTGCAAACTCCGGGTGATCCGATTTCTAGTGAATCGGAGGAAGATGAGGATACTTTTGAGATGGAGGAGGTTGAGGTTCAAGGTGAGCCTGTGAGGTTCGTGAGGAACCAAAGACACCGCCACCGATGAGGAGAACATCAAGGCTCTCTAAAGCACCAAATAGGTTCACACCACCACCCATAAAGAAGACTTCGGCGAATTACTTGTTGTTGACGGATTCCGGTGAGCCGGATGGTTATGTTGAGGCAATGAGGTTGGGTGATTCGTTGAAGTGGGAGCATGCAATGAGTGAGGAAATGAGCTCATTGAAGAAGAAGAACACTTGGGTGTTGGTTGACTTGCCTAAGGGCAAGAGAGCACTTTTGTGCAAATGGATCTTTCGCAAGAAGGATGAGCCGGATGGTAGTATTCGGTATAAAGCAAGACTTGTGGTGAAGGGATTTTCACAAAAGGAGGGCATTGACTTTCATGAGATTTTTGCTTTGGTTGTGAAGTTGACTACCATTAGAATCTTGTTGGCAATTGTGGCTTCGGAAAACTTATTCCTTGAGCAAATGGATGTGAAAACGGCGTTTTTGCATGGTGATTTGGAAGAGGAAATCTACATGAAACAACCGGAAGGGTTTGAAGTTCGGGGAAAGGAAGACATGGTATGCAAGCTCAAACGGAGTCTATATGGGTTGAAGCAAGCTCCAAGACAATGGTACAAGAAGTTTGATAGCTTCATGTTATGCAATAGTTTCGTGAGAACGGATGGCGATCATTGTTGTTACTTTCAAAGGTACGTAAATTGTTATGTTTACTTGCTTTTGTATGTTGATGATATGCTCATTGCGGGCACTAGCATGAAGTTTATGAATGACTTGAAGAGGAAGTTGTCGGAGAGATTTGAGATGAAAGACTTGGGTGAGGCCAAGCAAATACTTGGCATGAGAATCTCTAGGGACTTAGCGGCGGGTTTGTTGAGGTTGTCTCAAGAGGAGTATGTCAAGAAGGTGCTAAAGCGGTTCAACAAGGTTGATGCGAAGCCTCGTAGCTCACCTCTTTTGGTGGACCTCAAATTGACAAAGGAGGATTCACCCAAGACAAAGGAAGAAAAGGAAAGGATGGCCACTTTTCCTTATGCTTCGGCCGTGGGGAGTATGATGTATGCTATGGTTTGTACTAGGCCCGACATTGCCCATGCGGTGGGAGTTGTGAGTAGGTTCATGTCAAATCCGGGTGAGCGACATTGGGAGGCCGTGAAATGGCTCTTGAGGTACTTGTTGGGTACTTCTAGTATGGCTCTTTGCTTTGGGAGGAATGGAGTTGTTCTTGAAGGTTTTGTGGATGCCGATTTCGGGGGATGCTATGACTTAAGCAAAAGCACTTCGGGGTATGTTTTTACTATTGGTGGTACGACCATTAGTTGGATGAGCAAGCTCCAAAAGTGTGTGTCCATGTCTACGACGGAAGCCGAGTATGTTGCTATGTCGGAGGCGGGGAAGGAGATTGAGTGGTTGAAGAGTTTCCTTGAGGAAATGGGTATGAAGCAAGAGGTTTGTGTGTTGCATAGTGATAGCCAAAGTGCGGTGCAATTGGCTAAGAATCCTATGTTTCACTATCGCACTAAACACATCAAGAGGCGGTATCACTACACTAGGAGTCTAGTGGAAGATGGCTCTATGTGTTTGAAGAAGATTGCCGGATCGAAGAATCCGGCGGACATGCTCACGAAGGTTGTAACTTATGAGAAATTGGGGTTGTGTAGGACCTCAATTGGGCTCCATCCATGAGTGGTGGATGGTTGTAATGGTGGGGGCGCTATAGTGAAACATTGATGAAATGATTAATGATGATGAGAGATGTGTTGGGGATGTTAGTAGCATGATCCTAGACCGATCTCCAAGTGGGAGATTGTTAGGCTAGGTGTGGAGATGGTATGATCATTTGGAACGAGGAGGAAGCAAAAGAGTGAAGAAGAGGCAGCAATTGGTCGCGGGTCGCGAGCCCCATCGCGGGTCGCGACGGCCCGGTCGAGGGTCGCGACCGGGTGCTGCCCCTGCACCCTGTTTTCGCGTATTTCGTCTCACGTGAAGCCGTTTTGCTATTTTCGGGGGTAGTATAAATACCCCTCTTTTCCCCATTTGTACATATGACATAATATCACACAAATCAAGAGGTTAGAGAGAATTTCTAGGGTTTTGTGCCTTTGTGTGTGTAGCTTGAAATAGCTTGTATCTCTCTCAATTAATCATCAAGATCAATACTACTCCTTAGTGCTTGTGGGTTTTTACTCCCGGATTCTCGGGTCTTCCCACGGTGCCATTACTTAACTCTCTCTCTCATTTATTTCTTCATTTATTGTTGGATTGCTTGCTTGCTTAGTTGTTGACTTTCATTGTTATTGTTGATGATTACAAACTTGTTTCTACATTGATTCTATGTTCTCAACACCGATAACATACAAATTTCTGTTCAAAATATTTTCCTCTAACAGCCCAACCCATAATTGCTTTTGGAGAGCACATAATTGATTTACTGTATGCAGTGCATGCTTAGCAGTACTTTAGTTTTATCAATCCAACTTACAATCGGAATGCAGTAAAGTAGTCTGGTACTTGTTAGAAAGCAGCAAAGTAGTTTGATCCCAGTCCCGCCTCCCAAAAGATTGGACTATAATTCAAATTCAAGTACTCTTCCAGAGGCTTCTTTTATAAGGAAAGTATCAAATCAAATCTTACCATTTGAAACTTTTGTATAAAGCTCCATATCACAGCTCATTTGGCCATAAAAAAAAGGTGTAACACATGCTTTTTACAAAACAATTGTGCTTCACATGTTACTTTTTTTTTTTCTAACTTATGCCAAAGTTCTTTGAAAACTTGAATAAAGTAAACGCCTCAATATGCCTTAGGTGTGAACCAAAACATGCTAAATTCAAGACTAGATTTTTTCGTTGATTTGCTGCTCATTTAGTGTTGTTGCTGCGCTTATTTTGCATCCTCTAAACTGAGCAATGAGCAAAAAGATAGCCTTAGGTAATTAGGTGTATAGTATATCATCTATGAATTTGGTAACACATATAATATACTCAGCTCTTTTGCATTATCAGCAACATTAGAAAGGGAAAGATCAGGAAAAACAAAAAAAAATAGATGTAAAGCAGGCAATCGAAGAAGTTAGGAAAACAGTACCTTCTTTGAGATGTTGGATCAAAGGATGAAAATAACCAGCCTCAGCCATAAGAAGAGCATTTTGAGTATTACATGAGAGAGCAGCTAACAACTTCCCTGCATCACTTGATGAAAGTGGATCATTCCCATTTAATATAGACACCAACATTATTATACACCCCTTAATTCTCCCAATTCTTCTTCGAACACAGGAAAGCTGTGAGAGATCCATTAGCAATCCAACTGCTTCTCTTCGTTCCATCTCATCTCGAGCCAATGATTTCACCAATGTTGTTAAGGAATTTATGTCTGCCATTTTTTCCTGTTACACTTTATTAGTACAATCACTTATTGAGCTCAAGAAACAAAATTTTCATAGAAATAAAAGGAAAAATTTGCATTAATAGTTCAATACTCATCACATCTTTTGACTATCTTAAATTAATCCCTTATCACTCGAATGATGCTCCAATATTATGAGTAACCCTGTATATACATTATATGAAATCCCGATTTTATAACCCATACGCACATTAATGATAATTATATTATGACCTTAACACTACACATGACTAATCCATTTATCAGGAACCTAAAATTGTAACTATTAGAGACTCCATCTATGTTTATCAGTAACCTCATATACGCATTCTAATTAATTCCATTTATGCTAGTCAGTAACCCACATCGATGAAGTGGTACATCTCATAATAAATTTTGTATCTAGATTAACTCGTATCAATTCTAACTTTAAGGGTCCACAAAAGTCTTGGAAAATCCAAAAATGTAAGCCTGTAATATGGTCCCCAAAAGTTAAGATGATTCACACTAAAATAAGAACATGGTCAAAAGTTCAATTAATTATGATAATTCCAAAAACATAGGAGAAAAAACCCCATAAAATAGTTAGTACCTTGGTTTGAAGATTCTCAAGTGCGATGCTTCGTAACACCTTGATTATGCCTAATCGTTCGATACATTTGTTCGAGCCCAATCGATTAATCAATATGGGAATTATTCCTTCATCATCAATCCACTGACAATCAATAATTTTATCTCTAAACAAAAACTCTAATCCCAAAAGAGAATTTCTAAACTCGTCATCATTTCCATACTTAAGTTGTAACGCAACATCCTCTGTTTCCATTTCTGTTACAACTCTAAACTCTTCCTGGTCAACATCATTATGATTGATTATTTCTTCAACAATTTCCCTAGTACTTCCACTAGAAGAACAACCACAAGACTGATCAAAAAACTTAGCATTCATCATCTCCTTATGCAAAATCCCAAGTTTATCCTTCAAGTCTAAGGACACCCCAATACTAGCAAACAACAAAAGGCCTAAGGAACGGCCAAGATCATGTGTATGTTGTTGTATGACATCGAAACGATGATCATCATTCGAGCAGATATTCCTGTTAATGATGCAGTTTCGAGCACGTTGAAGCTCGGCCTCTAAGGACCCTATAGCTGACCTTATGCTAGGGGTGTCCATGATCATCTTATCTTTTCTCATAGTATCTAATATTGGTGAAAGCTTCTCAATGTAAATGGAAAACTCAGTTAGAGCTTCTGTATCGCTTTCCGAGTCTTTTGCTAATGAAACTACTTCATCTGCTGATGATACAAGCTCTAACACTAGCTCTGAAAAGCTTCTTGTGTTATCCATTTTCAGTTGCTTAATCTCCTTCATTTGTTTTTAATATTGCGGGAGTATATGGTACTACTTGTTAGTGAGTAGTTAGGTAATTGAGCTTAAAAATGAAGAGAAATTTGGTTGAGGGGAGAGAAGAAGTTTCCTAGTGACAAGGAGTTGAATGAAATAATTCAGCAAAAATGAGTAATGGCTCTCTGTATAATTGGATTATGTTGACTGGAGTGGCCAAGAAATGAGTTGAAAGGGTAAGAAAGGGACTACTTTGGAGTCTTTCTTTGGTAAGTTTCTCATTGGAGTATCTATTTTGTTTTCCTGTTCAAAAAGTTTGTTACGTATGAAGGGGTTAAACATTATGGATTCTTGAATATTGACTTGGTAAAAATTCAACATGGATTAGAATAGATGGATTTGAAATTTCATTCAAAAATTTCAGGGAAAATCCCACTGATATACAAATAATTTTTCATAATCTTAGGGATACACCTAAGTTTTTAAAATCTTCAGTGGTATACTTGAGGTTTTTTCATTTTGTCAGACATGACACTTGATATCACGTATTTATATAGAGTTTTCTCCTTTATTTACAAGCTAATTTGTGCGTCATTGGAGCTCTTGGGAGCTATTTTGTGCTAACTATCGTATGTAGTTGTGGTTTCGTGTTTTAGTATTAAATTGCAGGTTTTATGGAGTTTTCTCCTTATTCCCGAGCCTTTTGGAAGCAACCACGGCTTTACGAGATGTTACGAGGCACGTAGGATTGCTCACGAGCTTTATGGATAGTTTAGGAGGTCCCAAGACCCCTAAACGTGAAGATTAGAGAGCCAAAGAGTCAAATGAGGTTTCCGTGCACTGATCGGGCAGAAATGGCCCGATCGGGCGAAATATTATGATCGGGTACGAAAGTTGCGGACCCGATCGGGCAAGGCGTGCCCGATCAGATCGGGCGAGAACACATGTGCCCAGACCCGATCGGGCATCTACCGCCCGACCCCATCGGGTCTAGTGCTGCTAGGTCTTATTGGGACGCTGCGGAGGAGGCGAGCTTTCTGGCACTTTTTGTCGCGAGACACGATCGGGTGACTACCGCCCGACCCGATCGGGTGGGCCGCTTTTCTCGCCTTATTGCTGCACTGCTGCTGCCAGAGCCCAGAAGTGGAAGTTGGGGGAATTTGTATGTGGACCCGATCGGGTACTGTGCTCGGGCCCGATCGGGTCTGGTGCTTTATCGCGCTTTTTTCACCTTTTTGTTCCCGTTTTTAGTGAACTTGAGGGGTATTATAAATACCTTTTCCTCATTTTTTAGAGAGATCTATCTTTCATTCATCTTTTATTCATCTTTCATTAGGTTTTAGACTAGTTTTATTCTTCATTGCTTTTAGTTTAATTCAAACACTTTAGATTAGATTAGAGGTGATCAAACCTATTTCGATTTCAATAAAAGTTCCTGCTTTCCGTCAATTGGTACTCTTCTCTACTCTTTATCTCTTTAATTACTTTGATTGCTTAGTTTAATTATTTAATTGTTCATGATGCAATTCTTAGGGTTTCATATTAGTTTTGTTGTTGCCGATTCGATTATGAGTGAGTAGTTCTCTTTCTAGGGTGTTAGATAGGAAAGTCATGTTTATACCATGATTGTGATTTAGATTTCTATCAATTTCTAGGGCTTGATTAGGGTGATTGTGATGTGGTTTGTTCTTATTGAGTAATTAATGTCAGTGTACAATTTCATTGATTGCTTGTGGTTAATAGTTGTTTGCACAGATCCGTCTTACGACTAGAGGCCTAGGACACATCAGTAGTTCTGATTACGTTAGTGAACATGCGGCGTATGTTGAACTATGAGCGTTGAGTCTTAACCATAGCTCAACATAGGCTCTAATCCCCCGACTCTTGACTTAGGTTTTAATAGTAGTTGACCCTATTTGATTGGTATAAGCATGGTGGACCGACCTAATACCCTAGACTTTTATTCCATAGTTTAATCCTCGATTTATTCAGTCTTCCGTAGTCTATTCTTTAGTTTAATTAATTCCTTCCTGATTTCATCTGGAGTAGCTGAATTGGTTGAATATTGATTTAGAAACTCTGTCTCCCTGCGGATTCGACCCTGCTTCCACTGACTACCTAGTTAGAGGTCCGTATGTTTATTTTTGATTAGGTGACACGACTAAAACCTATCAAATTTTGGCGCCGTTGCCGGGGAGACGGCTAGTTCTCTAAGTTTTTATTTAATTATTTGGTCTACTTCTCTGTACCTCATTGGAACTTCATTGTTTCAATCGAGGTACGTTTTACTGCTGCTTTTTGTTTCTTTTGTATGCCCAGGTCCCAAAGAAACGGTTCCCCAATTCCAGCGGACCCCGATCTTACTAGGACAATCAGGCGGATCCGAAAGATAAAGCAGAAAGAAAAGTAGTCTGTTCAGCTGAACACCTCTGGAACAGACACCTTGAATTCAGTTATGTCAAAATCACTGAAGTCATATGGGGTGCCCAACCCGGATGGTCTCTCCACTGGACCTACTATGCCCACCATTGCCGCAGCAAATTTCGAAATCAAGCCTGGACTCATCAGCATGGTCCAGCAAAATCAGTTTGGTGGGCATCCTACTGAAGATCCGGCAAATCATCTGCAACGGTTTCAACAACTTTGTCGAACCGTTAAACATGCCGGCGTCACTCCAGATCAACTCAAAGTCATGTTGTTCGAGTTTTCACTAAGAGATAGAGCCCAAAAATGGTTAAACGATGTGAAAGAAACCGAGTGGAGTGAGATTTCTGCTGCATTTCTGAGAGAGTATTACCCACCTACTAAAACAGCAGAAATCAGAAATAAACTAGCCACGTTTTTCCAAGAGCCTGATGAAACATTAAGGGAAGCGTGGGCTAGGTTTAGAGATTTACAGAGAGAGTGTCCACACCATAATATGGACAAATGGTTCTTGACGCAGGCATTCTACAATGGTCTGCAGCCTCAGACGAAGTGTATGATTGATTCGTCTGCAGGAGGAGTGTTTTTAGACAAGGAAGTTAATGAGGGTTATGAATTCATATCAAATCTTGCAGCCAATGACCATTCATCATCTAGGAGTTTGACTAAGAAGGTAGTTGAAGTTGACGCAATTTCATTGCTTACATCTCAGATGGCGCAACTAACTCAGCAGCTAATGAAGTCTTCTAGTCCGACACCTCCACCCATGAGTATCAATGCTATGTCTGCAGTAGCACCCATTACCTCATCTTACTGCGAGGTATGTGGTGTTCAGGGTCACTTTGGGCATGACTGTCAGTTCAGTCAATACCAGATGGAGCAGGCCAATGCCTTCCAACAAAGACCACAAACCTTCCCCCCTTCACATAACTACCAAAACCCACAAAACCATCAACCTCCACCTCCACAAAACTACCCTAAACCTTCATACCATCAAACCCCACAAAATTTCCAAAGACCACCACCACAAAACTTCCATCATCCCAATAACTTCCAAACTCCACAAAATTTCCACACCCCACCTCCACAAAACAACCCACAAGAGCCTAGCAATTCTGAACTGATGAAACTGATATTGTCTATGCAAAAGGCAAATGAGGAAACAAGGAGGGCTCAAGAGAAGCACATCCAACTTCTCGAGGCTCAAGTTGCCAGTTGGCAGAATCTAATGCACAGAGGCAGCAGGGACAATTGCCAGGGCAACCAGTTCAGAGAGAACATGTGAATGCCATCACTCTTCGTAGTGGCATTGCATATGATGCCCCTCCAGTGCCCATTGATGAGGTTACCCCGACTGCAGGGAAGAAGAGGGTGGTAGAGGAAGGAAAAAGAAAGAATTCGACGTCTGAAGTCGATTTGTCTGCAGAAGCTGAACAGACAGGGAAGAAAAAGGAGAAGGTTTCTGAAACGCCTTTTACACCAAGGCTACCTTTTCCTCACAGGATGCAACAGTCCAAGGTCGATCAGCAGTTTGGTAAGTTCTTGACTATGGTCAAGAACCTTGAGGTAACGATTCCATTTACCGATTTAATTACCCAAGTGCCTGTTTATGCCAAATTTCTGAAAGACATGATCACTAAGAAAAGAGACTTTGGTGGGGTAGAACGTGTCGCTCTTACTGAAGAGTGTAGTGCTTTTATTCAAAATAAAACCCCACCAAAGTTAAAAGATCCTGGTAGTTTTTCTATACCCTGCCATCTTGGACCTATTTTTATTGATAAGGCTTTGTGTGATTTAGGTGCTTCTTTTTCTGTTATGCCATTGTCTGTTTATAAGAAACTGAACATGGGAGCCCTTAAATGCACACAAATCACTTTACAGATGGCGGATCGTTCTATAAAATACCCTCTAGGTGTTTTAGAGGACGTTCCTGTTAGGGTAGGGAAATTCTATATTCCTGTTGATTTTGTGGTGTTAGATATGGATGAGGATGCCCAGATTCCTATTATCTTGGGTAGGCCGTTTTTGTGTACTGCTGGTGCTGTCATTGATGTCAAGTCTGGGTCTTTAACTCTGAGTGTTGGTGATGATAAAGTGATTTTTAAACTAACCAATGCTGTTAAGGCACCTATGCTTGAACAATCTTGTTGCAGGGATGAGGTTCTGGATGAAGTAGGTGTGGAGAAGGTTCCAATTCCACCTAAGGTTGCCTCACCGTCTGGAGGCATTGTCAAGAACATTTGGAGGAGAAAGATGTTTGATGAGGGTGGCACTCATTGCCAAGCCCCTCCTATTTGAGAGAGGGAGGATTATGGTCGTGCGGGACCTTTATAAACCAGCGCTGTGCGAGAGGCAACTCGTATTTTCTTTTCTTTCCCTTTTCCTTTTCTTTTTATTTTGCTTCCTTTTTGTAAGCGAGAGTGAGGGTACTAACATTGTTTTTCCTCTTAGCATAGTCCTTATCACCTTTTGGCATTGAGGACACTGCCAAGTTCAGCTTGGGGGAGGAGTTCTGTTTGTATTCCCTATCTCTTTTACTGCTTTCTAGGATAGATTTACTGCTTTCAAAAATACTGAAAAAAATCAAAAAAAATATGGTTCCCATGACTGGTTTAGTTGCCTCCCTGTGCCCCTTGCTGTGCTCTATTTGAAATTGATTTGACTTTGTTTTCTGGATAGCTGGGCATTTGTGATCTTGAGGCTATGATTTGATGTTTGATTGCTATGATTTCGAGCATTTTTGGATTATATTAGACCACTTTATGCTGCATACCTGAATTGGTTAGACTGTGAGGCCTCTTTGTAGCCTATTGGATTCATTTTATTATCCAGTCTATTCTTGTGTGTTAGTTCCTCTTTAGTGGATTGATCTTGACTTTGACTTCGTACTTGTCTGATTTTAGATGACTTGTAGCATGTGCTGTGATAGAGGAGTTCTTTTGTCTGATTCTTGAGCCTCAGAGTGAATTTTTGATATACTTTTATCCTCCTTAGCCCCCCTGAGCCTAATGACTTGTTTCGTTTTACTTAAACCCCTATTACGAGCCAAAAGCCTTCACTTGATATTATTCCAAGCCTAGCTTGGGGGAGCTTTTGTATGGGTTGAGTTTGAGATTGGTTTGTTGGTTTAGTTTGGTTTTTGAGGAGTTTAAAAGTGTATTTGCTGTGGTTTGAGAGTGAGAAAGAGAAAAGAAAGAAAGCAAGTTTAGAGTTGCGTGAATGAAGTTCAGAAAAATGAAAGAAAAATGAAATGAAAATTCAAAAGAATTCTAGTTCTTTCATTCACGTACGTTCATAAAGGAATATTCGCTCCATTGCTAGAAAATTGGGTTTGTTATGCGCTTTTCATTGATGTATGAGAGTTAGGTTATTTTACATGGTTTTATGGTGATTGTTGGGAGTTGTGAAGGCCATCTTAGGCCTTGTTTGAATGGTTTATGCTCCCCCTTTCTTGGTTTTTCCACCACATTACCCAAAAGTATCCCCTACCTCTCACCTAAGCCCCATTACAACCCTATAAAGTCCTCTTGAGCTCGTGTCTGCAATGTTCATTTGATTGATTTCGAGTTAGTTTGTCAAAGTTAAAGAGTATTTCTGCTAATTGAGCCGACTTGACTAGGATGAGCGTCATTGAACCTTCTTAAACACATGAGAGTGTGAGTGGGAAGGGTACTTATGGTCGGGTTGGTGAGTGTTCGGGCACATTCTTTGCCTGCCACAAAATTGAGAGGAGTGACACCCTTGTGAGTGCCTTTTCAGGACTTGTATGCTTTGTGGATGCTTGAGTTTGATAAATTGCTTGAATGATTGGTGGTTGGATGGATTTGATGAGCCAAACTTGAATTATGCCTGCTTGAACGATTCTTAGTCTTGAAAATGTTTTGAGCTTTGATTTGTTTTTATCTTTGGGGTGAGGTAATCTATTCCATGTTCATGTGCTGTTTGCTTGAGGACAACCAAAGGTTTAGCTTGGGGGAGTTTGATATCACGTATTTATATAGAGTTTTCTCCTTTATTTACAAGCTAATTTGTGCGTCATTGGAGCTCTTGGGAGCTATTTTGTGCTAACTATCGTATGTAGTTGTGGTTTCGTGTTTTAGTATTGAATTGCAGGTTTTATGGAGTTTTCTCCTTATTCCCGAGCCTTTTGGAAGCAACCACGGCTTTACGAGATGTTACGAGGCACGTAGGATTGCTCACGAGCTTTATGGATAGTTTAGGAGGTCCCAAGACCCCTAAACGTGAAGATTAGAGAGCCAAAGAGTCAAATGAGGTTTCCGTGCACTGATCGGGCAGAAATGGCCCGATCGGGCGAAATATTATGATCGGGTACGAAAGTTGCGGACCCGATCGGGCAAGGCGTGCCCGATCAGATCGGGCGAGAACACATGTGCCCAGACCCGATCGGGCATCTACCGCCCGACCCCATCGGGTCTAGTGCTGCTAGGTCTTATTGGGACGCTGCGGAGGAGGCGAGCTTGCTGGCACTTTTTGTCGCGAGACACGATCGGGTGACTACCGCCCGACCCGATCGGGTGGGCCGCTTTTCTCGCCTTATTGCTGCACTGCTGCTGCCAGAGCCCAGAAGTGAAGTTGGGGGAATTTGTATGTGGACCCGATCGGGTACTGTGCTCGGGCCCGATCGGGTCTGGTGCTTTATCGCGCTTTTTTCACCTTTTTGTTCCCGTTTTTAGTGAACTTGAGGGGTATTATAAATACCTTTTCCTCATTTTTTAGAGAGATCTATCTTTCATTCATCTTTTATTCATCTTTCATTAGGTTTTAGACTAGTTTTATTCTTCATTGCTTTTAGTTTAATTCAAACACTTTAGATTAGATTAGAGGTGATCAAACCTATTTCGATTTCAATAAAAGTTCCTGCTTTCCGTCAATTGGTACTCTTCTCTACTCTTTATCTCTTTAATTACTTTGATTGCTTAGTTTAATTATTTAATTGTTCATGATGCAATTCTTAGGGTTTCATATTAGTTTTTTTGTTGCCGATTCGATTATGAGTGAGTAGTTCTCTTTCTAGGGTGTTAGATAGGAAAGTCATGTTTATACCATGATTGTGATTTAGATTTCTATCAATTTCTAGGGCTTGATTAGGGTGATTGTGATGTGGTTTGTTCTTATTGAGTAATTAATGTCAGTGTACAATTTCATTGATTGCTTGTGGTTAATAGTTGTTTGCACAGATCCGTCTTACGACTAGAGGCCTAGGACACATCAGTAGTTCTGATTACGTTAGTGAACATGCGGCGTATGTTGAACTATGAGCGTTGAGTCTTAACCATAGCTCAACATAGGCTCTAATCCCCCGACTCTTGACTTAGGTTTTAATAGTAGTTGACCCTATTTGATTGGTATAAGCATGGTGGACCGACCTAATACCCTAGACTTTTATTCCATAGTTTAATCCTCGATTTATTCAGTCTTCCGTAGTCTATTCTTTAGTTTAATTAATTCCTTCCTGATTTCATCTGGAGTAGCTGAATTGGTTGAATATTGATTTAGAAACTCTGTCTCCCTGTGGATTCGACCCTGCTTCCACTGACTACCTAGTTAGAGGTCCGTAGGTTTATTTTTGATTAGGTGACACGACTAAAACCTATCAACACTTTTTACCAAAAAAGAACTTTAAGTTGTTGTTTCATGTAAATCGACATATTTTTAAACGCAGAACGAGGCCCATCTAATTGTTTTATGCAAATTGTGATCTCAAATTTGAGGCTTAAGGGCTAAAATGATCCCAAAAATGTTGACCGAACTATTTTTTTGGCAAGAAATCGCGATGGTTTGAAACGTAAATCAATATGAACTGTTTTTTATTTATTAAGGAATGAAATATTCTGTTTTTGATGGAAAATTCCCCAAAAAAGTCACAATTGGGAGTATGAAAGAACATCAAGTATACCACTGGGATTTCTAAAAACTTGGGTATACCACTGGGATTATGAAAAATTATATGTATACCATTGAGAATTTCCCAAAATTTGATATTTATTTAATTTCTCGGTTGGGGTTTTGATTTAATTTTGGATTTTCTTTCTGACTGATTTATAAGATTTAGAGATTTGACCTAAGAGCAACTACACCCATGATCAATTTGATCGTAAGAATAGATCATAAGGCATGACCAAAAAAATGGCCTACACTCATGAGTGAAAGTAGATCACATTGTGATCAATCATGAAATAGATCACATTGTGATCAACTAGTTCATGAGAAAAACAAAAATTGGCCTAATCACACAGTGACATGTGGCATCAGTTTTTTGTTTGAAACTTCAAAATAAAATATCTGAAAATCTACAAAGTAAAAAAATTTATAAAAATATCAACGGTTATATTTTCTTGAGATCTATAAATAGACACCCACTTTGCTATATTTTTATATACTTTTGAATTTTTTTATTTTTTAAATACATAAGTAATTGATTGATCATGAGTGAGGTGCATTTGATCAAATTGATCATAAAACATGATAAAAATTTTGGGATGAGTGAGAAAGTAGTAGAGAGAGAGGGATGATGTTTTTTTTTTGTTCATGAGTGGTGATGCTCTAATGGTTAGTACCTTGAGTTTTTCATATTACATCACACTTTTAGCTGTCATTGGACTGAGTGATGCTAAAATCCATCCTATCACCATATTGTTGCATCTGCTCAAGGTTTTGTATCTCTCATCAGTTGCAGCAGGTTTTGGTATTGTTCCATCAACAAAAACTCATCTTATTTTTGGCTGATAAACCAATGATCATAGATCGTTTCCAATCTCCATAATTGTTTCCATCAAAGAGTGCATTAACCAGTTTCAAAGAAGTGTTGTCTGAAGGATGAATATAGTAAACACTGCTAGGATCTTGAGTTGGTGTTTTTTTTGACACCTGCTCAATGTGACCTAAGAAAACGAAAACACAAATAAGTTACGTCTACAGAAGTTGGCAATCGTATGGCCTTGTTCGACATCTCTTCGGTTGACTTTCATTATTGTGCACCATTGGATTTCTCTGGCCGCTTTTCTGATTTCCTGTATAGTCGAGTTAACTTCTAGATTTGTCTGATAATGATGTCGTAATAAGGTGACAAGTTCGGAGGAGTCTGTCTGGATTTGAATTTCTGCTACTTGTTGTTGTAATCCCCATTTGATTCCATTTAGACAGGCAAGTGCCTCGGTGTGAAGTGCTGACGTCGCGGCCCCGTAAGATCCCCCCCTTTATTGTCCCTTGGTTTGTGTCCGCGATGTTGTCAAGTCTTGTTCGTTTCCTTATCCATGCCATCCCAGCTGCTTTGGTCATTTTTTCCCATGCACCATCTGTTTCTATAATCATGGTCGGAGATCCGTGTAAATTTCTGCCTATGTTTGCAAGGAAGAATCCCGGGGGATGATCTGAGTGAGTCTCAGAGTTAGTAGGAGTCTGGGCCAATGTCGAGTTCATTTTGTTCTGAAATACCTGTAGTTCATCCCAAGCTCGGTTTCTAATGTCTCGCATGTGGGACCTAACCATGTTGGTATTTCGGAACACCATATTGTTTCTCGTACACCAGATTGTCCAAAGGGTTATAGCAAATGTAGCAATGTTGCCTTCGTCCCGGGTGGTCGAGTTGGGTATAGAGTCTATCGTATACTGGACTACTTCCCCAAAATTGGTGATGGTTGTCATGTTTACTGGCTGGAGGGTCGGAGTATCCACCTATAATTGGCCGATCATTTGGCATTGACTAAACAGATGCATTGCCGTTTCTGGATACACAAGGCACATCGGGCAACTGTCCTCATTCACAATTTTCCGGATACTTAGTTTGTCCTTCGTTGGAAGGATATTCTTCCATGTTTTCCAAAGGCACATTTTCCATTTAGGGGGGATATTAGCATGCCATAATTTCTTAGCTACCCTTGCTGTTTCACTGTCATATCTGCCATGGCTGTGTATTTGTTGTCTTTCCAAGTTCATCAGGTAGGCGTACCCTGATTTTGTAGTAAACTGACCTGACTTAGTGTTCTTCAAGTAATTGTGGTCTTCATGATTTTCTTGTGTAATTTCCATCCCCAGGATTCGTTGGGCATCCTCCTAAGCAAAGTATTTACGCACCTTCCCCCCATCCCAATAACGCGGATTCTGGTTCATAAAATCCTTTACATGCCAGTCCCGTGTTTCCTGTTGTTGATTACTATTTTTGGGTCCGGGGTTCTACCTTCAACCCAGGGGTGTTGGAAGGCCTTTACCATCCTTCCATTGCCTATCTTCCAAGCATACCCGGACATGAAGAGTCTGCCCACCTTTTCCATACCTCGCCCCGAGAAAGATTTATTCCTCACAATCCCATTATCCATTTCTAGTACTCGTGGGGTTTTAAGAGACTCCATGATTTTCAGCCTCTTTCCTATTACTTGGGACACAAGTAATTGTGGGTTTTTGTGCATTCTCCAAACTTGTTGCATTAAAAGAGTTTTGTTAACCGCTTCCAGTTTCCTAACCCCTAGCCAGCCCCTGCCCTTTGGGGTTTGAACTGTTGCTTTATTAATCCAATGGACCCCCGTGCTTCCATGTTTGGCCCACAGGAAATTAATCAGGAGAGAATCAATCTTGCCGACTATCGATTTCGGGAGGAAGATACTGTTTATTATGTGCGTCACCATTGGGATAAGCACTGTGTTTATTAGCAGAATCTTCACTAATAGTGAAAAGGGGGTATTGTTCCAAGCTAAGATTTTCCCCGAGATCCAGTGGACCAAAAACTGTTAGTGTTGATTTTTCTTGCCTGGCAAGTCAATGGGTGAGCCGAGGTGATGGTCCATTATAGTGACCATAGGCATCCGGAGCATGTTATTGCATTCTTGTCGATCCATTTCATTCATTGAGGGACTGTATTTGACATAGGATTTATTCAGGTTAAGCTGCTGTCTTGAGGCTTTTGCAAAGCGGCTGAGAATAGTGGCTAGTGCCCCACATGAGTCCTTATTTTCTTGGAAAAATAGCATTACGTCATCGGCAAAAAATAGGTGTGAGATGGAGGGTCCATTCCTGCCAATTTTAATACCCTTGAATAGTTTAATGTCCTCTGAGATACTGAGAGTACGAGACAGGATATCCATACAGAAGAGAAAGAGATATGGGGATAAAGGGTCCCCCTGCCTAAGACCACATTTCGGCTCAAACCTATCCGACAGGTGTTTGTTGACCAGAATTTTGAAGGAAACTATGTTCAGGCATTGTTGTATCAACTGGAGCCAGAGGGGAGGAAAACCATAAGCTCGGAGGTCTTTTAGTAGGAAATTCCATTCTACTCTGTCGTATGCTTTACTCATGTCCATTTTGATGGCAGCTTTGGGGTTCTTTGTTTCTTTTGAGGTGTTAATAAGATGTAATAATTCCTGGCTTAGTATCACATTGTCCGTCATATGACATCCCGAAACAAAAGCTAGCTGAAAATGCGAGATTAACTTTGGAAGGACCCGTTTCATCCTGTTCACCAGGCACTTCGAAAGACATTTGTATATTGTGTTGCAAAGGCTTATTGGTCGGAGTTGTCCTACCTCCTCCGGAGACTCTACCTTTGGAATGAGAATCATGATGGTTTGGTTCCATTCCTTGAGTAGATACCCTGTGGAAAAGACATGCTGTATTGCTCTAATTACCGACTCTCCCACTATATTCCAATGCAGTTGGAAAAATTCTGCCGACATACCATCTGGTCCCGGCGATTTAGACCCTTTAATGGAGAACATAGCTGTTTTAATTTCCCAATGTGTTAGTGGTTTATTCAAGGCATGCACCTGATCCTTTGTTAGGCTTGGCATATCCAGTTCTCTCAAAAGAAGATCCGCTTCATTCTCCGGATTTGTGGTAGGATTAGTTTTAGTAGTGAAAATGTCCTTCCAGAAGTCGGTAATGAGTTTTGTGATTCCAGTAGTTCCTTCCACCCATTCCCCCTCATTATTTTTCAGCATTAGAATCTTGTTTTTTTTTCTGCTTTTTCTTTGCCTTTTGGTATAAAAGTTTAGTAGGCAAATCCCCGTTTTGAATCCATCTTGCTTTTGCTCTTTGTTTCCAATAAATGTTACCTAGTTCATACTCATTGATTTGTTGGTGTGCAAAGAGGCTGTAGTTTCGTGCTTGGTCTAGAGATTGAATTGAAGTTCCCCTAACTATTAACTCATGCGTAATTTTTCTCCAATTAATCCCTCTAAATTTGTTATAGTCCAGAGACCATTTTTGGATTTTTTGACGGGCTCTACTACATTTACGGTTCAAGGAGTACATAGGGGACCCCGGGTGAGTGCTTTCCGAAATTTGTTGTATCATATTCATTACTTCTTGGTTTTTGAGACACCAATTTTCTAATTGATAAGGGCGGGTAGTATTGTGATGCTGATTTTCCGAAGTGAAAAGGATCGCCACATGGTCCGAGGTGGTAAAGGGTTGGTTGATAATTTGACTCTCGGGAAATTCCTCAAAACATTTATTGGGCATGTAACCCTTATCTAGTCTTTCCATTATTAACCTTGAATTAAAACGTTTATTGCACCATGTAAATTTTGGTTCCGAAAAAGGAACATTGATTAAGTTAGATTTCAAACGCCAATCCATAAAATCCTCCCATCCACGTATAAAGTTTGAACCTCCTAACTTATCGTCAAGGGTTTCTAATTGGTTAAAGTCACCCATTACTAGGCATTTAGGGTAGCTTAATAAAATTTCCGTTAGTTGCCTGCATATATGAGGTATTTCTTCAAACACCGGGAAACCATAACAAATATTTCATTACCATTTGGGTACTGGACCCTACAAACAACATAGTTAGGACTACTAGAAAGACAGGAAACTAACATTAGTCCAAGCCAGTATCAAGAGTCCACCCTTAGTACCTATGGCATCACTACCATGCACAAAACTTTGGTTGGTACTACTAAATAAGGAAGAAGCCTTAGTAACTACGCATTTAGTTTCAGCCAAAAATAAAAACATAGGGCATTTTGCATTGATCATCCAATGCAAATAAGGAATTGTAGGGGAATTAAGATCATTCAAACCCCTATAATTCAAAGCCAATATTTTCATAATGGAGTTGGGGGCTGTGAAAGGCCAGCCACCCCACCTCCATTAGTTTCATCCTCAGATTCATCCTCCTTCCTTTTACCTGAACAGGTGCCAAGTTGTAGTTCCAGAGTACATTCCACTTCCATATCACTACCATATGTCTCAGATTCATTATCTAGTGACATCTGTCTCCTCCTCATGCTTCACTCTTTTTTTGTTGGGCTTAAGCCGCACTTCCATTTTTTCTGTTCCTGCCACTCTCTTGCCTCTGTGTGAAGAGGTCAATTCCTCCCCAGCTTCCACCCAAAGTCCAAAGCCATTTACAAGTCAGTAATAGCTTTAGGTTTAAGGGTACATATCTTGTTTTTTCTATACCACATGTTAAAACCCCCTTTGCTCTCCCATCTTTCCAGTCTCTGCCTTCTTCTCTTGAGATACCAGTCCCCTTCCATCTCATCCGCCTCTAATGTGTTCCCCATTGACTATGCTCTTTATTTTCCTTCTCCCATTTGTAGGTTTTTTGCTGGACCAGGTTGCTGTCAGTCTCTTCAAAACCATCTCAGGTTGTTCAATAGTTGGAGATTCTATCTGGACTGGTGGAGTAGCTGGTGAGTTAGGTGGATTCCTTTCATGATTAGGAACAGCTAAAGGAAACATAGGTGCTCCATAGACAAAAGGATGTGTTGATGGCAGTGGAGATGGATGTATTTTAGCTTGGTTTTGAAAGGTTTGCAAGTACCTTCTAAGTCTTCTGCTTGGTTCTTGTAACACATTGGACCTTGGGACAATGCCAGTAGCCTGTATCCCACCTCCAAATCTAGGTCCACGAGCAATATACGCATTTGGGTCTAGGTTAGGGAAATTTGGTGTAGAGATGGCTCAGTAGTTGAACTTTGTATTTGGTGGTGCTGGGCCTGGTTAGCAGAGAGGCAGTCAAAGGTGGTTTGAGAGTTGTTTTGTTGTAGCTGCATGTGTTCAAAGAAGGGAATATTTGCCCAAGCTGTAATCCCTAGAGTTTGAAATAAAGTAGCAGGAGTTTGTGTTTCCTGTTCCACCATGATAGGGGGTTCCTGTTGACCTAATGGTGGCATTTATTCTATTAGTTCCTCATAGTATGTGTTTGATAGAATTTGTATACATAAGCTTCCTCTAGGAAAGGTGGTAAACTGATCACTGTGGTATTGTGTTTGATTAGGTGTTGTGTTTGTGGCCTGTCGTGGAGGGATAGGGTTAGAAAAAAGAGTGAAATTTGGTTGTTGTTCAGGGAGATTGGACAGTGGTGGAAAACCTCTTGTATTTAGAAACATATTGACAGCTTCAGTTTCACTAGGTGCATGATGGTACTGCTGTGGTCCATTTGAAGATTCTCCTACCTCATAGTAAGGGTTTGGTTGATTAATTGTGGTGTTTATGTTTGACAGGTTGGTAGTGATAGGGTTCGAAGTTCTAGGGGGGTATAAATCAGCATATGGGCTAGGTTGAAATCCAAAACGTAAACCAGGAGGGGGGATAAGAGATACCTTTGGTAGTAAGTCTGCACCTTCATCATTATTGCATGCATGTGTTTGTTGTTATGTTTTGTGAGTGTCTGAATCATCTGAGGAATCAAACTCTTCATCTCCTGTCCTGTAGTCACCTTCTCCCATTTCATCTGAATCTGAGCTCAAATCCATGAGCATATCAGGAGTAAGGTATTGATTCTCAATCCCATTTTCATGTTCTCCATTCTCTACCAAGTTAACACGAGTGTTCCTATTTCTGAATCTGTCTAGAGATCCTTCTAGGATATTAGTATAGTATGGATGATGAGAGGGACCATATATTACTAGTAATCCCCCTTGTTCAAATTCATGGATTCTATGTTGAATCCTTCTTCTAGCTTCATAGAACGATAAATTACAATATCTTGTATACTTGCCAACACACCCACAGTTTTTACAAAATCTAAAGAGACCTTCATACCTGAAATCCACTCAAATAACTCTGTTATTGTGTATAGGGAGGTAGCATCCAGGTATTAGAGGTCTTGTGAGATCTATAAACACTCTGCCTCTGAGATCTGGGAACTGAGGTAGTGGGTTTCCATCATGCTCAATCATATCCACATACCAATGTGGTTGAGTATCCTATTGGTCCAAGTTGGCTCTAGGTACCCCAAGGGAGCTCCATGCACTCGAACCCAAAGTCTTGCTATGTCGAAATTGATTGCGTGTGGCACGCTGAACCAGTTACACCTTCTAAAGGTGATGATTCTGCCATCTATGATGGCTGTATGTTGATTGATAATACCTTCCATATCATGGTTGTTATCACAATGAAAAACATAGTAGTTACCTGTTCTTGAAATGCTGATACTAGAGATAGATGTCCATTGAGAGTTAATAAGCCCTTGGACCACCGAGACTGGTGGTGGGTTAGGCCCAACAAACACTCCCAGGACAGAGTACGACCATTGTAATTCTAGGTTCTGTAGGTTGTTTTCATTTGAATTAATAAAAACACTAGCTCTAAACCTCACCCACTCATTTGGTTGGGCCATTTGAGGATAATCTTAAGGAAAGAAAGGAGAGGTTTAACTTTGTTGTTTCTTTAAAAATGACGAAATGAAGAGGGAGAGTGCAGGAAGGAAGATGTAAAGGCAACTGAGAGTGATTAATAAAAAGGAAGAGGAAAAGGTGTTTTTTGGAACTGAGAAGGAATAAGAAGGGAATAATGTTGGTAGAAAGTGAAGATGGTATTAATGCTTCAGCTTTAGAAGCAATTTATAGAGAAGAAATCAGATTTTGTGGAGCTCCAAGCCACTGTCTATTCTTGGATTTCGTGCAGATTTTCTTCAACTATTGAAAGCAATGAGATGGTGTGCATGCATAGATAGAGGCTGCAACTTCACTCGCCATGATTGGTTGAAGCTGGAGCTTGAAATCTGATTGGGGAGTAGGCTGGTTTACCTGCCCAAGCTTCTTAATTCAATTGGTGTTTCAGTCAACTTTGCATGCTACAGTGGAATTGAATAGTGAAAAATCCCTAACCCTAGTTTACTAGTTTGCAGCACCTCGAGAGAAGATAAACTCTCAATTGTAGAGAGAGATCTATAATATCTTGAGTTGGTGTTAGTGTACTCATATTGTTTTAATGAAACTTTGATTATGAAAATTTGAAATGAGGAAATGAGTAAGTGTTTGATCTCAATAAAAAAAAACAGAATATCTGATTTTATGTGAATTTTGAAGTAAAACTACTTTAAACAATGAAGGATATGAACTGAAGATTGATCAAATGTTGTATAAAGGATCAATTTTTGATCAAAAAACTAAGAGATTAAAAGGAGAAATGATATGAGATGAAGTACCTAAGAATGATCAAATTCTAAACAGAAAAAGAATTTGATCAAATCCAAAAAGATGAACAAAGAACTTATCAGTATTTTAGCTCTTCCAGATTAAAACTGGAGATCAAAGAATTTTGAAGATAAAACAAAATCAGATCAGGATCTAAAGCAACAATACTCTGATACCATGTCACAACTATGAATGTGATTCAATTGTGATGATAAGCTTTGATTCATCACTTAAAATGATAGAGAAAGTATCTAAGAGAAAAGATAGAAATCTATGATTTTATGTAATGAAAACTGAATGAATGATTACATGACAGAGGGGAGCTATTTATACTAAGTATTACAAAGCTCGGAATGACTTAAGCTTGCTAGAGTTTTCTACAACAAACTCTTGCTTACGTGTACAAATTAATTATAGAATCTTAGGAGAAGGCAGGGTGTGATAGGGCACATAAAATGATAAAATGTGCTCAACTAATGAAATGAAGGTAACAATCATTTAGTAATCTTAACACCTAGAGTTAGTCATTTTTAAAAACTTTGTTTACTGTGTCCTCATGATTGAATACACCAATTTCATCATTCTTAAACATTAAGTATTAAACTGTGGAAGAGGCCACTACCCAAATTTAACACCATCAGAGCTGGGGTTACTAAAGCTTGACTTTTTTTCTATTTTATTACTCCAAGCACTAAAATACGATTAAGTCATCAAGGCACTAAACTTCTAATTTTCTTAAGATCTATTTAATATGTATGGTTCACCATTAATACAATACAGCTAATCCGAGACGTTAGGCCTGTTAGATTTAAACCAAATTAGAGACTTCATACTAGGTTAATCAGTGAACCATAATTTGCGGAAGCGTACCTTGGTCTATTGAACATATTGGCGGTGGGTTTTGGATCTTCTAACTCTACAAGGTTTCTCTTAAGATTCTATCGAAGATGAGTGGTCAAAGAGAATGAGAAAACCCTATAAATTAGAGCCTCCATGTTTCCTACTTAGCCCATCATAAGATAGGAGATAGAAGTGGGCCTCTATACATAATAATAACCATACTCTATTAGACACCTCATAGGCCTCGTGTACTTAATGTATAATCCAATCACTTTATAGGACAACTTTAGTTATCATTTATATGGAGTCCATTTTGCTAGGGTTTAGATCTTGAGAAGCGGAGTTTTACATATCTAAGCCTAAGTGTGGAGAATGGAGGATTAGGATGGATTCCGTGTTTTAGAGGAGACTTAAGGACGCTTGGAGACTTTATATGTTTTTGATCATTTACATGTGGATTTTCGTCCCATGTTCGTGATCCGTTCTTAAAAGGGAGCCAACAAAGTTCAATGAAGTCAAGGATTAATGGTTAATGCATTCCAATTCTCGTTCATTTGCTTTTGATTCAACAAGTATGCAAATCCGGGCATTTGGTGTCCATTAAATGCATGTTTCGAAAGCTAAGTACGAAGGTCACATCATAAGAGCATCACAAGAGTCTTAGGTGAGCCATGAGGCCTCATGGAAGTAACCCAAGCACGCCCAGGCAGTCGGAGAACGCACCTCACGCACCAGAATGCGCAGCTCGCGCACATCGGCACCACCCGAGTAGCGCCCAGCCAGCACGAGGGCAGGAAGTATGCGCAACTCGCGCACCTATCTAAAGCACCTCGTGCATTTGTGCCTTGTAACACCCCCATAACCCCTCCATTTACAAACCTCTATAAAACAGAGAAAATGTGGAGATGTTACGCCACGCATGATAATACGTAAGGCTAAACAGAGAATACAACGGAAGTCTTTTAAAACATAACTTGAAATACTTTAATAAAATCAAAATATAAAATTCAATAAATGAGTTAACAACTCAGGAACTACCCCATAATAGTTCCTTATTCAAAACAAACATAAACAAAAATTACTTTATCGAAATCAGTGTTTATACACTAAAATTCCCATCTTGATGCTCATGATCCCCATGCACAGCAACACCTGTACCTGAAACTCAACCTCTAAGATCTGCTTGCCATTCACAAACACATTCATGAATGGGTCATCACAGGGTCACTGAGGTAAAACAAAAACCAAAACAAACAAAACACATACATCAGCAATGCTGAGTACATAACACTAGTAAGCTAATGCAATAAATAATAATATATGCAATCCTCAAATAATTTGGCTTGCTCTTCTCATGATTCTAAATGCACAACAAAGACTAAACTAACTAAATTCATTCTTTAATATGTATTGGCAATGAACGGCCACCGTCCTCTACTTGGAGTAATATACGGGATACTATTTCTTGTGAAAGAGATTCCACACCTCTTACTAATAAAGTAAAGTTCCATGAACCTTAAATAACTTGACTCGAGAAGTACATGCTTATTAGTGAAATGAAAGAGAGAGTGAGAGTGAGCCCCTTGACTCAACATCTTGATAGAGACACTGTGAGTCACCTTGTCCACTCGATAACCTTCTTCATAAATTTGGAATTTCATAAAGCTTTCTTGATAAAATAATAGCAATGACATCGTCATGTTATGCCAATGCAAGAGTATAGTTACACACTAACTCCCCCCTTATGTTCAATACTCATGGGGGATCCTACCCAAGAGTTTCATTGCCAAAGTTCGATATGTGAGACACACACGATAAATACAAATAAGCAAATAATTAATTTCTTATCTTTCTTTAATGAGTGATAACAAACAAGTATCACAGTCAACCTCAATTCTTATTCTTTCGAGCTCTTGCTCAACTTCTTACTTAAATGACTCCTTGAGTCCTTTCTTCTTTCTTAAGGATCCCTGATCCAACCAATTGAGTCTTTGCTCAATGGTTAACTATTTGTGGGACCTTGCCCAATACCTTTAACTACTGGTGAGACCTTACTCAGTAACTTTAACGATTCATGAGACCTTGCTCAATAAATATTCATGCAAGCCATAGCTTCAAGTATAACATAAATAAACTTTAATCATGCTCAAAAGCAATAAACATTAATAACATAAATTTCAAATGATAGGAATAACTCAAAAGTTCCATTCCTAGTCTCCTTTCTATGTTCATAACATAAACCTCAAACAATCATAAGGCATAAGCCTCTACTTACTTCTCATGCTCAACAAAAAATCCTCATAAACCACTAAGGTCAAAGGTCAAAGGTCAAAGTGTATGTACCTTGCTACTACAATGGAATCACCAAACAAAAGCCTCAATTGCTTTTGTAATGCTTGGAACCTATCTAATAAAGAAGTACTAATAATTAGTACTTAACAACAAATAATTCAAGGCTACTAATAAATAAAAATCATCTTTTAAATAATAATAATAAATCTGATTTTTATTTTAAAACACTCTAAAAACTCTTTTAAGTCATAAAACTTGAAAACCTTTTTACTAGTAGATAAAGCCCAATACAAAGTAATGCTTAAAACCTCATAAAAACTAATTATTTATTAATTAATATACAACAGTAAATTAATTAATAAAATAATAAAATAGATTTTTTTTTAAAATTTGTGTGTGGTTCGAAAACCACACAACAACCAACACAAAAACGCAACCGGCCGGCTACCAATGAAACCACAACAACCACCGCCTATTGGCAGCGGCGCTAGGTGGAATCATGGACCACGAATCCAACCACCAGCCATATGGCTGCCGGAAAAGCGCAAGAAGAGCCGGTCAAAAAGGGAGAAAAACGAGTGGAAGAGAGGAAAGAAAAGAGAAAGAAAAGGGAGAAAAATAAAAAATCTTTGCTTCAATTTGATGCTTGAATGACCCTCCTACAAAATCAATGCAGAAAACAAAATTAGAACTTGAATCTATGAAGGAATTGATGGAAGAATAAAAAACTAGGGTTTGTGAGAGAAGAGAGAAAAGAGAAACCCTAATTACTCCTTGTGAAGATGGTGGCTAGTAAATGATGGAGGAAACCCTAATTCCTCCTTTTATAGTGGAAAAAAGACTACATTTGGGTAAAAAGACCAAAACATCCTTAACCCTTTTTTACTGAAAATACTAATTTTAAATAGTTTTAATACTTCAAAAATGAAAAAAACTATTTAATTAAATAACTCACAAATATGGGGGATTACATGCCCAGCCCAGCTCAGCTCGCCAAGACAGTTCAAACGCGGGACTCCCGCATATGGGGCCTGTTTGTTATCGTTTTTTGTTTTCAATTTTTAGTTTTTTTTGAAAACAAAAAATAGGGAACCACAAAATGTGGTTTTCACGTTTTAGTTGTCAGTTTTAAAAATCTTCATGTTGCCAATAAGTGTGACTTATTTTTGATTTTTTTATAGGACATATATCATATAACTTTATAATACAAAAAACCAAAAACCTGAAAACCACAGTGATACCGAACGGGCCCTAAGATTTTAGTTTTATGTTTTGATTAGTCGTCAAGAACCCTAATTAGAGAGAATAGAGAGAAAAACCCTTTTCCTTTATTCCTTTGATGTTTAATTCCATTATTGGGAACAATTGGTTGAAGCTATGTCGATCGCAGCCTAAATCAACTCTTGAGAACAGTTAATATATCGTCGGCTTGTTATTGTGTGGTTTCTACTATTTATAAGCTCTTAATTATAATTATGATTTCTTGGTTTGATATATGATTATTGTTTGTTTTTCTAGAAGTACTACTATTATTTGCATTCAATCTATCTATTGCTAGGGCTTAAAATAATTGTTGATTCTTTTGATTATCGTTCATGAGTAGCAATCCAGAATTTAATTTTTAATATGGTTGTTCATGTTAATCATTAGGGAAATCATAGTTTCCAAATTGAATGTTTTGTGCTAGCAATTTGTTATTTGGCTAATTGATTCCTAGGGCTTTGATTTTCTATAGAATTGAATCTAATTGTCGATTCAATTAGGTTGTTCTATAATTCAGGTTATTTAATTTGTTGATTCGCATTATTTAACTATTCTTTTGCGGGAAAGGAATTTAATTTCCAATCTTTGAGTAATTAAGAGTGAGTTGTTTATATTAGAAATAGATGATCAATAAGCAGAATCGAAGTGACCATTAACCGGACTTCTTTTGAGGGAAAGGAATTTAATCTTCAATCTTTGAGTAATTAAGAGTGAGTTGTTTATATTAAAAACAAATGATGAATAATCAGAATCGAAGTGACCATTAACCGCACTTAAGATTCAACCATATTGATTTCTCTACCTTTGAGTCTTGTTTTATTTTAGTTTATTAGATTTTACATTTTTTATCTGAAAAAAACCCTTTCATTCTATTGCGATACGTTTTAGTCACCAAGTCTCTATGAATTCAACCCTACATGAATTTGCATGTATTGGAAAGAAGGAGTTATAAATATTATCTTTAGTAGAGCGTGCAACCTTGTCCCACCAAATATTGGCGCCGTTGCCAGGGACTTGGCAGTCACTAAAGCATGTTTAGAGTAGATTATTTTTGTTTACAATTTTTATTTCATTCCTAGTACATGGTTGAAACTCGTACCACCAATCAAGATCAATTGCAGTACGATCTAAAACTTTAATTGGCTCTTTTCATGTTAAGGAAAGAAATGAGAGCAAATTATGAAGCACTTCCTTTCAGCATGAATCCAGAGGTAGAGAATAGATAGAAAAACCTTTTACCTTTATTCCTTTGATGTTTGATTCCATTATTGAGAAAAATTGATTGAAGATATGCCGATCGTATCCTAAATCAACTCTTGAGAACAGTTAATAGATCTTTGGTTTGTTATTGTAAGGTTTCTACTACTGATAATCTCTAAATTATAACTATGATTTCTTGGTTTGATCTATGATTATTGTTTGTTTTGCTTGGAGTACTACTAGTCTTTGGATTAAATCTATCTATTGCTAGGGCTTAGAATAATTGTTTATTCTTTTGTTTTTCGTTCATGAGTAGCAACCTAGGGTTTAATATTTGATATGATTGTTCATGTTAATCACTAGCGAAATCATGGTTTCCAAATTGAATGTTTTGTGCTAGCAATTTTTTATTTGGCTCATTGATTCCTAGGGCTTTGATGTTCTATAGAATTGAATCTAATAGTGGATTCAATTAGGTTGTTCTATAGTTCATGTTATTTAATCTGTTGATTCCGATTTTTTTACTATTCTTTTGAGGGAAAGGAATTTAATTTCCAATCTTTGAATAATTAAGAGTGAGTTGTTTATATTAGAAACCGATGATCAATAATCTGAATCATAAGTAACCATTAACTGGACTCAAGATTCTTCCATATTGATTTCTCTAATTTTTAGTCTTATTTTATTTTAGTTTATTAGATTACAATCTTAATCTAAAAAAACCTCTTTCATTCTATTGTGAATACGTTTTACTCCCCAAGGCTATGTGGATTCGACCCTACTTACCACCTACATCAATTTGTATTGGAAAGGAATTATAAATAGTATCTTTAGTAGCGCGTGCATCCTTGTCCCACCAAATTTTGGCGCCGTTGCCGAGAACTTGGTAATGACGAAAGCGTGTTTAGAGTAGATTGTTTTTGTTTACTGTTATTATTTCATTCCTAGTACATGGTTGAAACTCGTACCACTGATCAAGATCAATTGCAGTATGATCCAGAACTTGAATTGGCTCTTTTCAGGTTAAGGAGACAATTACGAAATGTTGAAGCACTTCCTTTTAGCATGAATCCAGAGGAAGAGATGCCACCACGAGTTGAGACTCGTACTCTAAGGGAGCTCACTGATAGGATTTAGTCGTATCACCTAATCAAAAATAAACCTACGGTCCTCTAACTAAGGTAGTCAGTGGAAGCAGGGTCGAATCCACAGGGAGACAGAGTTTCTAAATCAATATTCAACCAATTCAGCTACTCCAGAGTAAATCAGGAAGGAATTAATTAAACTAATGATTAAGCTAAGAAAGACGAATTAAACAAAGGATTTAACTATGGAATAAAAACCTAGGGTATTAGGTCGGTCCACCATGCTTATACCAATCAAACAAGGTCAACAACTATCAAAACCTAAGTCAAGAGTCGGGGGATTAGAGCCTATGTTGAGCTACGGTTAAGACTCAACGCTCATAGTTCAACATACGCCGCATGTTCACTAACGTAATCAGAACTACTGACGTGTCCTAGGACTCTAGTCGTAAGACGGATCTGTGCAAACAACTATTAACCACAAGCAACCAACGAAACTGCGCAATAACGTTAATTACTCAATAAAGAACAAACCACATCACAATCACCCTAATCAAGCCCTAGAAATCAATAGCAGTCTAAATCACAATCATGGTATAAACATGGCTTTCCTATCTAACACCCTAGAAAGAGACTACTCAGACATGATCAAATCAACAACGACAAAACTAATATGAAACCCTAACAATTGCATCATGAACGATTAAATAAATAAACTAAGCAATTGAGAATAATAAAAGAGATTAGGGTAAGAAAGAATACCAATTAACGGAAAGCGGGAACTTTATTGAAATCGAAATAGGTTTGATCACCTCTAAATTAATCTAAAGTGTTTGAATTGAACTAAGAACAATGAAGAATAAAACTAGTCTAAAGCTAATGAAAGATGAATAAAAGATGTCCCTAAAATAATGAGGAAAAAGGTATTTATAACCCCCCAAAGTCTAACTAAATGCGGAAATAAAAGTGGAAAAATCGCGTATGCGGGCACGGGACCCGATCGGGCATAGGGCCACCCGATCAGGTCCACACTCAAAATATTCCAAAACTTGCTTTTTGACTCAGCATAGCAGCAGCAGGTAAAGGTGAGAAAATGGGATTCACCCGATCCAGTGCCCGATCGGGTCACAGAACGGGTCCGCAGAATTTGCCCAGCCTTGCATCTTCTTGGCACACAGTGGAGCAGCAGCAATGATTAGTGGGCCCTCTTGTCCCCTTGTTACCCTGCAACGTCAACATCATCAATGATTGGCCCAGCTTTGTCTTGTAGCGCATCATCAAATTGCTTGCTGGCCCAGCTTGTTATTAATAGCAGCAGCGAGTAGCAATGAGCTTTTGGGCTGTCCACCCGATGGCGTCGGGTGCATGGTGCCCGATCGGGTGGGCCTCAAACCAAGGCCAGCTCTTTTCTCTTCAGCGTACTAGCGAAGCAGCAGCAACATATATGTAGAGGACCCGATCGGGTCGGGCAGTGGGTGCCCGATCGGGTCGAGCAACGCTTGCCCGATCGGGTCCACAACTTCTATACCCGATCATAATTCCTTCGCCCGATCGGGCCATTTTTGCCCGATCAGAGTACGGAAATCTCCTTTTTGACTCTTTGGCTCTCTAAACTTCACGTTTAGGGGTCTTGGGACCTCCTAAACTACCCATAAAGCTCGTAAGCCATCCTACGTGCCTCGTAACATCTCGTAAAGCCGTGGTTGCTTCCAAATGGCTCGGGATTAAGGAGAAAACTCCCTAAAACCTGCAATTCAACACTAAAACACAAAACCACAACTATATACGATAGTTAGCACAAAATAGCTCCCAAGAGCTCCAATGACGCACAAATTAGCTTGTAAATAAGGGAGAAAACTCTATATAAATACGTGATATCACTTACTGCTCCCAATCTTGATCAGAAGCCGTTGTTCATAGTATTTCCAGCATCAGCGGAGGGAACTGCAGCGTTTGAGCTCAAGTCAAGGCTAGTTCATCTTGTACCATCATTCCGTGGGCTCAGTGGAGAAGATCCAAACTAATTTCTATCTGAGTTTCATGCAGTTTTCTCAAGCATGCAACCTAGCAATGCCATTGTAGAACAAGTAAAACTGAAGGCCTCTCCTTTCTCCCTAAAGGATATGGCCAAAGACTGGCTCTTTTATCTCCCACCAGGATTCATCCCCAGTTGGACCGACATGAAGAGGTGGTTTCTTGAAAAGTACTTCCCTGCCTCAAAGTCCTCCACACTTAAGAAAGATATTAGCACCATTGAGCAAAGTTATGATGAACCTTTGTATGAATACTAGGAGAGATTCAAAAGGCTATGTGCAAGTTCTCCGGGCCATGGGTATAGTGAGCAAGAATTGATTGTGTACTTCTATGATGGGCTTTTAGATGATGATGTGCGGATGATAGATGCAGTGAGTGGGGGGTTAATTATTAACAAGACCCATTGGATTCTCGTAGTTTGATAGAGGAGTTGGCTGAGGGCTCCTGATACTTTGGTAGAAGGTCTACCCAAAAGAAAATTAATGTGAGTGCCTCAAATTTCCATGGTTATCAATTGGAAGAGCAAGTTCAGGCTCACACTTCCTTAGTGAGAGATGTTGTGGTCAAGGGGAAAGTGGAACAAGTGAAGGCTCTCACTGACTATTGCCCTTAATTGCAAGAGGGGCACAATAAAGAGGTGAAGGCCATGGGTTTTCAAAGCCATAGGTTAATAAAGGAGATATGATCCTTATTCTAATACCTACAATCCTGGTGGGAGGGATAACCCGAGGTTGAGGTATGGTCAAGATCAGATAACAACACCCAACAACTGCAGCAACATCAATTTGCACAACATCAGGGTCAAAGTTCCGGGCCGAGGCAATGCTCTACAATATCTAATGAGGACATGATTCATGCCTTGACCAAGAATATGACCAATATGCAAGGCAATATGGTACAGTTCTAGGAGGAAACCCGGGCTAACATCAGGAACTTGGAAAGACATATGAGCCAGGTTTCAAGTGCAGTGAGCAGGCTAAAGGCTCGTGATAGTGGGAAATTGCCTTCCCAAATCGAGATGAACCTGAAGCAAAATGTGAGTGCTATCATGGTAATGGGTGAATCTCATGTGCAATAAGTTAAGGGAGAGCTCAAGAAAGCTAAGGAAAGTCTTATAATCCCGAACTACAAGTCTCCTCCACCATTTCTAGTAGCGTTGCGGCCCGACATAAGGTATGAAAAGAGCAAAGGCATTTATGAGGTCGTGCGTGAGCGTGAGGTAAGCCCCCCTATCCCCCATATAGTAGAGCAAACTGGTAAGCATGTATGCACTATTTCCCATAATGCACTCCCCCCTAAGCATGATGACCCTATCATGTTACCAGTCCTTGCACGATTAATGACACTTGCATTTCTAAAGCGATAATGCTAGACTTAGGAACATCTATTAGATCCCTTTTTCGCTCTATAATTCTTTAAAGTTTGGTCCTTTACTTGCCACAAATATCATAGTGCAATTAGCTAACGGATCCACTTCTTACCGTAGGGTAAAGTAGAAGATGTATTAGTTCATGTTGGTAAACTGAAATTCCCCATTGATTCTTATGTAATTGATATGCAGTCTGATAACCATGTCTCTCCCTTTTTTTAGGGAGACAGTTTTTGAAAACCTCCAGTACAAAGATATTGATGTGGGTGTTGGGTCATTAAGTGTGGAATTTAGGGGGCGGGTAGGTTCTTTTGATATTTATGAGTCCAAGAAGTCTTCTATGCCTAGTTAGTCCCCTTGCTTTGTTGGAAACATTGAGTCAGTGGCATCTGCTACATGTGGCCCTGGTAAGAAGGAAAAGTCTGTGAAGGTCAAGAGTCATAATAAACCACCTGATTTGTCACATAGTTGTAAGCCGTTATCACTAACGTTGGTTGCGCAAGATTTGGTTTCATCTGACTTGCAGGTACAAGTGCTAAATCAAGGAGGTGAATCATTCCCCGATTAATTGCATGAGGTAAGTCGAGCTAACATTTTTAAACTAAGTGCTACTTGGGAGGCAACCCAAGCCATTTCTTCTCTTTCCTTCTTTTGTTTTCCTTTTCCATTTTCCACCACTTTCTTCTTCTTCCTATCTTTATACCCCACCAACTTTTCTATTGCACCACAAAAAATTATCCTTCACCTATTCCATCTTTCCCTCGAGCTACAACTCATAACAGTTCTAGCCGAGCAATAATGAGCATTTACATGTTGGATTTCACTGTCAGGTGAAAATTTTGAGATTATTCTTTCCTTAAGTTTAATTTTGAACTTTTCATTGATTGGTTGTTTATGGAGTCTGGTTATTAGTTGGTTTTGAGTGTTGACACCATACCATTAACTGGACTCAAGATTCTTCCACATTGATTTCTTTACCTTTTAGTCTTGTTTTATTTTAGTTTATTAGATTTTAAATTCTTAATCTGAAAGAAAAAATTATTGTGAATACGTTTTAGTCCCCAAGTCTCTGTGAATTCGACCCTAATTACCACGTACATTAATTGATATTGGAAAGAAGGAGTTATAAATATTATCTTTGGTAGCGCGTGCAACCGCGTCTCACCACTTGATTTGTGGCAATAGTTATACTCTACTAGCTTTCCTTCACAATACTTCCCAAGATGATTGTCAGGACACTTCTTACAGAAGTACACTCGTTCTCCTAGCTCCTTTCTTTTCCTTATTAGGGCCATTTCCACCCTTCTGCTGCTGATACTTTTCTCCGTTCCTTTGGCCACTAGCTTGTCCTCCTTGGTGAAAGTTGTGTTGGGACTTGAACTTCTTATCATTCCTCTAAGAATTCTGACTTGGATTCTCCTTCCTCATAGTAGTCGAGTTTTCAACTCCAGTTTGTTTCAAATAGGAACCTAAATGAGCATCTCTATCATACACTTCTTCTAAGGTCTTGAAAATCGAACCTCCTAACCCAAGTTTCACCTCAAGATTAAGACCAGTTTCGAACCTAATAGCATTTCTCTCCTCAGTAGGCACTAACTCATCAACTCAACAAACTTATCATAGTGCTGCTCCATAGTCATGTCCCCTTGGTTCAACTCATCAAATTCAGTGGCATTTTGCCTTCTCAGGAAATTGGGCTAAAACTTCTCCCTTATAGCGGCTTCAAAATCCTTCTAGTCAAAGTTAGGCCTCGCTAAGAATTTCTCCTTGTGTTGCGACCACCCAAAGTCAGCCTCCTCTTTGAGGTAGTATGCAGTTCTAGCTACCTTTCTACTATCAGTCATCGAATAGTATCAAACAACTTCTCAAAATCTCTAATTCAATTCTCAAGCTTGCTAGGTTCTCTCTTCCCATCATAAGAAGACGGTTTATGATATCATTAACCATCTTGGACTAAGCAGTAGGTTGCTTCTTCCTAGTTTCCCTCCTAGCTAAGTTAGAAGTCGCTCTGACAAGCTAAAGTTGTATCACCTAATCAAAGATAAATCCTAAATCCTCTAACAATGATAATAAAGGGAAGTAGGGTCGAATCCACAGAGAGACAGGGTTTCTAAGTTGATATCCAGCTAAATAGCTACTTCAGACAAGATCAGATAAGAAACAGCTGAACTACTATATAGACTAAAGAAAGCAGTATAAAGATGAGATTTAAACGATGAAATAAAGTTCTAAGGAATTAGTTCGGTCCACCATGCTTATAGCAATCAAGGGATCAAACAACTATGTTAATTCTCAACTCCCATAATTCAACATAGGCTGCATGTTCACTAACGTAATCAGAAATACTGATGTGTACTAGGCCTCTAAAAGTAGGACGGGTCTGTGCAAACAATTATTAACCATAAGCAATCAATGAAACTGCGCAATAACATTAATTACTCATCAAAGAAAAAATTACACCATAATCAATCTATCAAGCCCTAGAAACTAATAGTAATTCAAAGTAATCAAGGTATAAACATGTCTTCCCTCCCTAAATCCCTAGAAATTAGACTACTCAGACATGATTGAATCAACAATAATAAAACTAATATAAAAACCTAAACTTTGCATCATGAATCAATTAATAATAAAACTAAGCAAACAAAAGTAATTAAAGAGATTAAGAAAGAAGAACAATATCGAATGACGAAAAGCAATAACGTTTATTGAAATCAAATCCGAGGTTCAATCACCCCTTCAACTGATATAAAGTGTTTAATCCCATAAAACTCTCTAAAAACTAAACTAAGAGCAATGGAAAATAAACTAGAATAAAAGTTGTCTCTAAAATAATAAGGATTAGCTATTTATAATAGCCCCCAAAGTGTAATAAAAAACGGTAATTAAAAGATAGATTTCCGCGAAACCGAGTGCGGGACCTGATCGGACCCACACAAAATCTTCCCAACATATTTCTTTGTCTCACACAAACAGAAGCACAACAAAGTGAGGAGGCTGCGCCGCCACCCGATCGGGTTGGGTGATATTGCCCGATCGGGCCTGGGATAATATGAGCCCAGCTGCTCTCATTCTTGTACGCAACACAACAGCAAAAATCAAAGCAGTGACAAATGGGCCTGCCCGATCGGATGGGCATGTGTCCCGATCGGGTTGAGCCAAATATTGTTCCTTTGTTTTCTTCGTTTCTTCACCCGATTGTCGGTTGATGTCCGCTCGATCTGGTGCGAAACCCTACCACCCGATCAATAAATCTTGGCTCGATCAGGCCATATTTTGCCTGATCAGAGTATGGGGAAGCTCCTTTTGACTCTTTGAAACTCAATTCTTCACGTTTAGACGTCTTGGGACCTCCTAAACCTTCCATAAAGCTTGTGACAATTCCTATGTGCCTCGTAACAACTCGTAAAGCCGTGGTTGCCTCCCAATAGCTCGAAAAAAAGGAGAAAACTCCCTAAACTTGCAATTCGACACTAAAACACAAAACCACGACTATATACGATAATTAGTATAAAATAGCTCCGAAGAGCTCAAATGACACACGAATTAGCTCATAAATAGGGGAGAAAACTCTATATATACGTGATATCACGCTTGGACCATATTCCTAATCTAAGAATCGACTTCAGCGTTTCTGCCGGCCATAAATCTGCCCAAGAAAAGAAAAAGCGATTCAGAATCCTTCTCTTCACCCCTTAGATAGGTCATAACTTCTAAAAACGTCATATTGATATTTAAATCAGCATTACCTTCTAAATGAACTACTATGCTCACTTTCTTACTAGAGTCAGCAAGAACTAGCAGTACTATGAGGTGACTACACCCCTTCAATTAATAGAAGCAAATTATAGTCCAAATTGGATTTCCATACAAAGCATATAATACTATAAATCACATCGCAAATCAAACACTTAGTCACATCAAGCACACTAAAAAATACACACTACTAAACCTTAGAACTCCTTCTAATATAAGGCTACACACTACTAAACCTTAGAACTCCTCTAATCCAAGGCATATAAAGACTTAGTGACTAATGTGATGCATGCATATGCAATTCCCTTCCCGTTAGAATTCCAACTTGAAATACGTTTAAGTTTCAAAAACGTTTGTAAATCCAAATTTAACCAAACTTTGAGAAATCTTAAGGAACCAAATCTTAAGGCTCTGGTAATCACTTTGTAACACCCCCGCACTCCCTCCTTTAAAACAGAAAAACTGTGAAGATGTTACGCCACAAATGGTAATACGTAAGGCTAATCGGAGATTACAGCGAAAGTCTTTTGAAATATAGGGAAATTCTCAATCGTACACCCCTAGATTTGGCTTCTCGTACTTGTACACTTCTAACTTTTTGACTTCTTAATGGTACACATGTAGTTTGAAATCTTCCCTACTGTGAACATTTCGTTAAATAAAAGATTAGTTTAGGGTTAATTAGGGTTAGGAGTTTACCTCGTTTAGCCTGCTTTGACTTTTTGAAGGTGAAGATGATGTTTGTTCGAAAATCGGACACTGGATGCACCCTTTATGGGTAATAATTTTATTCAACCCTACGAAATGAGTAACTACAAACCGCCTTTTGGTTATGTAATTCGAGGGGGCTTTTTCACCTATCAAAAAGTCATCTCGAGGTACATGTCCAAAAACCCGGCTTATTGGTACTCATTTCGTAGGGATTCTCGAAATGCTTACCCATAAAGGATGCACGATGGTGTCATTTTTCGAAAAAAAGTCATATTCACCTTGAAAAAGTCAAAACACGCAAAACAAGGCAAATCCCTTACCCTAATTAACCCTAAGTTAACCTTTATTTAACGGAATGATCATAATAGGGAAGATTTCAAACTATAGTTATACCTTTAAGAAGTCAAAAAGATGGGAGAGTACCAGTAAGAAAAGCTAATTCTAGGCGTGTACCATTGAGAATTTCCCTAAAATATAACTTGAAATATTTTAATAAAACTTAAATATAAAAGTAAATAAATGAGTTAAAAACTCGAGAACTACCCCATGATAGTTCCTTATTCAAACCAAACATAGTCCAAAATAACTTTATTGAAATAAATGTTTATGCACTAAAATTCCCATCTTGATGTGCATGATCCCCATGCACAGCCACACCTGTACCTGAAACTCATCCTCTAAAATTTGTTCGCCATTCACAACACATTCATGAATGGGTCATCGCAGGGTCATTGAGGTAAAACAATAACCAAAACAAACAAAACACATTCATCAGCAACGCTAAGTACATAACACTACTAAGTTAATACAATAAATAATAATGTATGCAATCCTCAAATAATTTGGCTTGCTCTTCTTATGATACTATATGCAACAACAAATAAATGAATTAACTAAATTCATTCTTTAATATATTGGCTATGAACGGGCACCGTCTTCCACTTGGAGTAATATATGGGATACTATTTCTTATGTAAGAGATCCCACACCTCTTACTAATAAAGTAAAGTTCCATAAACTTTAAATAACTTGACTCGAGAAGTACACGTATGTTAGTGAAATGAAAGAGGGAGTGAGAGGAGCCCCTAGACTCAACATCTCGACAGAGACACTAGGGACACCTAGTCCACTCGAAAATCTTCTTGATAACTTGAAATTCCATAAGGCTTTCATGATAAAATAAAAGCAATATCATCGTCATGATATGCCAATGCACGAGTATAGTTCCACACTAACTCCCCCTTATGTACAATAATACTCTAGGGGGATCCTACCCAAGAGTTTTATTGCCAAAGTCCGATATGTGAGACACACATGACTAATAACAAATAAGCAAATAAATTCTTTTTCTTATCTTTCTTTATAAGTGATAATAAAGAAGTACCACAAACAACCTCAATTCTTATTCGTTCGAGCTTTTGCTCAACTTATTACTTAATTGACTCCTCTAATCCTTTCTTCTTTCTTAAAGATCCATGATCCAACCAATTGAGGTCCTTGCTCAATGATTTAACTATATGTGAGACGTTGCTCAACAAATAAACTATCATGAGACCTTGCTCAATAAAGTAAATTATCATGAGACCTTGCTCAATAAATACTCATGCAAGCCATAGCTTCAAGAATAGCATTAAATAAAATTTAATCATGCTCAAAAGCAATAAACATCAATAACATATTTCTCAAATGACAGGAATAACTCAAAAGTTCCATTCATAGTCTCCTTTCTATGTTCACAACATAAACCTCAAATAATCATAAGGCATAAGCCTCTCCTTACTTGTCATGCTCAACAAATGATCCTTAAAAATCACTAAGGTCAAAGGTCAAAGTGAATGTACCTTGCTACTACACTGAAATCACCAAACAAAAGCCTCAATTGCTTCTATAATGCTTGGAACCTATCAAGTAACAAAGTACTAATAATTAGTATTTAACAACAAACAATTCAAGGCTATTAATAAATAAAAATCAGCCTTTAATAATAATAGTAAATCTGATTTTATTTTAAAATGCTCTAAAAACTCTTTTAGATCATAAAACATTACTAGTAGACAAAGCCCACTGCAAACCAGTGCTTAAAACTCATAAAAATTAATATTTGATTAATTAAAAAATGCACCGGTAAATTAATTAATAAAAATAGAAAAATAAAATAATTTTTTAAAATATGTGTGTTTCGAAACCACACAACGTAAACAATAAAAACCCTAACAAAAACGCCCAAACTAATCGGACAACCACCACGCCGAAAAGGCAGTGGGCAGGGTGGCACTCGCTGCTGCCCAGCCACCACGGTGGCCTGAAAATGCAAGAGAAGGAGGTGGGTAAAGAGGGGAAAACGGGGGAAAGAGAGGAAGGAAAAAGAGAAAGAAAAGGGAGAAACACAAACCCTTTGCTTCACTTTGATGCTTGAATGATCCTCCTACAAAAATCAATGGAGAAACTAGATTAGAACTTGAATCTATGGAGGAATTAAATGAAGAATAAAAACTAGGGTTTGAGAGAGAAGAGAAAAAGAGAAACATTAATTACTCTTTGTGAAAATGGTGGCTAGTAAATGATAGAGGAAACCCTAATTCCTCCTTTTATAGTGGAAAAAGACTACGTTTTGGAGAAAAGACCAAAATACCCTTAAAATACTCTTCTTGCTAAAATTACTAAAATACCTTTTTTACTGAAAATGCTAATTTTAAAATAGATTTAATACTTCAAAAATGATAAAATTATTTAATTAAATATCTCAAAAATATCGGTGATTACATCATCCTGAAGCCATCGCGCGCTTGTAATTTTGCTTATAGTAGGATTTGATTGAAGAGAAGGCCACCCGATTTGATCGGGCAGGGTTGGCCCAGATCGTGCGGTTTTCCCGAAGGGTTATGCTTTGTCGTTGTCGGCCTTAGTTGGGAATCCGAAAGCACTTACTCACTCTTCCTCAAATTTTGATTCATTTTCCGCACAAACATTTTATCTCACCTTTTCCTTTCAAACCCTTACCCCCCAACATCACGATCTTCCTTAAAGTCTCTCTTTCTTCATTAAAATCCACCATTGAAGCTTCTCCAAAGAGCTTTAAATCCTCATCTTCTCCCTCTTTCTTCATCACTTCTCCACAATAGACTCCCCTTTTCACCATATAAACATCCATCTTCCCTTTTCTGCTTCTACCTCTATTAAAGAGTGAGTGCTTTCAAGGGTTAAATTTTTTAATGATGGATAGCTTGAGCAGATTTTTCAGAGGCATCATCTCTAGATCTAGGAAGCAAGCACTTCCCCCACCACCACTACCTAACCGTGATTTTTAGATTATCGAGAAAGATTTCAACGCCTTAAAGGGAGGAGGTAGTTTCTACTAGCTTTCTAGACATTGAATTCTTGAATATGTTAGGTGTAACTAATGATTTTAAAGAATTCATGTAAGTAATTGGAATGGTGTCCTTTTTCACCGTTCACGTAAACACTTCTCCTGTTTCTTTCTATGAGGTTTATAGTAGTTTATAAGTGACCAAACCTCGGGCAGGACCTGTCTCCTATGTGGCCTTTATATTGTTGAATGAGGTCCACATATATTGTTTGCCTGATTTTTCCAGGGTCTTGAGACTGTTAATGTAACAGCCCAACCCCTACGGGCCAATGGGAGTTACCAAATAAGCATCTCGGACTAATAACTGCCGCCATAAACCAATACAAGTCCTTTCTACGCATTTGGTCCTCACTCATGCGCACCCTGAGAAACTTCCCAGAGGTCACCCATCCCAAGACTACTCCCAGCCAAGCACACTTAACTGAGAAATATCTTAGCAATATGAGCTCCCTGAAAAAAAGATGCACCTTATTGGTATGGGTAGTACAAGTAAATCCTTTAAAGCAAACATGGGGAGTATTACAGCCAAACACGGGGTATTTTAGGTTGCCAAACAACTATCACCACAACATCATTTACTATTCTACCACGGGGGGATGATGGACCTTTCACAATGCAGCACTACCCTGAAAAGTAACTTGCTCACACGATATTTAAAATATGGGTGTGGTTTATTCTTGGACTATGTTCGAAGGGTAGAGGATCAGTTGATTCGAGGGGTAGAGCATATCTCAACCACCTATACTAAGAGCCATGCAGATGACACCTTTATCAGTCGAAACTTAGTGAATGGGGGGTTGGTGACTTTGTTTGTTGGGAAGATTCCTGGATTCGATGAGATCTGATACCAACATGTTTAAGGTCCGAACCTAATTGACTATATCTATCTCGTCACTCTTCATTTCATGAGGAGTTTGGGGAACATTCATTGGTTCATAGACACTCACCTATCTATTGAACTATTCTACCCTCAGGCCAGGATTAAGCTTGTTGAGCAGCACTCCCACCCCTGCTTGAGATCCCACATTGCATTTATTCTAAGTGCCAACCCACTTTTGATGACCTTGGTGCATTTACTTCTGCTCCCCTCCCCCCAATACTAGTGAGTTTGATTATGTAGGGATGATGAGTATTCTTTAGAGGATGAAGCTTGCCATTAATTAATGCCAACACTCGGCTCTTTAAAGCCTCAACCAATGCGTTGATAGCATAGCTACTGATCATCAGGTAACGTTTTACGCGATGAATGATTACTATTTCCGGCTGCATCAGATCAAAGAGAAAGATCCACACCCTTCAAGGTATGAGTGGAATCCCAACTATAGTCAGAATACATCTAGTAGTGGGGAGAGTGATGGTTCTGATCATGACGTTGATATGGTGCTGGAAAGGCTGTAGCTGGCGGCCATGGTGGTGATGATGTTGTTGATGACTACAGGAGTGATTGATGTCCATGTCTGGTCCCTTCCCCTTGTTGCAATGAGGCCATTGCTAAGTTCATCTTAGGGGAGCATTTATTTATTTATATGCTCTCTCTCTTTATCGCTTTCAAGTGTAGTTTTATTGCTTTCTAAATTAGTTTATTTCTTTCTAAGATGAGATTTTATTGCTTTCCAAAAAAATGCTGAAAAAATTACAAAAATATGTGTTGTGTAACAGCTCATATTTTCACACTAGTTTAACTACAGCTAAGTGCACCGAAAAGCTCAATCCAGACTATTACCATCACACTTATCGAACTAGTCGCAGATTATGGAACCCAAAACTCACTAAACTTTAAAACTTTCTCTTTATGATTAAACCCTAAATGAATCCAAGTAAATCTTTATAAAGAGACAACTAAGTTGTTGTGATTATACAGAAATCCACTAGGGTTTCGTTTGTAATACAAACTGCCTAAAATTTAATGGAAAATTGATTTTAAGAATCCAACCTTTGTTCGTTCCCATCTTTGAGTAATTCGAAAATAATCCCAACTTTGCACTAATTTTTTTTATAATGGGCAAAATAACCTTCAACCTGTTGAATAGGTTGCCTTTCCTTTTTTTTACCTTAATTTTCTATTTCTTATAGTTGAAAAATGAAAAAAAATGAAAAAAAAATTAAAAGTAAATAAAAGAAAAACAAACGAACCTTTCCAGCCAACTCCCCCGCCCCTCTGCCACCCCACCCCTGTGACAGCCGACTCTGATCCCCTCTACCTCCATGACCACCTCCCCACCCCATCAAACCACTCCTCCTCACTGAAATACGTATTTTATTTGGAAGGGCGGTGCTTTTTCGAGTGAGCAATGTGAGCTTTTTGTGAGGAGTTAATGGGGGTGGGGGAGGTGGTCACCGTGATTGGGCGAGGCCGGGTTATCGACCAATTATAGGTGGTTACAAGGTTGGGGGAATGGATTTTCCGGTGGGGGAAGGGGCGGCAGAGGGGCGGGGGAGGTGGCTGGGGAGGAGTTTTTTTTTATTTAAAATTTCTTTTTTCATTTATTTCAGTTTTTCAATTATAAGATATAAAAAAAGAAAAAAAAAAGCAAAGATATTTTATTTTATAACAAAAAAAAATGATCCTAAACTTTTTTTCCATATTTTTTTCTTTGTTTTAGAATTTTGTTATTATAATTTAGTTTTAAATTTTAGAATAATATTAATATGGACCACTAATAGCTAAACACGTGTCATTTTACCTTCAAAATCAATCAGTAATAGGTCATGGACTATTAGAAAATAATATAATAAAGGTTGGATTATTCCTGAATTACTCAAAGGTGGGATCGTTAAAATGAGACCGACCAAAGGTTGGATTATTAGTATCAATTTTTCCAAATTTAATTAATTTATGACTCGCGTCCAAAACATAAACTTGTTTCAATCAAAACCAGCAACCCAAAACGCGTATCGCTCCAACCACTCCATCCGAATGAATTTCTCCTATTCTAGCATAATTCGAATCCCAAGAGCCAAATCTAATCTAAAATTTGATATCTAAATTTCAATTAACTTTTACAAACCACAGTAGCTGAAAAAGGGTTACGAAATAATAAACAATTATCTAATTACAATTACATTGTAGTCGACCTAACTGCGATACAAAGAACATGCACATTACAATGACTTCCCTTATCAACACTTCTTCATTACCCTGAGATCGATGAGGCATTGCCACCCACCAAGTGACAGGCCATAGAAATGACAAAATAAATCATTTTACACATCACAACGCACTGAGTACTAAAACCGTAAAACAAGTAAAACTGTTGTTTTGGTAAAACAATTCAACACATATAATTATAACTACGCATAGATAAACTACATTTACTTATATGATTCATTACTAGGGATACGGGTTTGATTAATAACAAATTCATAATTACGGTCGTTTCCCTTATTGAGTAAAATCTAATCGAGTTTAGAAACCAGAATCACGTCACTTTTTCTTTATATTAACTATTTCTACATTAGAAGTCACATGGAGACCAAAGTATTTATTAACATCAACATCCTTTCCGCTTAAAACATATGTTGTTTATAATTGAAAGAATTAATTATCAGCATGAAAATCGTATATCACTATCCTTCATAAGAAGGTGTTCAGAAAAAACCGAAACCGCAAAACGTACTGTTTTATGAATGATATGTGAATTTTATTTCACTATCCTTCATTAGGGGTTAGACCTTCTTTGGTAGAGTCACTGTCTCCCTTCCCCTTCTTTATTTCATTCTTTAATTATTAGTTAATTCTTATACCTATATTAAATGATTTCCTCGATGACTTACGTGGTTCCACTATATTTCCAAAGGTCAATTTAGGGAGTGGCTACCATCAGATCCGAATCAAAGAAGGTGATGAATGGAAGACCACCTTCAAAACCAAATGACGTCTTTATGAATGGCATGTGATTCGATTAGGCTTAACAAATGCTCCTAGTACTTCTATGAGACTTATGCATAAAATACTTAGGCCTTTCATTGGAATTTCTTTTTGCTGCTGTTTACTTTGATGATATTTTGGTGTATAGTAAAAGTGAACAGGAACATTTAACTCACCTTAGAAGAGTTTTTCCTTCAACTAAGGGAAAAGAAGTTGTATGCGAAGATGGGGGAGTCTGAAGTGTGTATTCTTCACTTCTAGTGTGACCTTCTTGGGGATTCATTGTTTCAATGTAATCTCAATGGATGAATGAAAGGTAGAAGCTATTAGATCATGGTCAGTTCATAAAAGCATCAGTGAACTGCGAACTTTCCATGGTCTAGCATCATTTTACAGGAGATACATTAAAAACTTCGATACCATCTTGGTGTCACTTAAAGAATACATCAAGAAGGGGTCTTTTACTTGGACTCCAACAACATTCAAACTGTTGGAAAGAAAGCGTAGTGAGGCTCTTGTTTTAGCCTTACCAGATTTTAAGTAAGTGTTCAAAGTTAAATTTGATGCAGTGGTCTAAGTATTGTAGCAGTTTTACAACAAGGAGGATGACCTATTACATTATTTAGTGAAAAGAGTAATCATGTAGGCTTAACTACAATACTTATAACAAGGAGTTATATGTTATTGTTCGTGCTTTGACTCATTCAATTCGTCCTTCTTTCAGATCATCAGGCCTTGAAGTAAATCCATGGCCAACATTAACTCAGTCGAAGACATGCAAAATGGGTGGAATTTCTTCGGTCTTTTAATTGTGTTTCAAAATATAAAACTTGAGTTTCTAACATTGTGGAAAATGCTTTATCTAGGAGGCATGCTATGATCTATCTAATGGAAGCACGAGTTCTTGCCTTTTCATCTTAAAAGTCTTTATTATGGAGCTCATGCTCTTTATTCAGTTCAAGATGGATTTCTGTTTCAGAATAATAAGCTTTGCATCCCTGAATTTCCATTGATGGATTTTTTAATCAAGGAGGTACATTGAGGAGCTTTAGCTGGTTATTTTGGCATTACCAAAATTGTTGATGTACTATAGGAACACTTCTATTGGCTGAAACTTTTTGGTGATTTTCATGCATTTTTAGCTCGATGTTCCATATGTCAAATATCTAAAAGTTATTTTCATTAAGGATTATATGCGCCCCTCCTGTTCAACCATGGGAAGACATGAGCATGGATTTCATAATCCGTTTATCGAGGACTCAACGACCAAAAAGATAAAAATTGTGGTGGTGGTAGGTAGATTTTCGAAGGTGGTTCACTTTGTTGCTTGCAACAAGACGTCTGATGTCATTCATGTATCTGATTTTTTTAAAAAGAAACATCCGTCTTCATGGATTTCCAAAGTCCATTGTATCTGACAAAGATGTCAAGTTCCTCAGTTACTTCTGGAAAACCTTATAAAAGTTATTAGGTACTAAGTTGTTGTTTAATACTAATGCTCATGCACAAACTGATGGTTAGACTGAGGTGACTAATATAACGTTGACTACCATGGTGAGGACCTTAGTCAAAAAGTCTCAACGAGATTGGGATATCAATTGGCATGTGTTAAATTTGCCTACATCAGATTTCCTAGATATATGCGAGTAAACGCTCATCATTCGAGGTAAATTATGGGATTAGTCCTGTTGTCGATTTAGTTCTTGTTCTTATTTAAGTTCACAGTAGCAAAGAGGCTGGAGAAAAGGCAAAATAAATGTAGAAGCTTCATCTACAAATTCAAGAAATAATTAATGACTTAATGAAGCCTACAAAGTTTGTACCAACAAGTATAAAAAGGAGATTATGTGAAAGCCGGGGGATCTAGTATGGTTACATTTGAGAACGGTACGGCTTCCAACCCGAAGTAAGAACAAGTTGATGCCTCAAAGGGATGGACAATTTAAAGTGCTTGAAAAGATCAATAATAATGCTTACAAGATCGAGTTACTGGATGAAATGGGAACCATTTCGGCTACCTTGAATGTGGGTGATCTTGCCCCGTATCTTGAAGAACCATTGGAGGAACAAGAAGACTCTTCCGAAACCGGAGAGAATGGTGCAAGAGCTTCTACCTTAACTAGCATTAATGTTCATAAATTGTTGATTAGACAAGCCTAAATTAAGCTACGATGTTCTGAACCTTTGTGTAGCTTGATTATTATATTCAATGACACCTTAATCTATTATTCAATTTTACTAATTATGTAAAACGAAATTTAGGATATCTTAATTATTTGATAACTAATGTTTAAAGTTCTTAAGTCCCTTTCGATTTTGCTTAATGTCTGATTCGATTTTTATAAGCTTATTTAAGGGGTTTAAATCTGATTTCGTAATCCACCTCATGATTTTAGATGATGTCATGGATTACATATACCAACATATGAAATTCACATGAGCATAGAAGCATGGTACAATGAGATTTAAGATCTAAAGAGGAGGAAACTGCCAAGAATGACGTGCTAATGAATTCTGGGCAGCAGCCATTTCATCTGCAAAACCTGTGATTCCTCTTAGATATTTTTAGATTTTTTTATGCATAATAATATCCTATTGGCCCTTTTTCTAGTATTACATCAGCCAATAGGCTTTTGTAGCCATTTTGTAGGAACCTACTAAAAACTGCTACGTTTTTCAACAACTCTTTTTTTTTAATTTTCTAGTAAAGCAAATGACATCCAAATAACGTCATATTTTGGTATGTTGTTTCCTTATTAGTCTAGCTTTTAACCATTAATCATAATCATAATTCGAACTTCATTTTAGCCTTCAAAACGTTTCAATACTAAAGTCGTGTGCTTGTGTATTTTTGGATCAGTTTTGATAGTTTGTTTTAAATATTTAATTCTTGCAATCTTCATTTGAATTTGATTGTTGCAACTTAAGTAGGTTGATATTAGTTTCTAATTGCATTAATATAACCTTAATTTGGCAGTAAATTAGTTGGTGGCTGTTCGTTAATTCAAATGGGTAGTTTTCTTTAATCGTTTCTTGATCTTTCTTGTTCTAATGCTTTCATTGTTCCAAATCCATATGTATTCCATAGAATTTTTGATTGCTTGTTGATTATGAGATGTCTCTACTCCCAAGCGATGCAAGACATCAAGTCTGCACCTTTAACTTGGAATTTTAAATTGTTTGTTGATTAGCATATGCCTCTGGTCCCAAATGGGGCAGAATCGACTCTCTACTTGGAATTTTAGAAGTGTTCAATCATACATTTCGAGCAGGTTTCAGGGCATGCTAGTTAGAGTGTTAGAGTGTTCAATAAAATTTCTCTCTAACATGTTTAAGGCCTACTATAGTCTTCAATAAAATATCTTCACTAGGCTTTAGAGGTCTGCTTGAGTGTTCAATGAAATATCTTTCTAGCAGATTTAGGGGCCTGTTAGAGTGTTCAATAAAATACCTCCGTAGAAGGTTTGAGGGGCCAATCTTTAATAACATTACTCTCTAGCAAGTTTGGGGCTTACTAGATATTTCAATAAAATATCGTTCTAATAGGTTCAAAGTCTGATGAGTCTTCAATAAAATATCTCTCTACCTAGAGTTATCAATAAAATACCTCTGTAGAAAAATTCAGGGACCTGCTTGAGTCTTTAATAAAAATATCTCTCTAACAGGTTCTCAGGCCTACTAGAGTCTTTAAAAAATTACCTCTTTAACAAGTTTCAGGGGCTTTACAACTTTCAATAAAATACCCTTTGTTTCCAATTGTAGTTTGAGAATCCAAGTCTAGTCTCTAGCTTGAAAATTTGATCATTAACACATCAATCCTACCAATTCATTGGCATATGACATTATAGTCACAAGGCAGAAAGAACATTAAAAAGGTTTAGAACAAAAACTTGTTGTCAACCATGAACACAGCACAGCAGTGAAAATTCCATCTAAGTTTTAGGCTGTAAGACTGTGACGAGTTCAACGCCCGCTAATATGGATTATGAAATGTCTGCATGATATTTTTTTGTCTATATGTCTCTTTGATATGTGCTTCACTTAGCTTGCATTCATTGGTTAGTTTATTTCTTTTGCTTTCTCTTTTTTTAGATTTGATTGATCCCCACCAGTTCTAATTCTTAATCTCTTTTCTATTTCTATTAAAATTACATTTTTCTTTCCTAACTTTCTAATCCTAATTAATGTTATACTTATTCGCTTTTTGTTTCCTTGTTATAACAATTATTTATTTTATTTCTATTTTATTTTCAGTTCTAACCATAGTTTCTTTTAATATACATTTCTAATCATTATCAGCATGAAATATTATAATTAGCAATTTTAGTGACGTATCTAACCATGTAGATCTAACCATAAAATAACAATATTTAAGAAATTTGTTTTCGTAAAAGTTTACTTTTCATAGTCTATTTGCTTGATCAAACGACTAGCAAATTTATTTATTAAGTATAGTGGGTACATATATAGTCTCTTTCCAAATCTAGAATTCTAAATCCACCTGTGATGGTCGTATGACCCACGACCAACTAACACTAGACAACCATTACCGTAGGATATGCGAAGCTTCATTCCCTTGTATATATATAGACGTACTATACCGTACCCCCAATTTTGAAATCCTGTTTCCGCCACTGATTATAGTATACAATGCTAGTGTTGACATGCTTAAGTTTCAGGAACATTCAGAATCATTAATCAAGTGCCTACATAATCGTGCATTAAGATGGATATGTTATGCACTTCAAATCACATCTTGCGTCAAATTGAGATTTTTCTAACGCGGGGTCATGTACTCATTTGCACCCCCCACTATATTGGATATATTTAAGTGTCATATTTTTGTCCCTCCTTATACTAGTAAATTCATTCTGTCTCAAAATAACATACCTTCTTGTGGGGAGTGTGAGCATGTCCAAATTAGAGCTCCGGCAGCGTACCTACTAATGAACGTCGAGACTTCAGGGGTTCCAAAGGACAAGGCCTCCGACCCTCAAGTCCATACTCAATTTAGAGAGAGTGTGTGTGAATGTGGGGACTGAAAAGTGGGTGGACTCAAATGTGTGAGTTCCCATTTACCTTAGCCCAACTAAGGGTATATACAGTGGTGTAAGCGTGAACCTATTGCCATTTGGAACTATGAGCCATTAATTTTTGTTAATTGGGAGGGTACTATTAGGGTATTTGATTAAGTGTAACTCGTAGTCTGGAATATCTAGAGACTCGTTATTCTATATATATAATAGTGTTAGGCAACCTATTGAGGTTAGCCAATTATTCTAATATTTGTACATCATCTGCCTTTTGAGTCTATGACTCATCGCTCTCCTATCCCTTGTATTTGATACAAAGTGACATTTAGCAATAGTCTGTTTTATCGAATCAACAAATTACAGGCTAAGTCAAAACCGTGCATTTTCATTAGTTATGTGTCAAATTCTAAGGGTTATCGTGGTCTTGATCCACTTTCGGCGAGGTGTACGTTAGTCGTCATGTCTTGTTTCTTGAGCGCGAATTCTCTTACATTAGCTCGCTTATGTCTAACAATTCCAACGAGTCTAGTTTGACCCATGAGGCCATGACCCATACCCCTTGGATTTGTTTTCGAGTGTTAGCTCATCTACTGCATCTAATGTGTAGTCGTCTAGTATGGTAAATGTCGCAGCTTGCATACACTTCCCCCTGTTGGGCACCAATTTGTGCGTGTGCAATCTGCTTCCACATCCACCGACACGCTGGCATAACGCTAGCCGAGCCATTGCATGTCCCCTGGTCCCCGGTCATGATGCGTGCTGGGACCTTCCCCACCATGAGTATCCCAGACTGCAGTCTGCAGCATACCACTTCCCCTGAGTCTTCCCCTTGTCATTCTCTTGTGTCGTCCCTAGTTAACGTGTCGTCTAATGTTCACCTCCACGACTACTCGCTTGAAAGACGTCATTACTAAACCAAAAAAAAATCTTGAACTTAAAAACGGGATGTCCTTAAGTTAGAAACTTCTAATTGTAAACAGACATCCATTGACAATCATCCATGCTTGATGAGTATACGACGTTAATTAAAAGTGATACTTGGGAACTTGTGCCTAACAATTGCAATCGAAACTTACTTGGTTGTAAGTGGGCGTAAAAGATAATTAATATAACTCTGATGGCATTGTGGAACCATTTAAGGCCATACTTGTTGTTTTTGGTAACCATCAGCCGACACGTATTAATTATTTTGAGACTTTTAGTCTTGTTGTTAAGCATACTACTATGCGCTTAATACTCACTATTGTTGTTATTTTTAATTGGCATATTCGTCAGCTTGATGTAAAAAATAATTTTCTTCATGGTTTCCTTGATGAGGAAGTCTATATGTGTTAACCCCCGGGTTTCGGAAACTCTTCGAAACCTAATCACATGTGTCATCTTCGAAAGTCCATTGGAGCCTTTTTTTTCCGTTTCATCAATATCATGTTATCTATTGGTTTCATGTGCAGTTGTTGTAACACCTCCATCTTCATTCTCAACTATTGCGGTCAGGTTATCATCCTATTTTTATATGTTGATGATATTATTCTAACCGGTAGTAGCCCTTCGCTACTTTGTAAATTCATTGATGTTCTTTCTTCACAAATTTCTATGAAGGATCTGGGTGATCTTCATTATTTATAGGCTTTGAGGTGTTATGTATTTTTAAGGATTTGATGTTGTCTGCCCGCCGCAAAGAAAATATTTTATTGATCTTCTTCGTAAATTCCATATTCACATCGGGAAACCCGTTCGTACTCCTATTTTGCACCGTTATGCTCTATCACGCTCTTAGATAGTGAACTTCTTACTAATCCCACAGATTATCGTAGTATGGTTGGTGCATTGCAATATATGACTACAACTCGTCCTCATCCTCATATTGCCTATGTTGTTATGTTTCTCAATTTATGCATGCCCCTCGTAGTACTCATCTTCATGCTATGAAAAAAATTCAGAACTTCTGATTATGACCTATTTTTCCATAGTACTAGCTCTCGATTGTGGTTATTACCTATTCTGATGTTGATTACGCTGCTTGTTCTAACAGCCGACGCCCAACTACTTGTTATGCTATTTTTCTTGGGAAAATTTTGATCTCTTGGCGCTCAAAGAAGTATTCTACTGTGCCTAAGTTTTCTACTGAAGCGAGATTGTTACAACAAATGCGGAGAAAATGCGGAGATTGTTACGCCACGCATGATAATACATAAGGCTAAACAGAGAATACAGCGGAAGTCTTTTAAAACATAACTTCAAATACTTTAATAAAATCAAAATATAAAGTTCAATAAATGAGTTAACAACTCGAGAACTACCCCATAAAAGTTCTTGATTCAAAACAAACATAAACCAAAATAACTTTATTGAAATAAGTGTTTATGTACTAAAATTCCCATCTTGATACTCATGATCCCCATGCACAACAACACCTGTACTTGAAACTCAACCCTAAGATCTGATCGCCATTCACAAACACATTCATGAATGGGTCGTTACAGGGTCATTGAGGTAAAACAATAACCAAAACAAACAAAACACATACATCAGCAACGCTGAGTACATAACACTAGTAAGCTAATGCAATAAATAATAATATATGCAATCCTCAAATAAATCGGCTTTCTCTTCTCATGATTCTAAATGCATAACAAAGACTGAACTAATTAAATTCATTCTTTAATATATATTGGCAATGAACGGGCACCGTCCTCCACTTGGAGTAATATACGGGCTACTATTTTTGGTGTAAGAGATTCCACACCTCTTACTAATATAGCAAAGTTCCATGAATTTTAGATAACTTGACTCGAGAAGTACACGCTTGTTAGTAAAATAAAAGAGAGAGTGAGAGTGATCCCCTAGACTCAACATCTCGACAAAGACACTGTGAGTGACACCTAGTCCACTCGATAACTTTCTTGATAATTTGGAATTCCATAAAGCTTTCTTGATAAAATAAAAGCAATAGCATCGTCATGCTATGCCAATGCAGGAGTATACTTATACACTAACTCCCCCCTTTTGTTCAATACTCATGGGGGATCCTACCCAAGAGTTTTATTGCCAAAGTTCGATATGTGAGACACACACGACAAATACAAATAAGCATATAAAATAATTTGTTATCTTTCTTTAATAAGTGAGAACAAACAAGTATCACAAATAATATCAATTCTTATTCTTTCGAGCTCTTGATCAACCTCTTACTTAAATGACTCCTTAAGTCCCTTCTTTATTCTTAAGGATCCATGATCCAACCAATTGAGTCTTTGCTCAATGGTTAACTATTTGTGGGAGCTTGCCCAATACCTTTAACTAATACTGAGACCTTGCTCAATAACTACTTTAACTATTCACGAGACCGTGCTCAATAAAATAAACTACTCATGAGACCTTGATCAATAAATACTCATGCAAGCCGTAGCTTCAAGAATAACATAAATAAACTTTAATCATGCTCAAAAGCAATAAACATCAATAACATACTTCTCAAATGACAGGAATAAATCAAAAGTTATATTCCTAGTCTCCTTTCTATGTTCATAACATAACCTCAAACAATCTTAAGGCATTAGTGATAGGCTAAAGTCGTATCACCTAATCAAATATAAACCTAAGTCCTCTAACAATGATAGTCAAGGGAAGTAGGGTCGAATCCACAGAGAGACGGAGTTCTAAGTTAATATTTAGCCAAACAGCTACTTCAGACAAAAATTAGATAGAATTCAGCTGAACTAATAATTAACTACTAGAAAGCAATATAAAGATCGGAATTTAACTATGAATTAAAGGTCTAGGGAATTAGTTTGGTCCACCATGCTTATACCAATCAAAGGATCAAACAGCTATCAGAACCTAGGTCGAGAATCGATAAATTAGAACACGTGTCAAGCTATGGTTAAGTCTCAACGTCCATAATTCAACATATGCAGCATGTTCACAAACATAATCAGAATTACTGGTGTGTACTAGGCCTCTAAAAGTAAGACGGATCTGTGCAAACGATTATTAACCTCAAGTAATCAAAGAAACTCCTCATCAGCTCCAAAACAAGACCTATGAGCATCCGACCCGATCGGGTCGGGCAGGAGACACCCGATCGGGTCTGGGCACATGTGTGCTCGCCCGATCGGATCGGGCAAGCCTTGCCCGATCGGGTCCGCAACATCTATACCCGATCAATATTTCTTCGCCCGATCGGGCCATTTTTGCTCGATCAGAGTACGGAGTCCTTCTTATTGACTCTTTGGCTCTCTAAACTTCACGTTTAGCGGTCTTGGGACCTCCTAAACTACCCATAAAGCTCGGGAGTCATCCTACGTGCCTCGTAACTTCTCGTAAAGCCGTGGTTGCTTCCAAATGGCTCAGGAATAAGGAGAAAACTCCCTAAAACCTACTATTCAACACTAAAACACGAAACCATAACTATATACGATAGTTAGCACAAAATAGCTCCCAAGAGCTCCAATGACGCACAAATTAGCTTGTAAATAAGGGAGAAAACTCTATATAAATACGTGATATCAAACTCCCCCAAGCTAAACCTTTGCTTGTCCTCAAGCAAACAGAACATGAACATGGAATAGATTGCCTCACCCCATAGATAAAAATCAATCAAAGCTCAAAACATTTTCAAGACTAAGAATCGTTCAAGCAGGCATAATTCAAGTTTGGCTAATCAAATCCATCCAACCACCAATCATTCAAGCAATTTATCAAACTCAAGCATCCACAAGGCATACAAGTCCTGAAAAGGCTCTCACAAGGGTGTCACTCTTCTCAATTTTGTGACAGGCAAAGAATGTGCCCGAACACTCACCAACCCGACCATAAATACCCTTCCCACTCACACTCTCATGTGTTTAAGAAGGTTCAATGACGCTCATCCTAATCAAGTCGACTCAATCAGCAGAAATACTCTTTAACTTTGACAAACTGACTCGAAATCAATCAAATGAACACTGCAGACACGAGCTCAAGAGGACTTTAGAGGGTTGTAATGGGGCTTAGGTAAGAGGTAGGGGATACTTTTGGGTAATGTGGTGGAAAAACCAAGAAAGGGGGAGCATAAATCATTCAAACAAGCCCTAAGGTGGCCTTCACAACTCCCAACAATCAACATAAAACCATGTAAAGTAACCCAACTCTCATAAATCAATGACAAACTCATAACAAACCCAATTTTCAAGCAATGAAGCAAATATTTCTTTAAGAACGTACGTGAATGAAAGAACTTCGAATTCTTTTGAACTTTTATTTCATTTTTCTGAACTTCATTCACGCAACTCTATACTTGCTTTTTCTTTTCTTTTTCTCGCTCTCAAGCCACAACAAATACACTTTTAAATTCCTCAAAAACCAAACTAAGTCAACAAACCAATATCAAACTCAACCCATACAAAAGCTCCCCCAGCTAGGCTTGGAATAATATCAAGTGAAGGCTTTGGGCTCATAATAGGGGTTTAAGTAACACGAAACAAGTCATTAGGCTCAGCGGGGCTAAGGAGGATAAAAGTATATCAAAAATTCACTCTGAAGCTCAAGAATAAGACAAAAGAACCCCTCTATCATAGCAAATGCTACAAGTCATCGAAAATCAGACAAGTACGAAGTCAAAGTCAAGATCAATCCACCATGGAGGAACTAACACACAAGAATAGACTGGATAATAATATGAATCCAATAGGCTACAAAGAGGCCTCACAGTCTAACCAATTCAGGTATGCAACACAAAGTGCTCTAATATAATCCAAAAATGCTCGAAATCATAGCAATCAAACATCAAATCATAACCTCAAGATCACAAATGCCCAGCTATCCAGAAAACAAAGTCAAATCATTTTCAAATAGAGCACAACAAGGGGCACAGGGAGGCAACTAAACCAGTCATGGGAACCATATTTTTTTGATTTATTTCAGTATTTTTCGAAAGCAGTAAATCTACCCTAGAAAGCAGTAAAAGAGATAGAGAGTACAAACAGAACTCCTCCCCCAAGCTGAACTTGGCTGTGTCCTCAATGCCAAAAGGTAATAAGGACTATGCTAAGAGGAAAACAATGTTAGTACCCTCACTCTCGCTCACAAAAAGGAGAAAAATAAAAAGAAAAAGAAAAAAAAAGGGAAAGAAAAATACGAGTTGCCTCTCGCACAGCGCTGGTTTATAAAGGTCCCGCACGACCATAATCCTCTCTCTCTCAAATAGGAGGGGCTTGGCAATGAGTGCCACCCTCATCAAATATCTTTCGTCTCCAAATGTTCTTGATAATGCCTCCAGACAGCGAGGCAACCTTAGGTGGAATTGGAACCTTCTCGACACCTACTTCATCCAAAACCTCATCCCTGCAACAAGATTGTTCAAGCATAGGTGCCGTAACAGCATTGGTTAGTTTAAACATCACTCTATCATCACCAACACTAAGAGTTAAAGACCCAGACTTGACATCATTACAACACCAGCAGTACACAAAAATGGCCTACCCAAGATAATAGGAATCTGGGCATCCTCATCCATATCTAACACCACAAAGTCAACAGGGATATAGAATTTCCCAACCCTGACAGGAACGTCCTCTAAAATACCTAGAGGGTATTTTATAGAACGATCCGCCATCTGTAAAGTGATTTGTATGCATTTAAATGCTCCCATGTTCAGTTTCTCAAAAACAGATAATGGCATAACAGAAACAGAAGCACCTAAATCACATAAAGCCTTGTCAATAAAAATCCGTCCAAGATGGCAGGGTATAGAAAAACTACCAGGATCTTTTAACTTTGGTTGGGTTTTATTTTGGATAAAAGCACTACACTATTCAGTAAGAGCGACACGTTCTATCCCACCAAAGTCTCTTTTCTTAGTGATCATGTCTTTCAGAAATTTGGCATAAACAGGCACTTGGGTAATTAAATCTGTGAATGGAATCGTTACCTCAAGGTTCTTGACCATAGCCAAGAACTTACCAAACTGCTGATCGACCTTGGACTGTTGCATCCTGTGAGGAAAAGGTAGCCTTGGTGTAAAAGGCGTTTCAGAAACCTTCTCCTTTTTCTTCCCTGTCTGTTCAACTTCTGCAGACAAATCGACTTCAGACGTCGAATTCTTCCTTTTTCCTTCCTCTACCACCCTCTTCTTCCCTGCAGTTGGGGTAACCTCATCAACGGGCACTAAAGGGGCATCATATGCAATGCAACTATGAAGAGTGATGGCATTCACATGTTCTCTCTGAACGGGTTGCCCTGGCAATTCCTCCTGCCGCCTCTGAGCATTAGAGCTTGCTAATTGTGCAACTTGAGCCTCGAGAAGTTTGATGTGCTTCTCTTGGGCTCTTTGTGCTTCCTCATTAGATCTTTGCATGGCTAGCATCTATCGCTCTTGGGCTCTTTGTGCCTCCTCATTTGCCTTTTGCATGCTTAACATCAGTTTCATCACTTCAGATATGGGGGGCTCTTGTGGGTTGTTGTTTTGTGGAGGTGGGGTGGGAAAATTTTGTGGAGTTTGGAAATTATTGTGGTTGTGGAAGTTTTGTGATGGGGGTCTTTGAAAATTTTGTGGGGCTTGGTAGTAAGAGGGTTTGGGATGGTTTTGAGGAGGTGGAGGATGGTGGTTTTGTGGGTTTTAGTAGCTATGTGGAGGTTGGAAATTTTGTGGTCTCTGTTGGAAGGCATTTGCTTGCTCCATCTGAAGTTGACTGAACTGACAGTCATGCCCAAAGTGACCCTGAACACCACATACCTCGCAGTAAGATGAGGTAATGGGTGCTACTGCAGACATAGCATTGATACTCAAAGGGGGTGCTGCTGAGGAAGAGGAACTGAAGGTGTTAATCTGCTGACTCAGCTTCGCCATCTGCGAAGTCAATAATGCAATGGCATCTACCTCCAGTACCTTCCTTGTGAGGCTTCGGGAAGTGGAATGATCATTGGCTGCGAGGTTTGATAGAAACTCGTAGCCTACATCCACTTCCTTATCCAGAAAAACTCCTCCTACACACGAATCAACAATACTCTTCGTCTGAGGCTGCAGACCATTGTAAAATGTCTGCGTCAAGAACCATTTGTCCATGTTGTGGTGTGGACACTCTCTCTGTAGATCCCTAAACCTAGCCCACGCTTCCCGTAATGTTTCATCAGACTCTTGGGAAAACGTGGCTAGTTTATTTATGATTTCTGCTGTTTTAGTAGGTGGATAATACTCTCTCAGAAACGCAGCAGAAATCTCACTCCATTCTGTTTCTTTCACATCGTTTAACCACTTCTGGGCTCTATCTCTCAATGAAAACTCAAACAACATGACTTTGAGTTGATCTGGAGTGGCGCCGGCATGTTTAACGGTTCGACAAAGTTGTTGAAACCGTTGCAGATAATTTGCCGGATCTTCAGTAGGATGCCCACCAAACTGATTTTGCTGGACCATGCTGATGAGTCCAGGCTTAATTTCGAAATTTGCCGCGGCAATGGTGGGCATAGTAGGACCAGTGGAGAGACCATCTGGGTTGGGCACCCCATATGATTTCAGTGACTTTGACATGACTGAACTCAAGGTGTCTGTTCCAGAGGTGTTCAGCTGAACAGACTGCTTTTCTTTCTGATTTTTCTTTCGAATCCGCCTGATTGTCCTAGTAAGATCGGGATCCCCTGGGATGGGGGAACCGTTTCTTTGAGACCTGGGCATACAAAAGAAACAAAAAGAAGCAGTAAAATGTACCTCAATTGGAACGATGAAGTTCTAACGAGGCACAGAGAAGTAGACCAAATAATCAAATAAAAACTTAGAAAACTAGCCGTCTCCCCGACAACGGCGCCAAAATTTGATAGGCTAAAGTCGTATCACCTAATCAAAGATAAACCTAAGTCCTCTAACAATGGTAGTCAAGGGAAGTAGGGTCGAATCCACAGAGAGACGGAGTTCTAAGTTAATATTTAGCCAAACAGCTACTTCAGACAAAAATCAGATAGAATTCAGCTGAACTAATAATTAACTACTAGAAAGCAATATAAAGATCGGAATTTAACTATGAATTAAAGGTCTAGGGAATTAGTTCGGTCCACCATGCTTATATCAATCAAAGGATCAAACAACTATCAGAACCTAGGTCAAGAATCGATAGATTAGAACACGTGTCAAGCTATGGTTAAGTCTCAACGTCCATAATTCAACATATGCAGCATGTTCACAAACATAATCAGAATTACTGGTGTGTACTAGGCCTCTAAAAGTAAGACGGATCTGTGCAAACGATTATTAACCTCAAGTAATCAAAGAAACTGCGCAATAACGTTAATTCCTCAATAAGAACAAATCACACCATAACCTATCTCATCAAACCCTAGAAACTAATAGCAATTCAAATAATCATGGTATAAACGTGGCTTCCCTCTCTAAATCCCTAGAAATTGAACTACTCACTCATAATTGAGTCAACAATAAACAATCTAATATGAAACCCTAATAATTGCATCATGAATGAATAAATAATTAAGCTAAGCAATTAGGAATAATAAAAGAGATTAGAGTAGAGAAGAATACCAATTGACGGAAAGAAAGAACTTTTATTGAAATTGAATAGGTTCAATCACCTTTAATCTAATCTAAGTGTTAAAACTAAGCTAAGAACAATGAGGAATAAAACTAGAATAAAAGATAATGAAAAGATAATAAAAGATGTCTCTAAATCATGAGGAAAAAGGTACTTATAATACCCCCTCAAGTCCAATTAAAAACGGAAACAAACGACGAAATTTCGCGAATAAATGTGCCAGACCCGATCGGGCCCGAGGCATCCACCCGATCGGGCCGACACCCAACTCAGCAAACTTTGTCTCTTGGGCTTTGAAATAGCAGCAGCGCAGCAGCAATAGGCGAACTGGGCCTCCACCCGATCACACACCCGATCGGGTTGTGGATCGGGTGCCCAGCAAGCTTAGCATTTTGGCGTCTTGTGGCGCAGCAGCAGCAGTTATGCGATTATTGCAGCCCACCCGATCGGGCCCTAGGCATCCACCCGATCGGGCCTGGGAGCAAAATGGGCCAGCGAAGTCGCCTCCTCATCGCTCCAAAACATGACCTATGAGCATCCGACCCGATCGGGTCGGGCAGGAGACACCCGATCGGGTCTGGGCACATGTGTGCTCGCCCGATCGGATCGGGCAAGCCTTGCCCGATCGGGTCCGCAACATCTATACCCGATCAATATTTCTTCGCCCGATCGGGCCATTTTTGCCCGATCAGAGTACGGAAACCTTCTTTTTGACTCTTTGGCTCTCTAAACTTCACGTTTAGGGGTCTTGGGACCTCCTAAACTACCCATAAAGCTCGGGAGTCATCCTACGTGCCTCGTAACTTCTCGTAAAGTCGTGGTTGCTTCCAAATGGCTCGGGAATAAGGAGAAAACTCCCTAAAACCTGCTATTCAACACAAAAACACGAAACCACAACTATATACGATAGTTAGCACAAAATAGCTCCCAAGAGCTCCAATGACGCACAAATTAGCTTGTAAATAAGGGAGAAAACTCTATATAAATACGTGATATCAATTAGCCTCTCCTTACTTCTCATGCTCAAAAATTAATCCTTAGAAACCACTAAGGTCAAAGGTCAAAGTGTATGTACCTTGCTATTACAATGGAATCATCAAACAAAAGCCTGAATTGCTTTTATAATGCTTGCAACTTACCAATAAAGAAGTACTAATAATTAGTACTTAACAACAAATAATTCAAGACTACTAATTAATAAAAATCAAATTTTAAATAATGATAATAAATCTGATTTTTATTTTAAACCACTGTAAAAACTCTTTTAGATCATAAAACTTGAAAACCTTTACTAGTAGACAAACCCAATACAAACTAGTGCTTAAAAACTTATAAAAACTAATTATTTATTAATTAAAATACAGCAGTAAATTAATTAATAAAATTATAAATAAAATATTTTTTTTAAATTGTGTGTGGTTCGAAAAACCACACAACGAAAAAAAGCATGCAAACGAACGACCACCGCGAGGACCACCTGCACCACCAGCCGAGTGGCTGTGGCGGTAGGGTCACTCGCCGGTGACTCGCCAGCCCAAAAGCCACCACGTGGCTGAAACAAAGTCGAAGGAAGAGGGGAGGCGGAAGGGCGGAAAAACAAAGAAAGAAAAAGAGAAAGAAAAGGGAGAAAATAAAAACCCTTTGCTCCACTTGAATGCTTGAATGATCCTCTAACAAAAATCAATGGAGAAAACTATATTACAACTTGAATCTATGGAGGAATTGATGGAAGAATAAAAACTAGGGTTTGAGAGAGAAGAGAGAAAAAGAGGAACCCTAAATGCTCCTTGAAGATGGTGGCTAGTAATCAGTAAATGATGGAGGAACCCTAATTCCTCCTTTTATAGGGGAAAAAAACTACGCTTTGGTGAAAAGACCAAAACACCCTTAATGATAAAATTTACCAAAATATCCTTCTTCTTGAAATTACTAAAATACCCTTTTTACTGAAAATACTAGTTTTTAAATAGTGTTAATACTTCAAAAATGATTAAAACTATTTAATTAAATAACTCAAAAATATGGGGGATTACTCATGTTGTTGCCTACACTGCTGCAGAAACTATTTGGCTAAGACAATTGTTGGTTGATTTAGGGTATTTTCATCGTCGGTCGACCATTCTCTTTTATGACAATGTTTCTACTTTGTATCTTACTGTCAATCCTCTCCATCATGATCATAGTAAGTACATCGATGTTGATTATCACTTTGTACGTGAGATGGTTGCTAGGTGGACTTCAAGTCAAGCATGTTCCAACACAGTTACAAACTGCTGATATTTTTACTAATAGTGTGTTTGGTAATCTTTTTGTAGCGGAAAGGAAAATAAAGCAAAGGAAGAGAAGGGAAAGGAAGGAAAAGGAAGGGAAAAGGAGGGAACTAACATCTCCAATGTTTGGTTGATAGAAAAGAAGGGAAAAGAACGGAAAATTGAAAGTACAACAATTTTAAGAAAACAGGAGATTTTATCTTTCCTCCCAAATTCCTGCAATTTTGGGAGGGAAGGAAATAAGACATTTTTCAGGTTTTTTTCCTCTCATTTCCTTTCTTTTCCTACCAAATTCTTTACAATTTTTTTTACCAAATAAGGGAAAGCCTTCTTTATTTTCTTTCCCTTCCTTTCTTTTCCATCCAATTCCTTCCTACCAAACACACTCTAAGGGTCTTTCCTTTGAGTTGTTTTATAAACATCGCTCTAACCTATCTGTGATCACACCTCGTAAAGCTTAAGAGGGTGTATTAAGGTATTTGATTAAAGTAAGTGGACGACTAAACGACTCCCTAAATATTCTAGGTAACGCCCTAAATACATATGAATTTCCCATAAACCCCCTAACTTTATACATACTCTTCTCACTCTATTTCTCATACCACCACACCCACTTTTGACAACCACCACCACCACACCACCCCAACCACCGCCACCACCACCACACAATCCACCGCCACTATATTGCCGCCCCAACCACCACCGCCACCCCACCGCCATTACCACCACACCGCCGCTACTCCACCGCGCCATCCCGCCACTACCAGGGCAAAAATATGTCCGATGAAAAATAGTCTATAAAAGTGAGTCTTGTGCCACGCAATAAAAGTGAGTCTTGTGCCACGCAATGCTCACCACGTGGTGGGCCTTGTGTGGCACAAGACCCACCACAAGGTGAGCCTTGTGTTGCACAAGGCCCACCACTTGGTGAGCCTTGTGTAGCACAAGGCTCGCCTTTTAATCGACAATTTTTTTTACAAATAAACATATATAAATATTTGAAATAACAAAAAAAATTGTCGATTAAAAGGCGAGCCTTGTGCTACACGAGGCCATAGACTTTTTTTTTGCCGGTCATATTTTTGTGGCGGTTGCGGTGGAGTGGCAGTGGTGGTCGGGCGACGGCGGTGTGGTGGCGGCAGTAGGGCAGTCGTGTGTTGGTGGTGGCGATGGGGCGACGGTGGCAATGGGGTAGTGGTGGTGGTGGTGGTAGCGGCAGCAGCGGTTGGGTGGTGTGGTGGTGGTGGTAGGAGAAGTAGTGTGGAAGAGTGATGTGGGGTAAATTGGTAATTAGCATATTAAATACGGGGCGTTAGTAAGAAAATACAGGGCGGCATTTAGCACAATTATTCCAATTATCGTACACCCCCTTAATCTTTACGAGGTGTGATCACAGATAGGTTAGAGCCTTGTGCCATTAGACTAGAGACTCGTTATCTCTATACACATAATAGTGTCATAGAATCTATTGAGATTATCCAATTATTTCAATTCTCATACAGGTACATTTATACCCATACACAAGTAATATTCAAGTCGCCATTGTAGTAATTGTTTATCTATAACAACAAAGTGGTAAAACAAATTAAAAGCATCCGGTGGAAATGAAAGTGGATGGATGGCAGCTCGAGTGTAATTATCACTACAACCGTTGGAAATTTATTTTGGTGAAATGCTGAGCTTTTGCAAGTGTTATCATAAACATATTGAACTTTTTGGAGCATTATAGGTGTAATTATCACTACATCTGCAATCCCAATCCCTTAGTTGCAAAGCAAAGCTTTTGCCACCTACATTTGACTTGGGAGACACACCAACTCACTTTGATGTTGGCATTAATATTACATTCTATATAAATCAATGAAACCCCTGCCAGGAGTAGGAAGTGGGTACCAATCTGCTTAAGTAGTATTGTAGCCAAGAGATTCATCAAACAAGAAGGAGCATTAACTATTATTGAAAATGGAAGTCTTAAAGAGAAGATTGTTGGCATTGATTCTTACGATTTGGATCACAAAACAAGCCTATGCAACACAACATGTAGTGGGTGGAAGTGATGGATGGGATGAATCAACAAATTACGATTCATGGGCTAAGAGCCAAACTTTTAAAGTTGGTGATACACTAGGTAACATATCGTAATCCCTTTCGTCCCTAGTTAGTGACTAAACTTTTTTTCTAAGTTAGAGGTTTATTGATCTTGATCGTGTTTTTCATTAATATATAACAAAGATACTACCGTTGTAGCTATTGTAGTCATTAATTGTGTCTGCTCTCTAATTACCATTTTTTATCTTTATTCTTGTAAGATCAAAGGATTTTTTTTATCCAAAACCACCTAATATTATGAACATTATTAGCTTAACCATCTTTAATTTTTGTAAAATTTAATCTTATAAATGTAACAGCTTTCACTACCAATGGGCGGACATTATTAGCTTCATTGTACCATGCTCATGGTACACCGGGGTGTATAATAAAAAGGGAAATTCCCAATGGTGGCCCTTAAGTCTTACTAATTCTCAGTGGTGTAAAATTTAAAAAAAAATTCCCATTAATAGCCCTTCTATACAAATTATTCCCAAATATAGCCTTAGTAAAACATATTCCGCTAATAAAGCATATTTCATAAGTTAACCATTAAAACGATCACTCACACGTAAAAAGAGGTCTTTTGGGTCATTTTTTTCCAATTTTGACATCAAAATCGAACGTTGAGGGGTAAAACTAACCCCCTAAACTTAACTTTAAGAATCGATTTTGAGGTCGAAATTGGAAAAAAAAACAATCTGAAATGCCCCGTTTTATGTGCGAATGTCCGCTTTAACGGTTCACTAGTGGAATATGCTTTATTATTAACGAATATTTTTCGATAAGGTTATGCTTGGGAATAATTTGTAAAGCAGGGCTACCAATGAGAAAGTTTAATTGGAATTTTCACCACCGGGAATTTCTAATACCTAAGGGCCACCATTGGGAATTTCCCTAATAAAAATTGTAGCAAAAGCATGAGTAATTAAACAAGAAAAAATCAGTTTCATCAATTTCACTCCGTAAGAGTCAATAATTCAAGTAATGAAAATAAGTTTCAAGCAATAAAAAAAATAGTTAAGTAAAAGTCGAATAAATGGATTGTTTACTTCTTAATATTGGGATTAGCTCGTTGCCTAATTTTAATTTAAAAATAGGTGATCTCTTACAAGAAAAGTTGACCAGCACCAAGCCCTTTATGGTTTCAAAAGTCGCTTTTAATTAGTAAAACTTAATCATTAATGCTAATTTAGTGATATGTTAAAGCCATCTATTTCTTATATGATATGTATATATAATACTAATTATTTACAATTTACGGTATAGTGAAGATTTCAAACCCCCCTACTTTTTATCATAGTGTAGTATTCTATCACCAAGCTACCTCTCTTTTTTATGAACAAGTATCAATTTTTTTATATGAATTAATTCCAATTATAACTATTGAATACTGTTACCTATTAAAAAATTTAGAAAAAATATTCAAACCCAAAATTAGAAAATGTTGTTCAGGTAACCCATTACTTTAATATTTGGAGAACTATTTTCATATATTGTTTATCCCTTAATAGTGGTAGATATTGTTCCAATCATAAGTCAATTCTTTTAAGGATTAAGAATATTAAATTGTATTTTTACTTAACAAATAATTCAATAAGTACAAACTTAACCAACAAAAATATCAACTTCCCATTTCATGTTTAATTTATAAATTTAAAGAATTTCTTAAATGGGTTATTTTGATTTATAGTTTTCAACTTATTAATCATTTGTAACTAATTTACTTAATTATTGGTATAAAAAAATTAGTGTGCTAGTCATTTTAAACTTACAAAATGAGCAATATCTTTTCAGAATTCAATTTTCGATCCGATTACAAGACCATTTTATGTTTCAAAGTAGAATTTCAATTTTAACAACTTTGTCCTCCGGGCAACAACTAGTTTTAAGTGTACATAATTAGAAGTTTGAGTAATTCTGTGACAAAAACGATAACTAATAACATAGTAACTACTACAAACTAGTTTGAGCAAGAAAAAATAATGTTTTACCCTTAGATGTCTAGTCAACTGCTGCGCCTCAGCGCATTTCGGGGAGAATCAACCGGAGAAATAATACCCTAGTAGGAGAAACAATTAAAAATCTCAACTCTACACGAGTTACATTCCTTTTTGTTGTCATGTTCTAATTAGATTTTTTTATTACAAAATTAAAGTATAATTAATTACTATTACCATATATCCCTAAGCTAGTGTTTTTCTTCATTAATTTGCATTATCATCACTTTTTACATCAAATAAGAATAATAATTTGTTAAAAAAAATCACATGTTTGGATGAGAATCAAAGATATTGTATTCCTTACCCTTTACCAGGGGTGGAGCCACGTTATTGCAAGTTGGGTTAACTTACCCCCTTATAAAATTTGGAACTTTTGTAAATTTTCTTATAAAATTTCATATTTTTATAGTTTTTCTATAAAATTGACTATTAGAATCTCGTAAATATTAAAAAATCTATATTAACTCCACTAGGTATTAATTTGATAGGCACTTTCAATACATATTAGATTTATTTCCCATGATCGTTTTTAATTTTCCATCAAAAGACCTTTTTTATTAGATACCACTATCGATACCACATGAAATGACAAATTTAGGTCCACTATTTTTACTTACTAAAAGTGATGTATTCTTTTTTTTCTCAGTGTTTAAATACACTCCCGGGTTACATAACGTGGCAGAGGTAGGGAGTGAAAGCGATTACAAAACTTGCGACACCAGTAACGCTGCTAACTCAATGACCACAGGAAACGATGTTGTAAAGCTAGACAAAGTTGGCACTCGTTACTTTGCTTGTGCAACTCCAGGGCATTGTAGTGCAGGCATGAAGCTTAAGGTTAACATTGTTTCCGCATCATCGTCATCATCTTCTTCACCCTCATCTTCGACTTCAACCTCTGATGTTTCTAGTGCTTACCAAAATTTCATTTGTTCCTACCCACTTATGGGCCTAATGGCATTATTTTATGGAGTTGCGGCCATTTTTCAATTATTTGTGGTATGAAGTGTTGCCGCTAAGAGCCATATTTTTAATTATATGATTGATGTTGTAGGCGTGGTCTATATTTGTATGACTTCGTGTTATGCAATTTCTATGATGCTACGAGTTTAGATTGAAATACTATCAAATTAGTAGTTGGTTTTGGTTAGCAAGCAATTTGATACTACTACGATGATAATAATTGATACTATGATTTGTGCCTATTGTTTTTAGCCAAAAATGTCATACCTGTTGATTGTGAGTGGGTTCGAATCATCATCATGAACAGTACCAGAAGCAGGATCACCAACTAATATACCAGTTTCCACCTCTTTTTGCACCATCTTAGCAAGCTTAATCATCTCTGCATTCCACCCTCTTACTCTCTCCCTACCCTGTTTGTACTCATCATTACTAGTATCATTATCAGATTCCTATAATGGTACTTCTAACTCCTCTTCAAATTTAGCCCCACCAAAGTCAACCGCATCCATAATTTTATCTCCTTTCTCATTCGCCTCAAAATTCTATCCTTGAGCTCAAAAGATTCATTCTCTTAGTCAATGTATCAGCGTCAGGTACATAACCAGGGTCAGATTGGTTACTTGAATGCTCACTCCCAACCAACTAGGATCTGATCTATGGTTAAGGGCTATCTGGTTTGTCGTCATAGAAAAGGTGGTAGTCAGGGGGTAAATCTTGAGTGTGAGATGGAGGTATGGACCTCGACCACAAGGGATTTTGACTCCAAACTTTCTACTATAATAGGCCAAACGACTCTATTTACAAACCTATTACTTTTCTCTCGGGCCACAACTTGAGTTCCTAAATTCAAGTTCCCAGCAACAGTTCCCGCAACTGTTGTTCCTCTCGAACTTACCTCGAAGTTCCTTTCTTTCTCTTTCTCACGCTTCATTCAAAGCTTCTCACACTTACAAGAGTTCACTCAAACCCTTACCTAAAAATACAATATAAAAAACAATGGAAGAGTATAAACTTGAATAAAGTAAGTATGAATTCTCTTAGGAACGGCACTGACTCTTTAAGACAACTAAGAATATTTAGCTAAGTCAGACACATTTAATTCCAAGGTTTAGGCACCTATTTATAATATACTAAGGCAAGACCATAACTTATGTCCACTAACCCATGATGTCCATTACTTCAATTAATTTATTAGTTTTTATTTAACTTTCCTTGAGAAATAAATAACCACTAACCCACTACTTAGCTTAATAAGAGAAGCAGTAAAGTAGAACGTGGTTTATAAAACTTGAAGCCTAATTAAAATAGATTAAGGCTTTAATAAAATAATCAAGCCCACTAACCACTTCACTGTAAACGTGTAGCAGGTTGTTCAACGTGATATTAGTTTGCTTGGAGAGTAATTAAATCATATTCTTTAATTAGTTTTTAGGAAAATATCTTTTATAAATATTTTAAAATAACCGAAAATCATATTTAAGTTTGAGGAAGAAAATGCTTTTAAACCGAAATCATATTAAGTTTAATAAGATATAAAAGATAATATTTAAAAGATTTTGATCTTTCCTAATTAAATCAGAAAATCATTTTAAATAAATTCCTAACAAACTAACAACGAACTCCCTAAAGTTATGGACTAAGTCAAAAATAACTAAGAACTCTCTAACAACCTTACTTGGGCGCACAACAATATTAGGCGCAAAACTTGGGATATGTTAGATGTTCCTAAAGTCATTTCTAGGTCTGTTCCCTAACCTTGTTCCAAATAGTGCCAGTGTCTGTTCCTGTCATGGGAACAGAACTAAGTTCCGTTTGAGAATTCAAGACAAACTAGATTAAGCATTTACACGACCTTAAGAAGAAGATATTAAATACATCCTAACATCTTCACTTTGATGTTTGATTAATTCTCCAATCTAATATTTGATCAAGTATTCTCTTTGCTCGAGAATGAATTACCTAGCAATAACATAGGTGAAACACAATATGTCTTTTGTTGGTAAAGTCATCTTCAAAACTCAAGGGTCAACAATTTGCCCCTTTTTGCAGATGGCAACAAAAGGCATATACTAAATAATAACATTTAATTTTAAGCAAGTCATATTAAACTATTTAACAAAGTAATGCAACTAAGTTAAAACAAATTCTAATAGACTATTTCTTTTATTTTTAACTTTAGAGAAAAACGATTTTCGCAACTAGAGAACATGAATCAAGGCTAGAAAAATTTACACTTTGCCTTTCTCTTTCCCCCTTTGACATCTTCAAAAACATTATTCCACGATTTCGAAAAAATGAAGGTTATCTATCAAAACACATCACACCACCAAACTTAGTTAGAAGTAAGTTGGTAAGTATAAGTAAAGAAAGCATTCAACTCTCAAAACCGCAATCCAAGAATATTAGCCATTCAAAAGACGCACACATGCAAAAAGATTCAACTTAGGATTAGCTAATTAATATTGTTCCATTGTAGCATGCATAAGAAGGAAATAAATTTAAATATTGTTCCCATAATTAACGAAAAGAAAGAAATACTAAACATAAGAATAGTGTTTAGGCTTGAGGAGAGGGAGGTTGTTCGACTTCTTCCACCACATCATTGAGTTTCTCCATCACTTCCTTGTGGTTGCGATCCACGGTTTGAGAAAGCTTGAATATCATGGACTCCAATAGCATCATGTTGTCGTTTACCTTTTGGAGTGCCACAAGATTCGTCTTTAGATGTTTCATGATAACCTCTTGAACCATAAACGCCTTATCCACCTTTTCCGACAACCCTTTCACAATCTAGTTCACACCTTGAGCTTCTTGAGCAAATTCCATCATTGCCTTCTATTGACCCATAACCAAAGAAAATAAGTGATCCAACCTTTGAGCATGTGCAAAGGTATAAGTAGTGCCAATGGTGGGGTTTGGAGATGTAGATGGTGAAGGCTTTTGTGGTGTGGTTGCGGCAGTGGGTTCCTTAGGATCAGGAACAGCTGTTTGTTCCTCAGAGATGGGAACAACAGCTGGTTCCTTTCCCTTGGGAACAGCAGTGACAGGTTGTTTGGAAGGAGGAGGGACTGGTGAGTTTTGTGGCTTGATGTGTTTGGGAGATGCAGTTTTTGGTGGAGAAGTCTCCATAGGAGCAGGGGATTGTTCCCTTGATGAAGGAACACAAGTTTCATAAGCTTCTTTAGCGATCAATTGAACTTCATCATCATCAACAACATCATCATCAAGCACAGATGAAGGAGAGCTCAATACCTTCAAATTTCGAATGCGCCTACTTGATCTAGGAGCATGTAAAACCGGTGTCTCCTTCTCCAATTCTTCCTTGTCAACAACTTTCTTCCCTTTAGCCTTTTCTTTTTCTTCTTTTTATTTTTCGTATTCTATTTTTTCAATTTTTTCATTTTTCTTTTTCTTCTTTTTCGATTTCTACCTCAATATCAGTTTCCTCATTCTCTTCTCCTTCTCCGTCATTCTCTAACTCATCATCATCCAAGTTTGAACGCCCTTGCACAACTTCCCCATCGGCAATCGAGACATTCAAATTATTGATTGCCTTTTGTGTTCAACAAATTTCCCGTTGTAACACTAACTTGATGAACCCCATCAAGCTTCACCTTGAATTTCTTTAATAGAACCGTAACAAGGGCTCCATATCCTACAACAACTCCATTTTGAAAGCAATGATTCAAGTGTTGAATCATAAGGGAAGGAAAGTTCATGGTTTATGAAATGCGAGGCAATGGATGTAAATCAAATCTAACATGCCAACCAAAGCACGTCTACAAAGACGAGGTAAAAGTGCCTTTTTGAGTAGGTGACAGGATTTAGTCGTATCACCTATTCAAAGATAAACCTACAGTCCTCTAACTATAGTAGTCAATGGAATTAAGCAGGGTCGAATCCACAGGGAGATAGAGTTTCTAAATTAATACAATCAATCAGCTACTCCAGATGAAATCAGGGAAGAATTCACTGAACTAAAGATTAAACTAAAGAAGACAAATTAAATCGAGGAATTAACTATGGACTAAAAACCTAGGGTATTAGGTCGGTCCACCATGCTTATACCAATCAAATAGGGTCAACTACTATCAAAACCTAAGTCAAGAGTCGGGGGATTAGAGCATGTGTTGAGCTATGGTTAAGACTCAACGCTCATAGTTCAACATACGCCGCATGTTCACTAACGTAATCAGAACTACTGACGTGTCCTAGGCCTCTAGTCGTAAGACGGATCTGTGCAAACAACTATTAACCACAAGCAATCAATGAAATTGTACACTGACATTAATTACTCAATAAGAACAAACCACATCACAATCACCCTAATCAAGCCCTAGAAATTGATAGAAATCTAAATCACCATCATGGTATAAACATGGCTTTCCTATCTAACACCCTAGAAACAGAACTACTCACTCATAATCGAATTAACAACAACAAAACTAATATGAAACCCTAACAATTGCATCATGAATAATTAAATAATTAAACTAAGCAATCAAGTAATTAAAGAGATGAAGAGTAGAGAAGAATACTAATTGACAGAAAGCAAGAACTTTTATTGAAATCGAATAGGTTCAATCACCTTTAATCTAATCTAAAGTGTTTAAACTAAGCTAAGAACTATGAGAAATAAACTAGAGTTTTTAGCTGTAAAAAAAGGTATCTCTAAAATAATGAGGAAAAGGTATTTATAATACCCCAATATCTAATTAAAAACGGAAAATAAAAATAGAAATTCCACGATAAGAGCACGGGACCCGATCGGGCAAAGGACCACCCGATCGGGTCCATAGTAAAAATTCATGCCAAATTATTTATTCATCTCACGCAGCCTTCAGCACCAATAAACCAAAATTTGGGCTCACCCGATCGCTGGCCCGATCGGGTTGGCCATCGGGTCTGCCACAAAAAGCTAAACTCAGCGTGAAGCAGCAGCAAAGTAGAGCAGCGCCCAAATCCTAAGTGGGTCAGCCTTATCCCCTTTTTACCCAACAGCAAATATCCAAATTAGTGGCTTTGTCCTCTTGGCCCACAATTCATTTGACACGCAAAGCAGTTGAAAGGTTTTTTGGCCTTCCACCCTATCGGGCCGCGAGCAGAAATGGCCCAGCTGGCTATGTACGAAGCAGCAGCAGCGAATATGAGTATTTTTGGAATTTGTGCCAGCCCGATCGGGTGGGCCTTGCCCGATCGGGTTCGGGCACATGGATGCTCGCCCGATCGGATCGGGCAAGCCTTTCCTGATCGGGTCCGGAACTTCTCTACCCGATCACAATATCTTCGCCCGATCAGAGTACGAAAAACTCCTTTTTAACTCTTTGGCTCTCAATTCTTCACGTTTAGAGGTCTTGGGACCTCCTAAACTACCCATAAAGCTCGTGAGCCATCCTACGTGCCTCGTAATATCTCGTTGATGTATCACATTTATATATAGTTTCTAGATGCATTTAGATTGCATTTAGAAGTCCTTTTTGAGCATTTAGGTGCATAATGACATGAATTACATAAGTTGTGCTCTACTACTCCCCGTTTGTGTGTTTCGATGATTTTCAGGTTATTTTGATACAAAGTGATCATGACTACCAAGGATGTAGCCTATTAATCATTGAAGATGAAGGTAGCTTGCGCAAGGATCACAATGCATCCGTTTGGGATGATTTTGAGTTAGAATGAAGCAAAGAGTTAGTGAAACAAGTGCCAAAACTGACACACCTTCACTATTTTCATTATAACTTTTGGTAAAAAATTGATAATCCATAAATTCCAATTGGGTTGGATTCTAGACTTCAAGAGCTTTCCAATGATAGGTCACACGCCCCAATCGCACTTCTAGTTTGAGAGATACAGCCTTCGCAAGTTGATGCAAAATTGCAGTTTAGCCACCCGATCGGGCGGGAATTTACCCGATCGGGCCTGGAGCACGGACAGCTCTTTTTCCCGAAATTCTATCTTTTTCTATTCATTTTTTAATTAGATTTTGGGGCTATTATAAATAGCTATTCCTCATATTTTTAGAGACATCTTTTTATTCTAGTTTTTCCATAGTTCTTAGTTTAGCTTTATTTAGTTTAAACACTTTAGATTAGATTAAAGGTGATTGAACCTATTCGATTTCAATAAAAGTTCCTGCTTTCTGTCAATTGGTATTCTTCTTTTCCCTAATCTCTTTTATTATTCTCATTTGCTTAGTTTATTTATTCAATTATTCATGATGCAATTATTAGGGTTTCATATTAGATTGTTTATCGTTGACTCAATTATGAGTGAGTAGTTCAATTTCTAGGGATTTAGAGAGGGAAGCCATGTTTATACCATGATTATTTGAATTGCTATTAGTTTCTAGGGTTTGATGAGATAGGTTATGGTGTGATTTGTTCTTATTGAGTAATTAACGTTATCGTGCAGTTTCTTTGATTACTTGAGGTTAATAATCGTTTGCACAGATCCGTCTTACTTTTAGAGGCCTAGTACACACCAGTAATTCTGATTATGTTTGTGAACATGCTGCATATGTTGAATTATGGACGTTGAGACTTAACCATAGCTTGACACGTGTTCTAATCTATCGATTCTCGACCTAGGTTCTGATAGTTGTTTGATCCTTTGATTGGTATAAGCATGGTGGACCGAACTAATTCCCTAGACCTTTAATTCATAGTTAAATTCCGATCTTTATATTGCTTTCTAGTAGTTAATTATTAGTTCAGCTGATTTCTATCTGATTTTTGTCTGAAGTAGCTTTTTAGCTGAATATTAACTTAGAACTCCGTCTCTCTGTGGATTCGACCCTACTTCCTTTGACTACCATTGTTAGAGGATTGTAGGAATTATCTTTGAATAGGTGATACGACTTTAGCCTATCACTCGTAAAGCCGTGGTTGCTTCCAAATGGCTCGGGAATAAGGAGAAAACTCCCTAAAACCTGCAATTCAACACTAAAACACAAAACCACAACTATATACGATAGTTAGCACAAAATAGCTCCCAAGAGCTCCAATGACGCACAAATTAGCTTGTAAATAAGGGAGAAGTCTATATAAATACGTGATATCAAACTCCCCCAAGCTAAACCTTTGCTTGTCCTCAAGCAAACAGAACATGAACATGGAATAGATCGCCTCACCCCGTAGATAAAAACAAATCAAAGCTCAAAACATTTTCAAGACTAAGAATCGTTCAAGCAGGCAAAATTCAAGTTTGGCTAATCAAATCCATCCATCCACCAATCATCCAATTAATTTATCAAATTCAAGCATCCACAAGGAATACAAGTCCTGAAAAGGCTCTCACAAGGGTGTCACTCCTCTCTATTTTGTGACAGTCAAAGAATATGCCTGAACACTCACCAACCCGACCATAAATACCCTTCCCACTCACACTCTCATGTGTTTAAGAAGGTTCAATGACGCTCATCCTAGTCAAGTCGACTCAATTAGCAGAAATACTCTTTAACTTTGACAAACTGACTCGAAATCAATCAAATGAACAATGTAAACACAAGCTCAAGAGGACTTTATAGGGTTGTAATGGGGCTTAGGTAAGAGGTAGGGGATACTTTTGGCTAATGTGGTAGAAAACCAAAAAAGGGGGAGCATGAGTCATTCAAACAAGGCCTAAGATGGCCTACACAACTCCCATCAACACCATAAAAGCACGTAAAGTAACCCAACTCTCATGAATCAATGAAAAACTCATAACAAACCCAATTTTCAAGCAATGAAGCGAATATTTCTTTAAGAACGTACGTCAATGAAAGAACTTCGAATTCTTTTGAACTTTTATTTCATTTTTCTGAACTTCATTCAAGCAACTCCATATTTGCTTTTTCTTTCCTTTATCTCACTCTCAAGCCGCAACAAATACACTTTTAACTTCCTCAACAACCAAACTAAACCATGAAACCAATCTCAAACTCAACCCATACAAAAGCTCCCCCAAGCTAGGCTTGGAAATAATATCGAAACAAAGGCCATGGGCTCATAATAAGGGTTCAAGTAACATGAAACAGGGTCATTAGGCTCAGCGGGGCTAAGAGGATACAAAATGTATCAAAAACTCACCCTAAGGCTCAAGAATAAGTCAAAAGAACGCCTCTATCATAGCAAATGCTACAAGTCATCGAAAATCAGACAAGTACGAAGTCAAAGTCAAGATCAATCCACTAAAGAGGAACTAACACACAAGAATAGACTGGATAATAATATAAATCCAATAGGCTACGAAGAGGCCTCACAGTCTAACCAATTCAGGTATGCAGCACAAAGTGGTGTAATATAATCAAATTTTGCTCGAAATCACAGCAATCAAACATCAAATCATAGCCTCAAGATCACAAATGCCCAGCTATCCAGAAAACAGAGTCAAATCATTTTCAAATAGAGCACAACAAGGGGCACAGGGAGGCAACTAAACCAGTCATGGGAACCATATTTTGTTGATTTTTTCAGAATTTTTCGAAAGCAGTAAATCGATCCTAGAAAGCAGTAAAAGAGATAGAGAATACAAACAGAACTCCTCCCCCAAGCTGAACTTGGCAGTGTGCTTAATGCCGAAAGGTGACAAGGACTATGCTAAGAGGAAAAACAATGTTAGTACCCTCACTCTCGCTCACACAAAAAAAGGAAGAAAAATAAAAAGAAAAGGAAAAGGGGAAAGAAAAATACGAGTTGCCTCTCGTGCAGCGCTGGTTTATAAAGGTCCCGCACGACCATATTCCTCCATCTCTCAAATAGGAGGGGCTTGGCAATGAGTGCCACCCTCATCAAACATCTTTCGCCTCCAAATGTTCTTGATAATGCCTCCAGACGGCGAGGCAACCTTAGGTGTAGTTGGGACCTTCTCCACACCTACCTCATCCAAAATCTCATCCCTGCAACAAGATTGTTCAAGCATAGGTGCCTTAACAGCATTGGTTAGTTTAAAAATTACTTTATCATCACCAACACTCAGAGTTAAAGACCCAGACTTGACATCAATGACAGCACCAGCAGTACACAAAAACGGCCTACCCAATATAATAGGAATCTGGGCATCCTCATCCATATCTAACACCATAAAATCAACAAGAATATAGAATTTCCCGACCCTCACAGGATCGTCCTCTAAAACACCTAGAGGGTATTTTATAGAACGATCATCCATCTGTAAAGTGATTTGTGTGCATTTAAGTGCTCCCATATTCAGTTTCTTATAAACAGATAATGGCATAACAGAAACAGAAGCACCTAAATCACACAAAGCCTTATCAATGAAAATAGGTCCAAGATGGCAGGGTATAGAAAAACTACCAGGATCTTTTAACTTAGGTGGGGTTTTATTCTGAATAAAAGCACTGCCCTCTTCAGTAAGTGCGACACGTTCTACCCCACCAAAGTCTCTTTTCTTAGTTATCATATCTTTCAGAAATTTGGCATAAACAGGCACTTGGGTAATTAAATCTGTGAATGGAATTGTTACCTCAAGGTTCTTAACCATAGCCAAGAACTTACCAAACTGTTGATCGACCTTTGATTGTTGCATCCTGTGAGGAAAAGGTAGCCTTGGTGTAAAAGGCGTTTCAGAAACCTTCTCGTTTTTCTTCCCTGTTTGTTCAGCTTCTGCAGACATATCGACTTCAGACGTCGAATTCTTCCTTTTTCCTTCCTCTACCACCCTCTTCTTCCCCGCAGTTGGGGTAACCTCATCAACGGGCAACGGAGGGGCATCATATGCAATGCCACTACGAAGGGTGATGGTATTCACATGTTCTCTCTGAATGGGTTGCCCTGGCAATTGTCCCTGCTGCCTCTGTGCATTAGTTTCTGCCAATTGAGCAATCTGGGTCTCAAGAAGTTTTATGTGTTTCTCTTGAGCCCTCTGAGCATCCTCATTGGCTTTCTGCATAGCCTGCATAGCCAACAACTGTCTCTCTTGGGCTCTTTGTGCCTCCTCATTTGCCTTTTGCATGCTCAACATCAGCTTCATCACTTCAGATATGGGAGGCTCTTGTGGGTTATTGTTTTGTGATGGTGGGGTGGGAAAGTTTTGTGGAGTTTGAAAATTATTGTGGTTATGGAAGTTTTATGGTGGTGGTCTTTGGAAATTTTGTGGGGTGTGATGGTATGGGGGTTTAGGATGGTTTTGTGGAGGTGGAGGGTGATGGTTTTGTGGGTTTTGGTAGTTATGTGGATGGGGGAAGGTTTGTAGTCTTTGTTCAAAGGCGTTTGCCTGCTCCATCTGAAGTTGACTGAACTGACAGTCATGCCCAAAGTGACCCTGAACACCACATACCTCGCAGTAAGATGAGGTAATGGGTGCTACGGCAGACATAGCATTAATACTCAAAGGAGGTGCTGTTGAGGAAGAGGACTTGAAGGTGTTAATCTGCTGACTCAGCTTCGCTATCTGCGAAGTCAATAATGCAATGGCATCTACCTCCAGTACCTTCCTCGTGAGGCTTCGGGAAGTGGAATGATCATTGGCTGCGAGGTTTGATAGAAACTCATAGCCTACATCCACTTCCTTATCCAGAAAAACTCCTCCTGCAGACGAATCAACAATATTCTTCGTCTGAGGCTGCAGACCATTGTAAAATATCTTCGTCAAGAACCATTTGTCCATGTTGTGGTGTGGACACTCTCTCTGTAAATCTCTAAACCTAGCCCACGCTTCCCGTAATGTTTCATCAGGCTCTTGGGAAAACGTGGCTAGTTTGTTTCTGATTACTGTTGTTTTAGTAGGTGGGTAATACTCTCTCAGAAATGCAGTAGAAGTCTCACTCCATTCAGTTTCCTTCACGTCGTTCAACCATTTCTGGGCTCTATCTCTCAATGAAAACTCGGAAAACATGACTTTGAGTTGATCTAGAGTGACACCGGCATGTTTAACGGTTCGACAAAGGTGTTGAAACCGCTGCAGATGATTTGCCGGGTCTTCAGTAGGATGCCCACCAAATTGATTTTGCTGAACCATGCTGATGAGTCCAGGCTTAATTTCGAAATTTGCCGCGGCAATGGTGGTCATGGTAGGTCCAGTGGAGAGACCATCTGGGTTGGGCACCCCATATGACTTCAGTGATTTTGACATAACTGAAATCAAGGTGTCTGTTTCAGAAGTGTTCAGCTGAACATACTGCTTTTCTTTCTGATTTTTCTTTCGGATCCGCCTGATTGTCCTAGTAAGATCGGGGTCCGCTAGAATGGGGGAACCGTTTCTTTGAGACCTGGGCATGCAACAGAAACAAAAACAAGCAGTAAAACGTACCTCAATTGGAACAATGAAGTTCCAATGAAGTACAGAGAAGTAGACTAAATAATTATATAAAAACTTAGAAAACTAGCCGTCTCCCCGGCAACGGCGCCAAAATTGGACAGGATTTAGTCGTATCACCTATTCAAATATAAACATACAGTCCTCTAACTATAGTAGTCAATGGAAGCAGGGTCGAATCCACAAGGAGACCGAGTTTCTAAATTAATATTCAATCAATCAGCTACTCCAGATGAAATCAAGGAAGAATTCACTGAACTAAAGATTAAACTAAAGAAGACAAATTAAATCGAGGAATTAACTATGGACTAAAAACCTAGGGTATTAGGTCGGTCCACCATGCTTATACCAATCAAATAGGGTCAACTATTATCAAAACCTAAGTCAAAAGTCGGGGGATTAGAGCATGTGTTGAGCTATGGTTAAGACTCAACGCTCATAGTTCAACATACGCCGCATGTTCACTAACGTAATCAGAACTACTGATGTGTCCTAGGCCTCTAGTCGTAAGACGGATCTGTGCAAACAACTATTAACCACAAGCAATCAATGAAATTGTACACTGACATTAATTACTCAATAAAAACAAACCACATCACAATCACCCTAATCAAGCCCTAGAAATTGATAGAAATCTAAATCACCATCATGGTATAAACATGGCTTTCCTATCTAACACCCTAGAAACAGAACTACTCACTCATAATCGAATTAACAACAACAAAACTAATATGAAACCCTAACAATTGCATCATGAATAATTAAATAATTAAACTAAGCAATCAAGTAATTAAAGAGATAAAGAGTAGAGAAGAATACCAATTGACGGAAAGCAAGAACTTTTATTGAAATCGAATAGGTTCAATCACCTTTAATCTAATCTAAAGTGTTTAAACTAAGCTAAGAACTATGAGAAATAAACTAGAGTTTTTAGCTGTAAAAAAAAGGTGTCTCTAAAATAATGAGGAAAAGGTATTTATAATACCCCAAAATCTAATTAAAAACGGAAAATAAAAATAGAAATTCTGCGATACGAGCACGGGACCCGATCGGGCAAAGAACCACCCGATCGGGTCCATAGTAAAAATTCATGCCAAATTATTTATTCATCTCACGCAGCCTTCAGCACCAATAAACCAAAATTTGGGCTCACCCGATCTCTGGCCCGATCGGGTTGGCCATCGGGTCTGCCACAAAAAGCTCAACTCAGTGTGAAGCAGCAGCAAAGTAGAGCAGCGCCCCAATCCTAAGTGGGCCAGCCTTGTCCCCTTTTTACCCAACAGCAAATATCCAAATTAGTGGCTTTGTCCTCTTGGCCCATAATTCATTTGACACGCAAAGCAGTTGAAAGGTTTTTTGGCCTTCCACCCGATCGGGCCTTTAGCACCTGATAGGTTTTAGTCGTATCGCCTAATCAAAAATAAACCTACGGTCCTCTAACTAAGGTAGTCAGTGGAAGCAGGGTCGAATCCACAGGGAGACAGAGTTTCTAAATCAATATTCAACCCATTCAGCTACTCCAGATGAAATCAAGAAGGAATTAATTAAACTAAAGAATAGACTACAGAAGATGGAATAAATCGAGGATTAAACTATGGAATAAAAGTCTAGGGTATTAGGTCGGTCCACCATGCTTATACCAATCAAACAAGGTCAACAACTATCAAAACCTAAGTCAAGAGTCGGGGGATTAGAGCCTATGTTGAGCTATGGTTAAGACTCAACGCTCATAGTTCAACATACGCCGCATGTTCACTAACGTAATCAGAACTACTGACGTGTCCTAGGCCTCTAGTCGTAAGACAAATCTGTGCAAACAACTATTAACCACAAGCAACCAACGAAACTGCGCAATAACGTTAATTACTCAATAAAGAACAAATCACATCACAATCACCCTAATCAAACCCTAGAAATCGATAAGAGTCTAAATCACAATCATGGTATAAACATGGCTTTCCTATCTAACACCCTAGAAAGAGACTACTCAGACATGATCGAATTAATAACGACAAAACTAATATGAAACCCTAACAATTGCATCATGAACAATTAAATAAATAAACTAAGAAATCAAAGTAATTAAAGAGATAAAGAGTAAAGAAGAGTACCAATTGACGGAAAGCAGGAACTTTATTGAAATTGAAATAGGTTTGATCACCTCTAAATTAATCTAAAGTGTTTGAATTGAACTAAGAACAATGAAGAATTAAACTAGTCTAAAGCTAATGAAAGATGAATAATAGATGTCTCTAAATAATGAGGAAAACGGTATTTGTAATACCCCTCAAGTCTAATTAAAAATAGGAAGCAAAACTCGAAATCCGCGACAAATGCATCAGACCCGATCGGGCCCGAGCACAGTACCCGATCGGGTCAAACACCAAATCAGCGCTTTGTCTTCTGGGCCTTCGCGTAGCAGCAGCGTAGCATTAAACTGATTATAACGACCCACCCGATCGGGCCGTGGGCAGCCACCCGATCGGGCAAGGCGACAAAACGCGTCCAGCAGCTCGCCTCATCCGCAGCTTTACAAAGAGACCTAGCAGCCTTTGACCCGATTGGGTCAGGTGCATTACGCCCGATCGGGTCTTGTGCATGTTGCTCGCCCGATCTGATCGGGCACACCTTGCCCGATCGGGTCCGCAACTTTCATACCCGATCATAAATACTTCGCCCGATCGGGCCATTTCTGCCCGATCAGTGCACGGAAACCTCCTTTGACTCCTTGGCTCTCTAATCTTCATGTTTAGGGGTCTTGGGACCTCCTAAACTATCCATAAAGCTCGTGAGCCATTCTACGTGTCTCATAACATCTCGTAAAGCCGTGGTTGCTTCCAAAAGGCTCGGGAATAAGGAGAAAACTCCATAAAACCTGCAATTCAACACTAAAACACGAAACCACAACTATTTACAATAGTTAGCACAAAATAGCACCCAAGAGCTCAGATGACGCACAAATTAGCTTGTAAATAAGGGAGAAAACTCTATACAAATACGTGATATCAGCACCCGATCGGGCCGCAAGCAGAAATGGCCCAGCTGGCTATGTACGCAGCAGCAGCAGTGAATATGAGTATTTTTGGAATTCGGGCCAGCCCGATCGGGTGGGCCTTGCCCGATCTGGTCTGGGCACATGGATGCTCGCCCGATCGGATCGGGCAAGCCTTGCCCGATCGGGTCCGCAACTTCTCTACCCGATCACAATATATTCGCCCGATCGGGCCATTTTTGCCCGATCAGAGTACGGAAAACTCCTTTTTAACTCTTTGGCTCTCAATTCTTCATTTTTAGAGGTCTTGGGACCTCCTAAACTCCCCATAAAGCTCGTGAGCCATCATACGTGCCTCGTACCATCTCGTAAAGCCGTGGTTGCTTCCAAATGGCTCGGGAATTAGGAGAAAACTCCCTAATACCTGCAATGCAACACTAAAACACAAAACCACAACTATATACGATAGTTAGCACAAAATAGCTCCCAAGAGCTCCAATGACGCACAAATTAGCTTGTAAATAAGGGAGACAAGTCTATATAAATACGTGATATCAGTAGGTGAAAGAGTATTTTGTGGAATGGGGACAGCAGATTATGATCTATAGAGGTTGCACCTCTTTCACCACCATATTTCACCACTAGATCTGTAAAGGAAATGTCAGAAAAAGGATATGCCCTGCGCTGTTTCTTAAAATATACATCAGTTCCCTTCACAGGAACACCAAACAGTTTCCCTAAGGAATCACAATTACAATCGCTTTGTGTTCCTCTAACTAGGGTAGAACAGTTTTTCTCCTCATTACTAGAATTAACATCTTTAACGACGAACAAATTCGTCGTTAAAAGAGTAAAAATTCGTCATTAAAGGTAATTAACGACGAACACATTTCGTCGTTATGACCGTCGTTACTAGTCCCGTCGTTATTTGCATTAACGACGAAATCAGCTTGTTCGTCGTCTAATTTTGCACGACCATTATATTGTTTGTCGTTATAATAATAACGACAAACAATAGACAATAACGACCAATAATTTCGTCGTAGAAGTTTTTTGCAACAACTATAAAATGGCTCCGACAACGACGAAAAATTTCGTCGTAAATGCTCTTTATAACAACTAAATAAAATGTCTCCAACAACGACAAACTTTGTTCGTCGTTATATATAGCTATATTTTTCATACCAAATTTACTTTTAAGAAATTTAGTCAATGACAACATAGTCAAAATATATTACACAAATATAAAAGTAAATAAAATTTCATTGAGAAACCCAAAAAATAATCGTACAACATGTTTTCGTCTAACCAAAAGTACCAAAATGTGAAACTCAAATCTATAGTTTTTGATATAACTAAGAATATTCAAAGAAAAAAATAAAACAAGAGATGAAATTGTGAGCTCCTTGTGTTGAATATCTTGTGGCGTCACTGAAGAGTTATCCAAATTGACTTCACTTCCTTAAATTAAACATCGGTCACATAAAAACAATAAATAGAAAAATCAATAACAAGAGATTAGTTTTTGCTTAAATTTTTTGTACAAAGATGTGAAACACAAAATTTCACAACAAAATGACAGGGTGACTCCGTGCATGTTATTCTTAGGAGCCCGTGAAAACAAACTTTCCGAACTTTATTCTATAGAAATAAAGATGTACATAACATGCAAAACCCAGTTTGGCCCTTAGCCCAAGTTTTTTTACGGGTATTCGAGTTGGACTTTGAGTAACTCAACTCGACTTATAAACATTGCGAGTCGAGCACGAGTTCAAATCGAGCTTGCTTGTCAAGAGTGGATCGAGTTTTCACCGATTCTATCTCGGGTCATTCACAAGTTGTCTCGTCTTGCTAAGGAAAACTAAAACACAGAAAAATGCAGACAGCCAACGTATCTCTAGTATCTCCTCATAGTTTTGATCCTCCTGAACCCAAGACCCCGACCAATTCTTCATCCCCTGTACCAGGTCTAGACTCATTCCTAACACAACAATTCCAACCCGACCCACACACATCAAACGACACTCTCCATAATACTATTTAACCCTATCTTATTTTTTGTTCGGTTTTTTGAATGTATCTTTGCAATGTGGTCTAAACTCTAATATCTTAGCTTCTGGGTGGTTGTAATATTTAGTTTTTGTTTGACTGCAGTTTGTGTATGAAAATGTATTCAGTGTGCTTGATCCTATTAGTCTTGAGCATTAAAATTTTCATTTTGCTCTATGGTTAACTGATTATTCCTAGGACATGGCTTTTGTTACCAGATTCCCCAATAGCAAACCAGCACACCAAAACAACAAGCTAAGTGGACCACAAAGGGAAAAACCTAAAAGAATAAAATGACACTAACCTGTTGAGTCCTGTTGATTTTGTGCATTTTTATTAGAGTGTTGTATCAACGATAATGTCTCTTGAAATGAGTTAAATGCTTTTCGTGCTACCTAGTAACATAGTGAAAAAAATATGAAAAGAAAATCATTGAAGAAAAATGCACACGCCCACACAATTGTAAATGCTAAAGTACCTCAAAATGGAAAGAGATGGCTCGTTTTCAATAGTCTCCTTAATCTGATCCTACAAGCAATGTATAAATATTACTATAATGATATGATATGATTTCAACACAAATGATGGAACCACAAAATTTATATACATATATTTTTGGATATCGAGTCATTAACCAGCTTCTTTCTTGTGAGTTTCTCGAAAAAATTCCAGAAAACTCGGCTTCTTGCCATCTTTACCTCCCTTCAAATTCAAAGGTGAAAAAAACAATATTGGCAGTCAATAATGCGTGTGTTAGAGTAACAGAAATTTATAAGGCCAAAAACTTACGAGATCCTCCCATATAACTTGCCTATAAGGTTTACTCCCAGTCCTGTGTAGTAGCTCATTTGCATACTTGGCTCTGTTTTCAGGTTCTTTGCACTTATTTTCCTAAAAACCACATAAGAGCATTTATACATAACAAATGAAGATCGAAAATTAATTCGTAACAAAATCTTATAATAATTAGATCAACTTGGAACATCTGCATTTGGAAACTAAGGGGTCGTGCAGCAGAGGGTGGGTGTGGAGCAGGGATTTGGGGGCATGCTGCAGGGGATGGGTGCGGGAGTAGAGATTGGTGGGGGGTCGTGCAGCAGGGGGTGGGTGTAAGAGCAGGGGTTGGTGGGGGGCCGTGCAGCAGAGGGTGGGTGTGGGAGCAGGGGTTGGTGGGGGTCGTGCAGCAGGGGGATGGGAGCATGGGTTGTTACTATTATCGAATATTATGATAGAGAACAATGGCTACAGAAATTGACCTTAAAAGATATTCAAGGGCCTTACCGAGAAAGCAATAATTGTTAAGAGAGATCATAATTCAATGAATTATATACACTTTTGATCTCCCTATCCATACATAATACATCAATAATATCGGGGTAAGTTTATGGGATGTACTCTACTCGGACTTCATACTTTTTCACGTAAGCTTTTAATGATTTTCACCCATTTTCTAGTAGGTGACTTTCATAATTGGCTCCTTCAAACTATATACTCTACGTGTTGAATCATCATAAAGTTACTTTTCTATGCTAAAAACATAATAATTTAACATCAAGCTTTCCGCGCCTTGAGCACAGATCTGCTTGTTGAGCAAAGTATGTGTAATATGAGTATATTATTAAAGCAGTAGTTCAGCTTCAGCTTTCTCATATTACCGACACAAGGCAGGAAGTGAGTCTGCAGGGGTGGGAGCAAGGGTGGGGGTGGGAGCACGGGGTGATGGGCGGTTGAAGCAGGGGTGGGAGCCACAACAGGGGGTAGTGGGCGGTTGCAGCAGTTGGGGGGGGGGTAGGCACACTGGAGGCTTGAGAAAGCTACTTTACCTTAAATTTGTCGGTGGAGTAGACCTCTCTTATCAACCACTTCCAATCCTCCTTCACAAGTCTGCTTGGAGGCTCGATATGCATTGCAGCTCGCAAGGTAATTGTTGGTCTTGTGATGTTATACCTTAGTAAATCTGACCTCCACTTTCTCCATAACTCTTTCATTTGTTTAAGAACATGAGAACGATATGATTCCATATTTTCATTTGTAAATGGAGCCTACAACAAGAGCATAACTATGCTAGTAAAATGGTAAAACATAAGACATAGATGCACACTGGTACAACGACGGCACTCGAATAGAATAGAAAAGGTGCATAAATCTCTTTAATTAATAATCATCATCAAAAAGGTCTTAAAGTATTTTGAATATCCCTCACAGAACTAAGGCAAGAAGAAGATATACTCTAATAAGTGCTGCAAAGTTTACATGGAACTTTTGTAACTTATTCACGTAATAGAGCTTTCCTAATTTTTATACAAATAACTTTTAAAAAAAAATCTAGTAAATGCAATGCACTATCTGAACAAGAATAACATTCAACTCCTTTAATATAGCAAGTCTTCTCCTAAATTGACACCTCACATCAAAGAGCAAAATTAGGTGCAAATGATAGCCTTCAAACTTATTCCTAATATTGACACCCCATCTTCTGGGAAAGGGTATAAGTTCCTGAAGATATAGGCAAAAATCATAAACTTTTAAAACGAGTTAACTAATGATACAAATTACACTCAGTTGTTTTAATAGAACTTTTACTAGATCAAGAAATTGCAAGTTTAAGAAATTACCATCACCAACAAAACTGAAATGTGAGGCAGCAATCCCATACTGAATTACTCCCGTTTGTCCATTCAAATGCAAGCACATCTGTTGTTGTAAGGCGGCTTCCTGAAGTCGGACAAACAACAAAGAAATTAAAAAACATTATACAAAGCCAAACTTCAGTTCAAGTGTTCAGCAAGCTAATTTGAGTAAGTATGAGAAAAAATGAAAGTGGTATTAGAAACTATAGGAAGTGGCTGACATGTTATGTGTATTTGCAGAATGGGGGGGTGTCTGAGACTCACAATGACAATGGAAAATTAAAATAAAAGGTAACTACCCACAATTATACAACTTAAGATGAACTAACAAGGTGTTAGAAGCAAAATTTTCCGAGCAATTATTTACTCGTTTAGAAGTCCGATAAATGGAGCACTATGACATCTTGCTTGGGCAGAGCTTGCTGACACCTACTATTTTCAAGTTTAACAAGTGCTAATAAAGACTGAAATGGCGATAGTATGTACATATATACATGTAAGATTTAGCTACAACTGTGACGTAAGAACCAGAGATAAGAAACATCCTTGCTTAGGTAATTCACATCATCTGTCATACTCTATTTTAAAATAAAATCACTCAGAAATAACAATAATCAAAATGTCACCCAATACTCATAAAATCAAATTGTACATTGTTCACCACATTCGTCAAGCCTGAAGGAGTAATTATAATGAGCCCAGCTGACAACATTCACATACAAGTACACTAATTAACTACCAGAATCAGGTCTTAACTAGTGGTTCATTCATTCACCGAAGCTGAGCAATTTTATCCATGCCCTTTCTAGGAGGCCTCCGTACAACCAACTTAAAAAATAAAACTTTGGCTCAATAGCTAATATAAAGTGGAAAAGGAAGGGAAGTGGAAAAATGTCTCAAGAAAGTGCATACTCTGAACGGAGGCAGAATATTGAGCAAAACTTAGAAGGATAACAAGGATAGAGAATAATCCACAGAACATAAATAAACTCATCCTAAATCCTTCTATCCTAACAACACATCATAACACTTCCGAAAGTCAAGAAAAAGCATACCTGTAGAATTTATGCACAGTAGAGTTTTCATAACTTGGGAAAAAGCATACCTGTAGAATTTATACACATTTGAATTTATACACTGTAGAATTACAGAAAAAGCATAAATTCATCAACAGAGTTTTCATTCTTCCTCGTCAATTCAAAGTCTTGAAGCTAAATCTTCCATACCAAAATAGAATATATGTTACCCAAAACCCTAATTTGCGAAGAATTTATTTCACAACATGAAAAAAACTCAAAATTCAAAACTCTAACTTGCAATTCAACGGAAATCCTGAGAATTAGACCACTGTTTCACCAAAATCAATCCAGAATTGATTCGACACCAAATAAATAATCCAAACAAACGATTAAACAAACAAAAAAAAAGATGATTTTTTACAAAGAAGATTGAACGCAAAATTCTGAGCGTATAATGAGATTTAGAACTAATTAACCAAAGAAGGAGGAGAACTGACCTTAAGAGAGAGAAAGTACTGGCAATGAGAAGAGAAAGAAGTGGAATACTTCAAAATTAGGTGAAATCTTAAGAATCCTCAGCTTTGAAAGTTTAACGACGACCCCAAATCGTGGAGAAGGGTTTAAGTTTTCATTCAAAAGTTAAGATAACGGCGCGCATATCATTTTGTTAACTTTTTCACTTTTCTTTATTTTACGACATATTTTTCTTACTCGTCGTTAGATAGTAGTCGTTGATAGTGTTGTTTCTAGTAGTGCCTCATCCATCGAAAAATTCTCACAGAATTCATCCATTAACTTGGGAACGAGACAATGACCATAGTAATTTTCAAATAATAGTTCCCAACCCTGAAATTTTAGAATTTCTAGCGATTGATGGAAATTTACCCTTCTACACCAAGCAAGATCGATATATAAACCCGAAACATACCTAGATAGGGTCGATTTCCTTCTCGCCAATTTTGTTGTTCCTCTTCTGGGAACAGCAGGTTCCCACTCAGATTTTGCATGTGACCATTCGACTTCCATCTCCACTGCTTCTTCATTTTTTTTCCTTTTTCTCAAAGCTTGTGTGGGTGGATTGGGAGAGATATCCATGGGAGTTGGTGAGTTTTTGTGAGTAGAAGAGGGAGAAGGTTTTTTCGATTTTAGTTTGCGTATGGAGGAATTGATTTTTTGTGAGATACATGTTTGTGGGAAAAGGGGCGCCTTTTTATTTGGGTGAATGAGTGCAATTTGGTTTAGTGGAAAAGCTTAATATTAGTTTAATGGAGGTAATTAATGAGGATTTTAATGAAGAAGATGGAGAATTTAATCAAAATTCAATTAATCCGTGTAAGGTACACGGTTTGGGAGGGAAAAAAATAAAGAAAATTAATGAAAAGAATGTAAGATAATATTTCCCAACTAATTTGAGAGATATTAGGAGGGAATATGATCAGATTTTCAGCAGAAAAATCTGAGCAAAATATTTTTGGATTTTATTTTTATTTCGAAAATTTGAAAAGAAATCCTAAGACTAATACACTGGGAACAGCGTTTGGGAACATTGGATGGGAACAGAGAAACTTGCTACTTTGGAACGCAATTAACCTTTTAATCCCTTGTTAACTCTTACGGCATAGAATTGTCCAAAGAACACTAAGGATAATATTATTGGATATTAGTAAGTAGTTTTCAGACTCATACATATGAAATAATCATATAAAAGTTGTGATGCATTTAAATAAATAAATTCACCCAAATTTATTCACATGCAAATAATGTCAAAGAATTAAACCATTAGGGACCAAGATTAGAGCAACTAGTTCAACTTAATCAAGCCAAGTTCAAGCCTTAGTTTTTCAAACCGATCTCTATTTAAGGGCTTTGTCAGAATATCAGCAATCTGACGTTCAGCTTCACAAAATTCCATTTTAATTAGGCCCTTTTCAACGTTGTCCTTAAGAAAATGATGCCTAATATGAATATGCTTAACTCTAGAATGATGCACGGGATCTTTAGAAATTCTAATAGCACTAGTATTATCACAATAGATAGGAACACAATCAAAGTAATTCCGTAGTCACGAAGTTGTTGTTTTATCCAAAGCATTTGGGAACAACATGCTGCTGCTACAACATATTCAGCCTCAGCTGTAGATAAAGCAATTATGCTTTTTCTTCTTGGTGCTCCAAGAAACTAAACTATGACTAAGGAATTAAACCATACCTGATGTACTCTTTCTATTGACTAGATCTCCAGCATAGTCAGCATTTGCAAATCCTTTCAATTCAAAGGTATCACTTCTCGAATAGATTAAGCTCAAATCGTATGTTTCTTTGAGGTATCTAAGGACTCTCTTCACTGTTGTGAGATGAGATTCTTTTGGATTGGCTTGAAATCTAGCACATATACCTACACTAAAAGCAATATCGGGACGACATGCAGTTAGATATAATAATGAGCCAATTATACCTCGATACTTGGTTTGATCCACACTTGTTCCTATAGCATCGTCGTCCAACCTAGTTGAAGTTCCCATAGGTGTATGGTTTATTTTTGAAGCTTCCAAACCATACATTTTCAGCAGTTCCTTGATATACTTTTGTTGATGGATGTAGATTTCCTCTTCTGTTTGCTTAATTTGCAGCCTCAAGAAGAAATTGAGCTCACCCATCATACTCATTTCGAACTCTTTACTTATGAGATTAGCAAAGTCCTTGCATACAGATTCATTAGTGGCACCAAATATAATATCATCAACATATATTTGAACTTAAATGTTTCCCTTTCGATTTCAAAATTAAGGTCCTATCTAATTTTCCTCTTCTAAACTCATTTTCAAGAAGGAACTTTGAAAGTCTTTCATACCATGCTCTTAGAGCTTTCTTTAACCCATAGAGAGCTTTGTCAAGCTTAAAGACATGATTAGGAAAATCTTTATTTTCAAAATTGGGAGGTTGTTCCACAAAAACCTCTTCATTAAGATAACCATTTAAAAATGCACATTTCACATCCATTTGATACAATTTAAAACCCATGAAAGCTGCAAATGCAATAAATATTCTAATAGCTTCCAATCTAGCAACAGGAGCAAAAGTTTCCTCATGATCAATACCTTCCTGTTGATTGTATCCTTTCACAACCAAACAAGCCTTGTTTCTTACAATGGTTCCGAACTCATCTAACTTGTTCCTAAACACCCATTTTAAACCAATAACCTTGTTGTGTTTAGGTTTAGGTTCAAGGTGCCAAACCTTGTTCCTTTCAAATGGATGGAGTTCATCTTGTATAGCCACAATCCAATCAGCATCAGTGTGAGCTTCATCATGGTCCCTGGGTTCCATCATAGAAAGAAAAGCATGAAAAGCACAAAAATTTCTAATTTGAGATCTCGTTTGAGTTCCCTTATTAATGTCACTGATTATGAGTTCTACTGGATGGGAACGCTGATGTCTCCAAGGCTTTGGTTGCAAATCCTGGATGGGAACTTGATTTCCTTGTGCAGAATTTTGATCATCTTCATGTTCTTGAGAACCAGGTTCAACAATAGTGGATTCATTCACTAGTGTATCCTCACCTAGTTCATCTTCAACGTTGGGAATAGGAACAGGATGTTGTTCCTTTGGCTTTGTTCCCATGACTTCTTCTTCTCCCAATATCTCATCAGTGAGAATTTGATCTTTTTTTAAACCTATCTCGAAGTCATCTTCAACCTGTGTGCTTTGAACAAATTTATCTGTTTTATCAAAAATAATATGTACACTTTCTTCTACACACATGGTCCTCTTATTATAAACTCTATAAGCCTTGATACTTGAAGTGTAACCTATAAATACCGCTTCGTCACTATTACTAGCTTTAGACCCGTGAAAAAATGCACGGGAAATTTTTTGTTCGATGTACTTATATTCATATTTTAGTTAATTATTTGTTACGTCAGAAGTCGAAACAGTTTAAGTTAATAAATTTAACATTTTTCACGTTATTTGTTCTATAACCAGTATGTACAAATTAACTTTAAATAAAATAACAAATGCTCAAATGCTCCCCGTCGGTTTTTTTTAGATATCTTAAACTTTGATTCAATTACTCATTGTTCTTTTTCCAACTATATTTCCATTATTTTATTTAAAAATATTTCCTTCTAGTATTTTGCTATTCAAAATTTTGCTTCTAAAATATGTAATTTCATATATATTCCATTCGTATCATCCCTTATTTTTCCCATATTATTTTTTTTCAAAAGTATGATTATGAAAAAAAAATTAATAATTTATTTTATTAATATCATTTTATATTATTCAAATCAACATTCCCATATTCTCTTAGTCGAATTTTCATATGAAAAAATCTATTTTATTAAAATCGTCCCGTATCAACCATTTTCTTAAAGAGAATGTGAATTTCTTATAAATATTTTATTAATATCTTCTATATCCTATTTTTGAAAATTTGCTTTAAAAAAATCTGATTCTTATATATACTTTGCTTTTTTTTAATGCAAATTCTTTTAAATAATCTTTTTTTGAATTTTTTAAATCTTGAAAAAAATTATATAATATAATATAAGCATTTATATTGTTTTAATTTATTCCCATATTATTTCAAATAGTTTTGTCTCCATATGCAAAAATACATTATTTAAAAGTCTTAATTTTGATGAGAATGTTTTCTGATTTAGGTTATGCATTAATGCATGAAATGTGAAAAATCTGAATTTCTCAATAAATTATGCTCTCCCAAAACTAATTCCCACTGTATATGGAAAAATATGCATTTTTCCCTAAATAATGTTAGAAGTGGCTAAAGCTGACCGCTAGTGATGGCATAAACACAACACATCTAATGGTAGTAGCCTATATTGCAATAGTAATTCAATAAGTAGCATTCAAACATAAATAGGTAACACTTATTGACGCATGATTTTTACTAGAGGTGTCAAACGTGTCGTGTCGTGTCGTGTTCGTGTTTGGTCTCGTGTTCATTTCGTGTTGTTAATGATATTTATCAAAAAGTATGTAAAACATAGGATAATTGAATAAAAGGACATATTGATATAAACGGGTCGTGTTCGTGTTGGTTTCGTGTCGTGTCGGGTCATGTTCGTGTTTTCTCTCAGTAAATTTGTATTCGTGTCGTGTCGGTTTCGGTCGTGTTGTCATGTCGGGTCAGAGATTGACAGCTGTAATTTTTACGTAAACTCCCATCTTAATACTATTTTAGGAATGGTATATAGTGTTTTTATACCATCAAACGGTTTTATGTATCATTACCATGAATAAAAATACGTTATAATATTTTTCTTACATGTACTTCAATGTTTTGTGGAAATGCATATGTATCTTATTGTTGAATATGTCTTTTATTATATGTTTTGGGTTTCTAAGCCCATTCGGTTTAGGTTTTTTTTAGGGAGCTTATATATAAACCTTAGAGTTAAACGTTAGCTGTATACAATATTCACTAATCTTAGTGTTGTCAGCACATCTGTACTCTGTAATCACTTTCTTCAAATAATAAAACTACTCTCCGTCTATCTGGTGGATGTAGCTAGCACATTGATATAGTAAACCACGTTAAATCTTGGAGTGTTATCTATTGCTTTACATTCTTATTATTTATCGCCTATTAGAATCTGTCATAACACTTAGTTCTTCACTTCACATTTACAATCTATTAACCAAAGGATTCAAGAATACGTAAAGAATGAACTATACTTAAGATAAATGACTTTTTCCGTAAGTTTTTTATTTTAAAATCTTATCCTTTAAATTTTAAAGGTGAAAATTTTAAAACCTAGAACTTTCAAGTTAAAACCTTATTATTTTAACTTAAAATTTGATATTATTGTCTATCGATATGTTTATGGATAGACCGTCTAACACAAGTCTTGGAATTTTTTCACTATAATTGTTATTAATAAAGTCAATATAATTTTTGTGACTCTTAATTTGATCACATTTTCATGAATTTTACGGTTTTCAAATTAGCAGAGCCAAGTCAAGTTCAATAAAATCATACTACAAATGGAGGTAACCTTTTCTTCTACTATGAATGATTAATTATGTGACCAATTTAAAAAATTCAAAGGATAGAATAGAATCATACTATGATGTCATAAAGATATTTTGATTGTAGCTAAGCTTTTAAATCTTTTATTTAAACGAATGTAGACTACTGCTATTATTACTATCATAGTTAGGGATGTCAATGGGGCGGGGCGGGGCGGATGTTGGCATTCCTATCCACATCCCCGCCTAAAAAACTCATCCCCATCCCCTCCCCATCACCCATGGTGGGGGGAAATCTTATCCCCATCCCCGCCCCAACGGGGACACACCAAAAACTATCCCCGCCCCATCACTCGCGTGGATCCCCATACCCGCCTCACCCCCGCTAGACCTGCCCCAACCCCTATCTCATACCCGCCCCATCCCCGTCCCAATGCCGGTCTACTAAATTAAATTTATTGGGCCTAGAGAAACAAATGGTAAAAACTTAAAAAAAAGATAAATTACATTAAAAAAACAATTTTCAACAATACACGGGGATAAAGCGGGGCGGGCGGGGATGGGGCGGGGCGAGCGGGGCTGGGATGGGGCGGGGCGAGCGGGGCTGGGGCGGGGCGGGCGGGGATGGGGCGGGGCCAATCTAACATCCACACCCGCCCCATCACCCATGGTGGGTACTGTTTTCATCCCCATCCCAGGCCCATCACCCGCGAAACCTTCCCCATCCCCGCCTAACTGGGGCGGATGCTGCGGGTCTTCACGAAACTCGCGCCACTGACATCCCTATTCATAGCACAATTTTGACGATTGATCTCCAATATGTTCTACTAGTGAGGTGCAATGTAGAACTTTCTTTTTTTGTCGCCCGTTATAAAAAAGAATTATTTAGGTTCCCCCGTTAAACCCGAGAGAACATCCAAATATGTATCCTACATTCATTTGTGAAGGTATTCCTAATGGGTTAAAGATTATATTAATAGGTCTTCCATCTTGCAAATAGGGTATATCTTGTCTAGAAAAAATTATGAAAATTATGAAAATTATTTCATCCTTTTTTTAAGGGAACGAATAACTATCCTCATTTAGTGTTAGGACTATAATAATCACTTAGCAAGCATTAATTTGTAGCATTTATTATGTTGTTTTGGGGTGTTTTGGAAGAAGAGTTAAAGGGCACTATGGCAATACCATAGATTTGATCTCCCTCGTCTAGTAGTTAGATGCTTAATTGCTCAATGAAGATTTTTATACCGCAAGAAAATACTTGTCCGCATCTATAACAGTATTCAAAGGAAGAGAGACAATAGTTGTAAAGATTTTTCTGAAAAATTCTTTACTCTTATATAGTACGTATGTATATATTAAAGATATATTAGGATAGTAAAGATATGGTAAATATCTTTAGGATATATTAGTAGTTAGGATATAATATTATATTACCATATCTTTAGTATCCTAATATATCTTTAATAGTAGATATATGGTAGCAAACGCCCAACGATTTTGTAACCATAATAAATCTTTAGCAAAAAATATTGTAGATTACGCTATGTAGGCCTAATATCTTCAGCAAACGCCTAAATCTTTTTTAATATCTTTCCACAAATTCTTACATAAATCTTTTGCAACAGACCCAATTAGCCAAAAAAGCAACGATTTTTAAAACCTTTCCACAAAACATGATATCACGATTTTTATAGAATATTTTCCCAAAATCAATTCAATCAGCGAAAACTGATGTGCGTTTGACACGTTGCTTAATTCAACATGCGCTTGACACATCACCCAAATGCATAAATGAATGCCACGTCGCCTTTTTTCTTGTTGTTTTATATATTAGTACAGATATATAGAGATATATGCGGAATAGTTTAAAAATGCACGTTCAAAATATTTGGGTGTAGTTACAAAAATTACAAAAAAAAACTAATGCATACATGGCCAAGATTAACAAAAATGCACATTCAAGGGATTTCCATACATTTAGCAAATTTAATCTCTTATTCTCTATATAATATTAAGTATCTTTATTGATTTGGGGTGTAGTTATAGATTAGGCGACTAGGCGTTGGTTAGAATAATCATATCTTTACAAAGATTGTGTTCAATTTATGAAAAAATTTATATTAAGTTAATTATCTTTATTGATTATAGATAGATAGATTATAGATAGATTTGGAAGATAAAAGATCTTTACTAATTTTTAGATTTAGTTTTTTGTTTTTTTTTATATCTTGGGCATTTATATTTGTTTTATGAAAAAATAGATGATAAGTGCTAATATAATGGCAATTTGTATTTTTTAGGTTTAGTGTTTTTTTCTTTTGTTTTTTTTTGTACGCTTATAGGTGCCGTTTTTTCAATTTTTATTCTTCTGGTTCCAGTTAGTTATTATATTTTAGGATTGGTAGTTTTTTTATATTGTTTTTATTTTTTTGTTTTATGTGAATTTTTTTCTTTTGTTGTTTGATAGCAGTTATGTGTAAACACATTGTAGATGCCGTTTTTTTCTTCTGTTTTCATTTATTTTAAGGTGGGTTTTTTTAAAATCGATTTATTTTTTAATTGCTTTTGGTGGGATTATTGTAGGCAAAGATTTTAGGCTTTCCTACCTTCTCATGGCTTCCCATAATAACTGTCATATCCGTCTTTTTAGTTTTAAGAGTAGAGAGGAAAGAAAATAAAACATGGAGAAGTTTTGAGTTAAACTTGCTCAATTAATCTCAGTAGAATAAGAGCCTTTTATAGGCTTACAATAAAAAGTAACTAACCTAAAAGTTAGGCACGCAACTAAATAGTTGGGAACATGACTCACACCACACGCACTTCATAACTACAAACTAATAAATAATTTTTTAATTATAAAATAAATTACCCACTAACTTACTACTAGCCACTAATCCTTATTAATAGAAAAACAATTTGACTACTTTTGGAGCATAATCCAACACACCCCCTTGCTCCAAAAGTTGTAGTAGCTCTTTGCAACATTCTATTTTGCGTCATGTCGAACCCACTTTGTCCACATTTTAATTTGTTGATGCACATTACATCAAAGCTCTATTTTTCGGAGCACTTCTCTCCTCATGACCTTGTGAAGCACTTTTCTTCACCACGACTTTGTGAAGCACTTCTCTTCACCACGACTTTGTGAAGCACTTCTCTTCACCACGACTTTGTGGAGCACTTCTCTTCACCACTTTGCGTAATCACAAACATTTTTTTTCAACCACTCTTGCCATGGTGGTTTGCCCTACATTTTTTTCCACTCATAAACAATTTATTATACACGACTCACAACTTTTAAAGGTTTAAGATCGAACCCTGATTAGCTCTGATACCATGTTGAACTTAAGAATATAACTGAAAAGTGTATTGCAGCGAAAGGAAAATAAAACACACAAGTTCCTACAACTTACTGCTTCATTAACTTGAACAACCAAAATAACGTACACAATTACACTACACTAAATAAAACGTTGACAACCTATAAATAGGCAACTAAACAAAAAACTAACTCCTAAAATGAAGTCCTCTAAACCCACTCCCACTAACAAACTTGACTTGGTAAAACACTAAATAACAAATACACTACTATATCCTAGACCCACTGACACTAATACTCCTAAAATTATTCTACCCACGTAGACTAACAACTCCAAATAAACTAACTTTTGAATCAATTTCCCAACATATTGTAGGCCTAGAATTTAGGCTTTCCTACCTTCTCATGGATTCCCATAATAACTGTCATACTTTGAAATAATAATATAGATGAACAAAACATTTACATCCAAATGTCCTGAAATAGGTAATATTGGGCATTTTACCAAAATAAAGCTTATAAGGGGTTTTGTTCACTTAAGGTCTCACAATGGAAAGGTTTATAATGTGACGAGCAGTATTCACAGCTTCGGTCCAAAAATTCCTAGGAAGTCCACTAGCTATCAACATAGTTTTAGCCATTTCCTCTAATGTTCTATTCTTCCTTTCAACAACACCATTTTGTTGAGGTGTCCTAGGGGCGGAAAAATTATGGTCCAAGCCATGTTCCCTACTAAAGTCGTCAAACTTAAAGTTCTCAAATTCCTTGCCATGATTGGATCTAATGTGCAACAGTTTTTTACCACTCAAATTTTGAACTTTCTTTGCAAACACTAAGAACTCATCATTAGTCTCATCCTTGCTAGAAAGAAATATAACCCAAATAAATCTAGAATAGTCATCAACAATTACTAGCACATACTTCTTGCCACTCCTACTTTGTATCCTCATTGGTCAACACAAATCCATATGAATTAGCTCTAATGGTCTTGTGGTACTCACCACGTTTTTGGACTTAAAGGAGGACCTTACATGCTTTCCTCTAGCACATGCATCACAAACTCGATCTATGTGAAACTTAATTGAAGGTAAACCTAAAACTAGTTCTTTACGAAGTTTGTCAAGCAAAGAAAAACTAGCATGTCCAAGACGCATATGCCATAATAACGGATCATCATCAATAACACAAAGGCATGTAAATTGATTTTTGGGAACAAGGTTAAGATCCACAACATATGTGTTCCCTTTCCTTGTTCCTTCTAAAACGACATCCTTAGTGCTTTTGTTGACGATCGAACACTTTTCGCTATTAAACTTCACATTAATCCCCTTATCACAGAATCGGGAAATACTCAACAGGTTATGCTTTAAACCATCAACTAGAAAAACATTATCTATGGAATGTGACGATGACTTACCAACTTTGCCCATGGCAATTATTGCCTTTCATGTTGTCACCAAAAGTCACACTTCCACCATCATAGGTAGAGAGTGAGAGGAATCTTGATCTATCTCCAGTCATATGCTTTGAACAACCACTGTCTAGGTACCATGTGTTTTTCCCCCTCACTCTAGCCTGCAAGAAAACTAATTGTTAGAGTTAGGAACCCAATCTTTCTTCGGTTCCTTTCCTTCATTACCATTAGATTTCTCCTTCCAAGTTAATTTGCTTGTTTTCAAGTTTTTGTCTAATCGACTAAGTCTAATAAGACATGAGTTCCTATAATAACCAGTTTTCCCACAAAACATACAAACTTTATCACTTGGTAAATCAACTCTCTTTTTAGGTTTTTCAAATTTCTTTTTGTGATTGAAACCAAGACCTTTAGTTCGTTTGATTTGAGGGTTTTTAATCCAATTAGGAATGGGAAGGAACTTCTTCTTGTTCCTACTTAAGTTCAGTTCCCCTTCAAGTTCCTTGTTCTCTTTTTCCAAAAACAAAACATGATTTTTCAATTCTTTTATTTCAGTTTGAAACTTTGTAAGGGAACTGACTTAATGTCAAAGGAACTCACTTCAGGAACAAACTATTTCAATTGAGATAACTCAAGGCTTAATAAGTAGTCTCATTTTTAACAACTTCGAAATTCTCTTTTAAACTTAGATTGTTATCAAACAATTTAAAAAATCTTTTTTCAATGTCAGTTCGAATACTTTTAAGCCAAGAAGTATGTTCCTTTGCAACAACTAAAGCATGTTGACTTTGTTTCAACTCACTCATTTTTGCAATCATTTACAGCATCAACAATAAAATCAAATAATTGCCCTTTGCTTAAAGAACTATGACGAGTTTTAATAGTGTCTAAACTTGCCTCAAGATATTCGATCTCATCATCAGATTTGGAATTGTCGAGTGTCATGAGACAAAAGTTTGTTGTTTCCTCATTAGGTTGAGGATCATCTTCTTCCTCGGAATCAGATTCTCCCCATGCAACAACCATTTCTTTCTTCAAGTAGGATTTGGTATAGGAACTCTTGTACTCCTTGATCCTATCTTTGCTTTGTTCCCTTCCTTTGCCTTTGTCTTGTTCCCATTGGGCACATTCTCTTAATAAAGTGATCGGAACTGCCACATTTATGACAAACAAGTTTGTTAGAATATTTCTTGTTTTTACCTTTGTAGTCTACATTCCTCATGTTCCTAAAATTCCTTTTGAATTTTCAGTCCATGAGAGCGGATTCCTCTTCGTCAGTTTTCGAGTCATCACTTTCACCTGCTTTTAAGGCAATCGACTTTTGTTTGGACATATCATCATTTTCATCGTCCACGTGTAGCTCGTGAGTCATAAGGGAACCAACAAGTTGTTCCAGATTGACTTTGTAAAGTCCTTAGTTTCTTGTAAGGTCGTAACCTTAGCCATCTAACGATCCCTAGGAAGGCTCCTTAGGACCTTACGCACCTATTCCTCAGAGGTTATCACTTTTCCAAGAGAGGTTAGCTCATTAATAATATTTGTAAAGCGTGTAAATATCTCTTGTATAGACGCTTTTGATTTCATTTGAAAAAGTTTATATTGGTTGATCAAGAGGTCTATTTTTTATCTCTTAACTTCACTCGTACCTTCATGAGTGACTTCAAGTAGATCCCAAATTTTTTTTGCGGTTTTGCATCCCATGAAACGATTGTGTTTGTGGGGTCCAAGACCACAGTGAAGCAGTTTAATGGCAAGAGCATTAATTTCCATTTTTTCGGAATCAGCTTTGTCGAAATTAGAGATGGATTTAGGAATTACCTCGTTCTTGTCATTAGTGGTAGTGACTTCAAAGTCGCCTACCTCTATGACTCGCCATACCTGGTAATTGTCGGCTTTGATGAAGATCTTCATTCTGTTCTTCCAGTAGGTATAGAACTTGACGTTGAACATTGGTGGCCTCTGTGTAGAGTACCATTCTTCCAGTTTCTCTCTATTATTCATATTATTCAAGATCTCAAACTCAACAGGGTTTCGTGTATTTTAGAGTTCCCGCTCTGATACCAATTGTTATATAACATGAGCACTATAAGAGGGAGGTGAATTATAGTGAGAGAATATGCTATACTTTTTGCGGAACTAAAAGCTAGCTAGGGAACACGAAAAGGGAACACGAGATATTTTAGCTAGGAAAAACTTCCTAGGCCCAATAGGTCGAAACAACCTCGACCACAAGGGATTTTGACTCTAAACTTTCCATTATAATAGGCCAAACGACTCTGTTTACAAACCTATTAATTTTCTCTCAGGCCACAACTTGAGTTCCTAAACTCAAGTTCCCAACAACAGTTCTCGAACTTTTCTCGAAGTTCCTTTCTTTCTCTTTCTCACGCTTCACTCGAAGCTTCTCACACTTACAAGAGTTCACTCAAACCCTTACCCAAAATACAATATATAAAACAATGGAAGAGTATAAACTCGAATAAAGTAAGTATGAATTCTCTTAGGAACGGCACTGACTCTCTAAGACAACTAAGAATATATAGCTAAGTCAGACACATTTAATTCCAAGGTTTAGGCGCCTATTTATAATATACTAAGGCAAGACCATAACTTATGTCCACTAACCCATGATGTCCATTACTTCAATTTATTTATTCGTTTTTATTTAACTTTCCTTGAGAAATAAATAACCACTAAGCCACTACTTAGCTTAATAAGAGAAGCAGTAAAGTAGAACGTGGTTTATAAAACTTGAAGCCTAATTAAAATAAATTAAGGCTGTAATAAAATAATCAAGCACACTAACCACTTCACTGTAAACGTGTAGCAGTATGTTGAACGTGATATTAGTTTGCTTGGGGAGTAATTAAATCACATTCTTTAATTAGTTTTTAGAAAAATATCTTTTATAAATATTTTAAAAATAACCGAAAATCATAATTAAGTTTGAGGAAGAAAATCCTTTTAAATCAGAATAAGTTTAATAAAATATAAAAGATAATATTTACAAGATTTTGATCTTTCCTAATTAAATCAGAAAATCATTTAAAATAAATTCCTAACAAACTAACAACTAACTCCCTAAAGTTATGGACTAAGTCAAAACTAACTAAGAACTCTCTAACAACTTGGGATATGTTAGTTGTTCCTAAAGTCATTTCTAGGTCTATTCCCTAACCTTGTTCCTAATAGTGTCTGTTCCTGTCATGGGAACAGAACTAAGTTCTGTTTGAGAATTCAACACAAACTATAGATTAAGCATTTACTCGACCTTAACAAGAAGATATTAAATACATCCTAATGTATTCTAATCTTCACTCCAAGCTTGATACTTCATCTTTCGAACATCTTCACTTGGATCTTTGATTATTTCTCCAATTTAATATTTGATCAAGTATTCTCTTTGCTCGAGAATGAATTACCTAGCAATAACATAGGTGAAACACAATATGTCTTTTATTAGTAAAGTAATTTTCAAAACTCAAGGGTCAACAGTGAACAACAATGGAGCTCAAAGGTGACATATACCATGCAATCCTAGATCTAAATGCTCAAAACTACATGCAATGTAATCCCCCAGAATTTTATGAATTTTATAAATATATTAAATTATATTTATAATCATTTTCATATTTATTTCATTTAATTATTTAAGTGTTGACTATTTTTGAAAGTCAAATGATTGTTTAAACGTTTTAAATAGTCATTAACATTTATTGGGTTGCATTTTAAGTATTAAATATTTTATTAAATGTTTTGGGTTGTGTTTAAAATGATTTTTAATGTTGGGTTCAGTAAGCCCAAACCGTTTACTTAAGTTTGATAATCAACTTAAGCCCAAATCCAAAGTTTAAACCTATTCACCTTAGGTTTCTAATCAAACCTATAAATACCTCCCTAAACATCAAATTGGACACTCTTATTTTCTCCTTGCTCCCTCTCTCAACCGACGCCCTCCCTCTGTTTTCTTCCTTTTGGTTCTGGCGCCATGCACCACCACACACCACCTCCCTCTCGTTCGTGTGTTGCCGCCAACACCGCCACCCTCCTCTCGTGAGCAGCCGCAACAGCAGCCACGCACACCACTCTTCCCTCCCTCTCTTAATTCTCTTTTTGCATCTTTCCATACTCCCGAATCTGATTGCTCAGATTTCTTGTAGTTTCGTTTATTTTTCGCCAAAATTTCCTTGTTGAAAGTTGTAGATCTCGAAACATTATTGAACCTAGGCTCAAGTATCGCTCGATTCCGATTAGGATTCTACCAATTATGGCCTCTGGAATTTTGACAGTTTTGCTTCCGTATTTCACTCGTAATTCCGGTTTTTGTGCTTTCTTTTGGTTATTTCTTAACATTTATCCTCTATTTAATGTTTAACTAAAGTTTTACTATTAAAGTTGTGATTTTTATCAGTTTTAATATGTTTTATAAATAAAGTTGGAAACTTTATTCTTTGAAGTAATTAAAAATCTGATTTTTATTTATTATGAATTTAAGTTATAATTTCAGATTTATTATTTATAATTTAAAAAGTGAGTTTCAAGTATGATAGTATTGGTTTTCGAGGTTTTTAAGGCCTAGACTTATAGTATTATATTAAAGGTTGTTAAAGGTTGAAACTTTAATGTTTTTAAAATATTTTAAAACGAGTTTTGAAGCGTTTTAAAATAATTTATATTGCTGTGAATTAATTAGGATATTCGTTCATTGTTATGTTATTGTTTTGGTAGGCGGAGAATTTACTTTAGGCGACTTCTAGAGTTTAAAGTGGCCTCTGATAAGATGTTTTTAGCGTGTCGTTAAGGCACTAAGAACCGCTTAGCAAACACAATTTATAAACCTAACTAGCAACTACTAAGCACGTAGTAACGGCAAGTCAAGGGTCGAACCACAAGGAAATCAGGATTGACTACAGTCCACTAAGTCCAAAACTACCTAAGTGAAGGGTTTTTTGGGGGTTTAAGATTGAGTAAGTAACCGACTAATTAACTAGCTAAAGAATACCTACTAATACACAAATAGGAGAATTAATATGATAAGGAAGACACTAGAGTTCAGGCTACTCGTATGAACGTGGGCTAGACAACGATAATCGACGCAATGGTGATTCACAACGGAGTCAATACAAGGTTAAGTTCCCCTCTAATATACTTGAGTCCTCTCTCGAATGGTCCTCAAGAGTAATCGATTAATCAACCAACCAAATCCTCTTTCGAATGGTCTTTGGTCCGTGATTAATAAATTCTTTAAGTTCGGAAAACCCCTAATTAAAGGATCCCCTTAATTCCTACCCAATCCCTTGGTCTAGAAATCAAGTCGAAATATGGGAATGACAAAAGGGATAAGAGTTCGATTAAGAACAATAAAAACCCTAAGTGCCCTAGTATAAACGTGATCAAGATCTATCCTAGGGTGTCAAAACACCACATTCAATGCATAGACAAACAATTGAATCATAAAAAGCATAGATAATCTACATTAAGCCCTTAATTCATACTTTCGCCCAAACCCTAGATAATGAACTACTCACTAACCATGGATTCTAAGCAATTAAAATTCAATAAATTCAACATCATAAACTAAGCAATAAGATTAAAGGAAAGAGATAGAAGAGAAATTACTTGAATTGATTGATGAATTCGATCTTCAATAATGAAAAAAAGGAGTAAACTAGTGTTTGAGAGAGTTTTAGGGCTAAGAGAGAGTTAATTAGAAACTAAGTATGAAGTAATGTCGAGTCTAAGCTAAAAAAAACTAATTAAAAGAGTCATTAAACTAAGACGGAGAAAACGGGTCAACACCCGAAGTCAGGTCACCACGGTCGTGGTGAAATCACCACGACCGTGGCCCCTGACTTTTATAGGATCAGTTTCCAATCTTCAACAATCTGTTTTGCTCGCTACAGGTCCCCACGACCGTGGTGACCTGCTGGTCAGCGGACAGCTCAACTTCGAACGATCATATCTCTCTCGTCTCTTATCGAAAATGGGCTCATGATCAGTCGTTGGAAAGCTATCAAAACGAGCTAACACCTCCCTCCGGAATCACCTTAATACGATTTATGGATCAAACGTTATGTCCATTTGAAGTTCAACAGTCCATAACTAATCTTCCAATGATCATATATGACTTCAAAAACCTGTTAGTTAGTCTGAAAATCATCCAAAACAACTAAACGAGCAGTGAAGCAACCATTTAGCTCAAAGCAATCAAAACCATGCAATGCAAGACTAAAATGATCTAAATCTATATGCATCGACACTAAAAATGCAGCATGGATAGGCACAATAAAGTACTTATCAGCCTCTCACTTTGTCTACACAAGGTACTTATATGTCCTTATGTGTTAGACTAGTATCATGTCCTAAGGATTAGGATTATTTATAGTATCATGTATAGGGAACCCTTTTATGTTTTGTACGTGACTATTGAATTGGAATTACTTGTTGTTGAGCATGTTAATTGCCTTTATGCAGTGGCGGATCCAACCTTCTATTTATAATATCTGCGGTAAGAATTGCAAAAGGGAAAGATGATCAGTTTCATAGTAGTTTGTATGATTTAGACTGAATTGTTACACTCAGATGCTTGGCCGAAAAATATGTATAATTAGATGGGAGATTATGTCAATTACAAAAAGTAAAATGTTTTTGTATGGGAACTTCAACGATGCTATGTTTTTCAACTGCCATATCATGGGAAACTTTATCTTCTTTAGGATATTTCCAATATGCAAAGGATAGAAGATCATGTTGCCAATCTAAAAGGCCACCATGGCCAATATGCTTTTACAGTATAACTCATGAGCAAAAGGTGCTCTATTCTTTTTCTTGTTAACTCCTTTTTCATTTACATATAAATGTCTCATTGTATACAAAACAAAACTTTGAGTTGTTGCTTTTAATATTAGTTTTTAAGAAAATAAACTTCCTCTTTATAATGAAAAAGATATCAATCTTCTATAAAAAATCTTCGATTCAAATCATGAATCACTAATAAGAATATTTATTGATATGGTTTCTTTGAAATGGTCTAATAATACATTGACCACATAAAGAAGTAAAACCATTATTTTATATTTCGAAACCCATTATCTAAAAAGAATTAATGTTGTCTTCTTTGTATTGACACTATGTTCAAATGTATTATCCTTTAACCTTTATGTGTTGGTCAACTAATCTGAAAAGGGGATCGCTTAAACTTGAAAAGTGGATAAGCTATATATGAAGCATTAACAAGACGTTGAGTAACTCAAGAGTAAATATAACCATATCCTTTTTTGACGAATTGATTTGGTTTTAATTTTGTACCCCAATTCAAAAATTCCTGGATCCGCCCCTGCCTTTTTGTTTGGTATATGATTGAATGGATGTTTGATTCAAGCATGTTTGAGAAGGGAATTTTATTTATAAATTCGTGTGATGGGTTATAAACATGTTTATGGATTTTGGTACTATTTTCCTTAATGGATATTTTATTACTTCTCAAAGGCCGAGGACTTTGTGAGTAAGTTAGATTATTATTGGTTATTATTATTTTACTAATTTAAAGACCGAGGGCTTTATAGGGTATGTATATTTATTGTCACTGGGCATTCGATTGTTGATTTGAGTCAACAAATAAATTGGAGGATTAATTCTTGATCAATTGGAATTGTTTGATCACTTATTTAATCCTAAAATAAAAGAGGAATATTTGTTGTATCCATGATATGTGTTGGTTGTCTGTTTAGAGTCCAACATCGAATAACTTATTAATACTTAAAGTGGAAAGTGAATAGCAATAGCTTTAGACTTGTGCACGTCTGAAGTTCTAGACTAGTATGAGTTGGAGTACATGGTGGTAGCCCATGGTTTTTCTTGGGATTGGATTGATCACCATACCCTATTTTATTTTTAAAGGTTCCTCGATATCGTAGGTCAAGGGATTACGGAGTCGCGCCCGTAATTCGTCTTCTATTTCGAAGGCTGGTTTTGGTTGGACAACTCGATCCATTATCTATTCAATTTACTAAATAATTATCATGTTGAATGTCTTGTGAAGTCAATTCTTATTTTACGAGTTGAAGTTATCTTTATTGATCATGTTTGGTTGTTCAATAGTATCATGTTAGGTTTCGTGTTTTATTTTATTTATGTATGTACTCAGCTTTGCTGATTACGTACTTTTCTGTGTATCGATCATGGTTGTGCCTATTGATCCTGTGATGACCCGTTATTGGTGAGTAATTTTCAATTGAGTATTTGCCTACAGGTTTGAAGCTATGATGCATAATTAGTATTACTCATCTGGGATTTGAGAAGCATTGATGAAAGATTGCTTTCTTACTTTTATTGCTTCTTGCATTTATGTTACTTTTATTAAGTTATTTTATAGATTGTTCATTCTAAATGCTTTAAGTTGGTTTTGAATTATCCTTCGAGGTTTGGATAATGGTTTGACAATTACTATGGTTTAAGTATTTAATAAAGTTTTATTTATTGTTTTTCTGCTGTAAAACTCTGAGTAAGCTGATACGTTTTCACACGGGCGATAATGCCTCAATAATTCTCTATTTTAGTTGGGGAAATATATGTTTTATAAAAAGAGAATTGTCGGGGTGTTACATGCAATGACACTAAAAATGCTCTACAAATAAGCATAATAAAGTGCTTATCAAATTCCCCCAAGCTAGACCAATTGCTTTTCCTCAAGAAATGCAAACTAAACACAAGGGCAAGAGTTCAACGACTCCTGGCAACAATACGCATGCCAAGATAGAGAACACAGACTAAAGACCTCTCAAATAGTATAATCAATAAATGCAAAACGCTATCAAGCCTCAAAGTTTATAGCACCAGCTGGAAAAGCATCCAGTCTTACAACAAGTTCTCCCCCAAACTTGGCTCAGTCATATAGATGGTAGCTCTCACTTTGGTCGTGCTCACAGTTTCTCGTTTGTTTATATGGTTACCATAATCGTTCAAGGCTCAATTCCTTTGGCTAAATCCTACCATAGGCTTGCATATCTTTCACTCTCCATTGCGCGAGACATTAGTTCTTTTCAAGAATCATGAGGACTTTATCAAGGTTGTAATGACGGCTCAAGGTAAGGGTGTTGAATCATTTGAAAATTTGAAGCTTTCTAATCCAACACCATCTAAACAAACACGAACCCAAACCTTTCTAACTTTGTTATAACCCACTCAACCAACCACTAATACCTCCTCCAAAAGCATCTCCTAATCTCTCTTTATTAATAACTAAAAACAAAACCACGAATTTTTTGATGGGGATGTTTGATATTCCTATTAGACTATTTTCTTTTCTTTTTTCTTTTTTTTTATAACTAATAAGGAAGAGATACGGGAGATCAACAAGTAGCGGGAAGGAGGTAAACGCGTCACAGAACATGAGTTCTAGCCAAAACACATATCATACAACCAACCCAAGTCACTATCAAAGCACTGAATCATAAGACATTACCTTCATCAATCTAGCTTCACAATCCCCTGGGTGAGAAAATCAGTAATAGGCTAAAGATGCAGTTAAACAAGAAAACAGGCTCAGGCTCACGAGGGTAACAACTGACAAACGGAGGTAAGGCAGTGTGGGTGGATTTGACAATGTAGTCCATATAGATAGCGAACGCCTCATATGGTAAGTTGGCTCACTTAATTAGTATTACACATCTAATTGACCTTTTATCTTCTTCTTTCAACCTTTTCATTATCTCCTTTCTTTTAGCATCTTTCTTCCTACCTTTTACCTTTTTTCCTCGGTTAATATGGAAAAGAAAACGTCCCTATTAAAAAAATGAACGAAGTATCTAAAACACTAAATTGGTCCCTAATGTTTGAGAAATATAATCTCCATATATAATAGGGAAATTCTCAATGGTGGCCCTTAGGTATTAGGAATTATCAATGGTGAAAATTTCTAAAGAACTTTCCCATTGGTAGCCCTACTTTACAAATTATTCCCAAATATAGCTTTAATGAAGAATATTCCGTTAATAATAAAGCATATTCCGTTAGTTAATCATTAAGACGGTCACTCGCACGTAAAAAGAGGTTTTTGGATCGTTTTTTGCCAATTTTGACATCAAAACCGAACGTTGAGGGCTAAAACTAATCCCCTAAACTTAACTTTAAGAATCGATTTTGAGGTCGAAATTGAAAAAAAAACAATCCGAAGTGTCCCATTTTATGTGCGAATGTCCACTTGAATGGTTCACTAGCGGAATATGCTTTATTATTAACGAATAATTTTCGATAAGGTTATGCTTGGGAATAATTTATGAAGGAGGGCTACCAATGGGAAAGTTTTTTTGAAATTTCCACCACTGGGAATTCCCAATACCTAGGGCCACCATTGGGAATTTCCCTATATAATAATAAGCATGTATTGGGTTTGTATAAAGTGAGACATATTTGGGCACCAACTTATCTTCGTGATCACTTTTTTGGAGGGATGATAATTACTGGAAGACCGAAAGGTATAAATGCATTTATCAAGAATTCAAGATATATATTTTACCTCTCATACTTGTTTGACGGATTTCGTGAAGCTGGAATTTTCTTCCCTTAGTCAAATAATGTTATAATGTTATTGGTTTCTTGATAGAGTAGGCGTACATATATTAGAATATGTGCAGAGTGCAGTAAGTGAAGACTTAATCTTGAGATGATATAAACTTTTCCATATACTATGTATAAAGATAGTAATTAATTCCTATAGAAAAATGTAAATAATGACTTGATAGGATGATTGCCAATGACCTTTATTATCTTTACCATATTTTACAAGATAGATGCAGTTGGGGATGGATATAATTTTGACTAGAACTACCACTAGCAGAGACCATGCACCGTACACCCGGGTGCACCGTGCGCACGGTGCACCCGGTGCATTTTGGTGATTTTCGCGAACTTCAGTAAAACAGCTCTAATACTATTTCCTTCCATTTTACATCACTAAGTGAAAGCTACCTCAGTGGTTGGGCCTCTATGCTCTCTCCGCGTTAGAGGGTCGCGGGTTCGAATCCCCCCTCTACCACTCTTTGTTGTTTTTTTTCCTCCTTCAAATCATTTTTTATTAATCTTCTTTTTATTCCTATTTTTTTAAAAGAAATATATTATTGCTCATTTAAAAGTTATATTGCTCATTTGAAAGTTACGATGCTCATTTAGTTATTTTTCAAGTTCAAGTATAATCAATTTGCTCATTCTAAAACAATATTGCTCATTTACTTGTATTATAACTGATTACTCTATTTGGTATTTATTTTAACACATTAGAAAATATATTTTCTCATTTTAAGATATATTTCTCATTTGAAATGTATAATGCTCATTTTAGTAATATATTCGTCAATGTGACACGGTAGATACATGTTTACTAATCAATAAAGAATTATATAATTGCTCATTTAAAAGATAAAATACTCATTTATTTATTTTCCACGTACCAGTGTTAAGCTACTACAAATTAGAAAATAATATTATTTATTTTCTTCTTTTTTTTGACTACAAATTATATAATTTCATTAAATGAGCAATAGTTTTAGAGTTTTTTGCTCATTTAAGGAATTTTTTGCACTAAGTAACATATTTACTCATTTCAAAGCTATATTTCTTTTTTCATTAATTTTTCAATGGGTATCTTATTGTTTGTTTAGTTTTTATTTCTCCACATTGAAAAAAGAATTGGAAAAAGTTAGAGAGTGGAAAAGAAAAGAAGAATATAATAAGAAAAATTTAAGTCATAGTAACAGCTCATTTTGTGAATGAGCAAATTTATTACCTCACTCAAGATCAAAATGTTTACTGATCTTCCTGTGTAAAAAAGATTGCTCATTTGATCAAATGAGTAAAATAAAACTGCTCATTCGATCAAATGAGTAAACTAAAATTGCTCATTTGATCAAATGAGTAAAATAAAACTGCTCATTTGATCAAATGAGTAAAATAAAACTGCTCATTTGATCAAATGAGTAAAATAAAACGACTCATTTTGCGAATGAGAAGATTTATTTTACCTCACTTGAGATTAGAATGTTTACTTATCAAAGCAAACATGCTAAAATGAGCAGATTGATATATCTCCAAGACAAAATAAACTGCTCATTTGATCAAAATGAGTAAAATAAAATTGTTCATTTTGTAAATGAGTAGAGTTAATTTAACTCACTCAATATCAAATCATAATGTGAACTATATCAAACATATTTTTCCATGTTTTACTTTGAAAATCATGTTGCTCATTTCCTTATTTTTTACTCTCACTGTTTGTTTTTGATTGTACAAAATGAGTAGATTTATTTTACTTCACTCAATATCAAAAATCTTTACCGATCTTCCTTTGCAAATAGATTGTTCATTTGATCAAATGAGTAAAATAAACCGCTTAATTGTGATCAGAATGTTTATTGATCTTGCTGCACAAAAATGATTGCTCATTTGATCAAATGAGTAAAATAAAATCGCTCGATTGTGATCAGAATGTTTACTGATCTTGCTGCACAAAAACGATTGCTCATTTTGATCAAGTGAGTGAAATGTATTTTAAGAAATGAAAAAAGTTAGTGAGTGGAGAAGCAAAGAAGAATAAAATAAGTTTTTTATTTAAAATTTTTTTAAAAATATATTGTAACAGAATATAGAAAATATTAAAAAGAAAAAAAGGCGTGTTATAATAATTATATATTTTACCCGTAAAATTAATTTAAAAATAACGATTATAATACAACATCCCTCCAAAAAAATAATTATAGTACAACAATATGCAAAATAATTGAAAAAGATAAAATTAAAAAAAGCTAAAATAAGAACTAAGACTATGGAAGAAACATGAAAAAAAAAATTAAACAATGAGATTCAAAGCCAAAAGAAGAGGAAAAGACAAACGTAAAAAAAAATTATAAATGATTGGTATGGGAGTCGAACCCATGACCAACTATCAAACACATAAACCTCAAGACCAATTGAGCTAAACTATCTACAAGGTATTGGGGCAAGCTTTTAATACTTATACTTGCCCAGATTTTCGCATTAATTACAATAATGCCACCGGGTGCACCATGCGCACGGTGCACCCGGGTGCATGATAATAATTGTACCACTAGCAATATAATATGATGCGTTAGCACTATAATAGAAAAAAATTAATAGATAGTGAAATACTCAGAAGTATAATTTGACTTTATATTACTCAGAAGTATAATTTGACTTTATATGAAGCTTGAGATAATGCGTGACTTGTTCAAATCTTTTCTTTTTCAATCATATACCGTTTAATTATCTTTGATCCTACTAATTATCTATATACCTTTTTTAGTTGCATATGGTAGTTGAAGGAATTAGTCAGGGGCATTGACATACCAAGGTGATTGATACTCTTAGACCCATTTCTTTGATTACAAAATCACCTCTGGAAAAACAAGCTTTTGAAGTATTGACACCATTCGCTTTTAAAAACTTTGAAGAAGAATTTTCAGGGGCTATTATATATGCAGTTAATCAAGGTGACAACAATGAATTCATGATAAAATATTTTATAGGGAATTCAACTAGACAACATAGTCTTTTGGAATGGACATAAAGATTGGTTTTACATTCCACCCTTCTATCTACCACCGCGGTGGCGTTGTGATGTATTGGAAGTTACAAATAATATTGAAGAAGTGGATGATGATATTTTGCAAGAAGAAGGATGCACGTCAATAAACAACGATGCATTGAAGGTGAAGATGTAGTCTTGTGCCCCCCCACCATCAAGATAAAAGGATGTTTCAAAAAGAAATTAGAGAAAGGTGGAAAATAATTGCGAATGAAGAAGACGAAGTTTTGTTCCATATGTAAACAACCTGGTCACACAACCTACTTGTGCTAACAAAGAAAAAAATTTCACCTTTGATTCGAGTATATCATCTATGTCCTTTCAAAAGGATTTATCAGTTGCACCAAAGAAAAAAACAAACGAGGGATTCAGGACTAAATCCCATCTTTACTTTGAAGATTTAGGTAATGCTTCACATCTTAATTTTTTGGAAAAATTGCGAGAAACACTTTTTTAAACAATGATTTTGCGAGAAACCACCTTGTAAAACAGTGTTTGCGAAAAGAAACCTAAAAAAATTTGTTTGTGAAAAGAAACCTTGGGCATTAACCTACCCTTTTTTAGAAGTATAGTTTGAAACATAAAAAGAGGGAGAAAATAATTAAAGTGTGTTAATATCAACTTTTAACTTGGTTGACAAGAAATAGGATTGGTCCATGCCTGATAAGAAGATTAAACGCTGGATTTTTGCCTCGAGATTTCTTTTCACAATCAAAATTTTATTTTAGGTTTATTTTCACAAAAGTTGTTATAAAATGTGGATTTTTGCAAAATCATAGTTTTAAAAGGTGATTTCTGACAACTTTTCCTAATTTTTAGTAATTTTTTCGGGATTTATTTCACATATACTATTGTTCAGTTAACTATATTTCTTATGTTTACAAGTTACTATATGGCTAGACGGAAGAATTTTTTATTAGATTAATTTAACTGGGTACAACTAGATTAGCTGAGGGTTGCAACAATTTAGAGTATTTTGGATGTATGTCAATTATATGATATATTGTGCTAGTGGATAGGTTATTCTATATGGCATCTCAAGGTAAGGGTATTGAATCATTTGCAAATTTGAAGGTTTCTAATCCAACACCATCTAAACAAACACAAACCCAAACCTTTCTAACTTTGTTATAACCCACTCAACCAACCACTAATACCTCCTCCAAAATGCATCTCCTGATCTCTCTTTATTAATAACTAAAAACAAAAACCACTAATTTTTTGATGGGGATGTTTGATATTCCCATTTTTCTTTTTTCTTTTCTTTTTTCTTTTTGTTATAACTAATAAGGAAGAGAGACGGGAGATCAACAAGTAGCAGGAAGGAGGTGAACTGAGTTCTAGCCAAAACACATATCATACAACCAACCCAAATCACTATCAAAGCACTGAATCATAATACATTACCTTCATCAATCTAGCTTCACAATCCCCTGGTTAGGAAATCAGTAATAGGCTAAAGATGCAGTTAAACAAGAAACCAGGCTCAGGCTCACGAGGGTGACAACTGACAAACGGAGGTAAGGTAGTGTGGGTGGCATTTGACAATATAGTCCATATAGATAGCAAAAGCCTCATATGGTAAGTTGGCTCACTTAATTAGTATTACACATCTAATTTACCTTTTATCTTCTTCTCTCAACCTTTTCATTATTTCCTTTCTTTTAGCATCTTTCTTCCTACCTTTTACATTTTTCCCTTCGTTAATATGGAAAAGAAAACGTCCCTATTAAAAAAATGAACGAAGTATCTAAAACACTAAAGTTATTACTTTTTTGTAATAATAAATATGGGTCACCACATATTTGTTTTTAGAAGATAGTTGAAAAAACCGAGAGCTATGACCAATCCAAAAGATAAAAGTACCCACAAATTAGGTTCAACTTTTACGTGATTAGATATCCATTAACGTCTCATTATAATATGCGTTAACTTTAACTGTACTATAAGTATAGTCTGCAATATACAGGTTCGGGTAATTTCCGGGTCAAGTTAGTTTCGATAACGGGTTAACAAACCCTTGACCATGACCAGATAATTCGATTTCAGGTCGATGGGCGGTCAATGCCACCTTTTTAGTTTCTATATTTGGCATGAAGTTTTCTATCTATTCATTATATTATATAAATAAATAAATGTTTATTGTTTATCCTATAGATATAACTAGTTTTTAGCACCCGTGCAAAAATGCACGGGAATCTAATTTGGAAAATATATTATGATTTATTAAAGTAAATAATATAAATGTTGTTACTTTTATTAGTTTGGAAGTTAATAAAAAATAATTAGAGTAAATGCCATAAGGTAATAAACAAAGAGCTAATAAACAAAGTAATTATGAATTGCCATATAAATGTCAAAGTGAGAAAATGCACGGAATATTTTTATAAAAAAATTTCAACACTAAAAGGGCATTTTTGCACCTTGTTCATTTACAAAATATAATGAATTAATGGATGAAGTTTCTAATTTGAACAACTCATAATTACTTTGTTTATAAAGTCTTTTCACAGTTCACTCTTCATGCAACAATGCACGAGAATTTAAATTAGAAAATACAGTTTGAGTAATTCAAGTAAATAATATAAATATTATTAATATTAGTATTTTGAACCATTGCTCGGTATGTGACACTATTATTTGTATATATACTTTACTATATTAGTTGCCCTTTTTATAAATTAAATTGGTAAAATGACTCATAAACTACTACACGGCATGATCATAATTTAATATTTGATAGACTAATAGCCAAATACACATATAATATCTTATACTCCCTCCATTTTTATAATATGCACTTATTTCCATTTTGAGGTGTTTTCTTTTTAATTGGTACATTTATACCTTTTCCCATAAATGAAAAGTTAGCCCACCTAATTATTACACTTTTCTCCTACTTTTTCTTTCCTTCTCTCTACCTTTTTCACTATTTCCTTACTTTTACTAACCTTCTCTCTTACTTTTGCACTTTTCCTTCGTCCACACGCAAAATAAACATGCATATTAAAAAAACGGAGTGAGTAATATAGAAAGTTATTATATAATTTGAAAGTTTATACGTTTTAATCTCTTTATTATGTACATATAATATCTAATATTTTAGAAAATTATTATATAACTTGGAAGCTTATACGTTTTAATCTCTCTTGGAGGGCATGTTCTTTTCGTCTAAGTCTAGATGAACTGAACTGAACCTATTGGAGCTAAACTGAACTGCGCTGAACTGATTGGAGCTGAACTGAACTTATTGGAGCTGAACTGAGGTGAACTTATTACAGTTGATCTGAATTGAATTGAACTGCAAATAAGCTGAATAGAACATACCCTAAGCCAAAAATATTAATTTCTAAATTACGTATATTATTTAAAACTGGAATCTTATAATTATAATAATATATTTTTTTAAATAATAATTTTAATTATATTTTGTAACATTATAAAATTTAAATCTAACAGAAACACTTTGTCATTTAAGCGTATTTTATATTCCAAAACGAAAAGTGTAACAAAGATATAAATTTTATATAATAATTATGTCGTCAGTCAATGAGACATAATAGTGAAATATACTAAAAACTTATATAAAAACTATGTCATCAGTCAATAAATACTATAGGGTTTGAGCTATAAATTAAATTTATATCTAAAAAGTGAAATATGCAAAAAGACCTTCTCCCATTCCACCAAATCAAGTAAGTCTTTTACAAGTTCTTCTCGCAAGAACTCATTAGTCTAGAATGATACATGACTTAGAAGATGAGTCAACCCTTTAGAAGTGGATGATTCCCTCTTGGCAATTATCCTACAAAGCATTAAAATTAATTGTCGATTCCTTTAAGAGAACTCAAAATATCTTCGAATATAAAAAGTATGTTAAATTAAAAACTTTCGGCTAAAGGCGAAAAAAATTACCAACATTAGAGCATTAAATAAAGTATTATATATTAATGATTATTGTTAACATAAGCACAACAAAACTAAAAAAATAGGTTATCGTAGATTAAAAAATAACTTTTTTAAGTGATATCGTTTTTTCCCGAATATATTAATGATTTTGTAACTCAAATTGTTTGTTTCATTAATGATTTCCTAAAAAATAAGTATGTATTGATTTACAAAATGTCAAGTTATTTAATACTTATAAAAATGTTTATATGCTTTTTATTTGTTCAATTATCTGATTTATTAAAATATTCATTAGATGATGTACTATGAAGTCATACCTATCATTATTTATCTTTATTCACTGTTATTTACTTTTACAAAAGGAATAGATGCAAATTTTGAAGATGAATATTGTAAGATATACGAATACGTCTCCACAACAATACGATAAACTTTAACAAACAACAATACCATTAAAATCATTTTGAACAACAACAATAAATTAAATAAATTCTACCTAACATCAATACTTAACAAAAAAATAATAATTACGATTCACACCTTGAACTAAACTCACTAATTTTTGAGTGTCTAGATTCACAAGCAAACGGGTTATATTCCATGAATTTTGCACACGAACTTCACCTAAATGAATAATAAACAAAAACTTAGTCTAGTGATTGATTAACCTAAGTCAATATTACTTTACTTTTGAAAAAATTATCAATTCCATAATAAATTCTATTAAGAATTAGCTTACCTTGATAAGAAACCCTCTTCCCAAATTGAATGAACAATAATAGGAAGTGCATCACTTTGGTTTGCCAATAAAGATGTTATCTCAATCTCCCCACAATACACATGTAATGCTTTGGTTCCTTCGTATACATCGAAAGTATCAAGCATGTAATGTTACTTTTATATAAACTATTACAAAAAAATAACTTAATAGATAGTTAGTTAAAAGATATTACTAATTGTTGATCAACTCTAATGTCATACACTTGGATGCTTTCGTTGGCACTATAGCATTGTACCCAGTTAATTCACCTATCATATCTGCAATTAGAAGATTTACGTATTCTATTATTACAATTACTATTATGAAGGCGGTTATTTATTTTGCAACCTAATATCAACTTATTACATAATGAATATTACTACCTAAATATATAATAAACATCAGAAAATTTCTTGAAGAGGATATCTTCAAAGGGAATAAAATCAAAACCATAAAGCGGAATGGATTTATCTTCAAAACTTTTGATGGTAGTTGAATAGTTAAAAGATATTTTTGCAACTATGTCTTGTTGCTTGTTCCAATCCAATGCTTTCAAGAATTAGAAACTTAGATATTTCTCTAGATTCACCCTCAACAATCATTGGCTTGAATGCGTTTATCAAATTTTTACGACAATAATCTTGAATCCTGTCATCCTACAGTTGTCACACAAAATACGATTTTTATTAACACTTTATATCTAATAATAAGATTAATTTACTTTGAGGCAAAATAAAACATAAAACTTTTACTCACATTTTTGTCCACTAACACCATCTCAATGGAATTCACTTAAGAAGGTGTTATTTTGTCGTTCCTTTTCCAAACACGTATTATTCAAACTCTAATGGTGCATAATTTTTTCCCTTTGGTAAGTCACCAACATCTATAAGTTGGCATTGATGATCCATTGTTGTTTAATCTGATAGAACTCGAAATTGTTTTTGGTGAAGGAATGAGTTGTGAATTATAATTGAAAAAAAAGTAAGCCTATTTATAAATAAATTTAAGGTAACAAATGGTCCTGGCCTATTATTACATGAAAGAATAAAATAATACTATTAAATAAAATGATTTATTTTAGACAAAATTTAGAGGATTTTCCAATGTATAGATTAACATACCTTAATGAATTTCCAAAATGGTAATAATTGATATGGCATTAATTAACCTACCTTAATGGTATATAGTGGAATTTTAAACACAGTGGAATTGTATAGAGTTTCACTCAAACCTGTCCATGCTACTTTTTAGTTTGTGTGATGATTAGTTCGTGTGTCTAATAAGTTGACTTAATCAAATTAGATTTCAAGTTACGATTGGTTAATCAAACACGCGAACTATAAATGGTTATACTATGATAAATCGACTTAATCAAATTACATTACTAATCTAAGGTTATTTTTTAATGCTCTTCAGCTAAATTTGTTAACAATAAATAGTAAGAATTGATATGGCATTAATTAACCACCAATGAAGGGTTAATTACTGGATTTTCAAGTATTCCACCAATTTACCAAAGAAAATATGTTTAACAATGTATAAAATTACCACATTTCAAGGGATTCTTTCTTATATACATAAATTTTTTAACGCCAATACACATTTTTTAATTTAAGTAACTATAATTTCATTCAAATTGTGAGTTGTAACTTTTAATTAAGGGATCTCCTATATAATTAAATGTTTATATTTGAATAAAGAAGATAAACATTAAACCGTATTATAGTTGTTATGGAAAAAAATATGCCCTAATATTTAGCTAACGAATAGATATTTAATAAATGATATTGGAAAAACTCTGAATTGGCGTTAAAACGGGAAATATACACGAAAATAAATAGTAGGCAAATGATTTTAATTGATTTTTTAATTATAGTAAATATACACATATTTGAATTGTAAGTTGATCCCTTAAATTAAGGATCTGATTAGGATACAAAATCCATAACTTAATTAAACCTATTTTTTTTGGAAAGGAACATCTCCTATTTACTATGGTAGAAAATATCCCCTAATATTAAGCTATCAAACCGATTTTTAGTAAATAAATTTGGAAAATCTCTAAATTGGCGTTCATCCTAATATGTAACAATTTTGATTTGAAAAAGTATCTCATAACATAAAAAATGGTATCTTTTCAAATGTTATTTTGAAAAATGGTTGCAAGCTTTCCAAAAAAAGTATCAAAAAATGAAGGTAAACATACAATATATTAATTTTATGTAATAGACTAAAGAGTGCTTAATTATAGTTTAAGATCAAATGGGCCCCAACAAATAACACAAAATCAATATAAATCAAAGCCAATAAAATAATAGATATATTGGTCATCCATAAATAATAATCAATTCTAGAGTAATATATAATCCATCTAATTAGAAATATCCAAACACCACGATTAAACTTATAGAAATATCCCAACAACAAATTCCAACATATTAGAAATATCCCAAACATCACCAAAGTCCAACTACAATAAATATACCAACACCAAAATCCAACTTATTAGAAGCATCCTCTTAATTAAACGACATCAGAAACAAACTTATTCAACATTGCAATTTTTTAGTCGCTTTCATCCTCTCGAATATCTGACAGCTCATTACTCGATTGCCTTCGATGATATGTTTTCGTACGGAAATTACACGACGGGTGTCTATATTATCTACCATTGCTTGTTTTGCATCCTATACATTAAATAAACGTAGTAAGCTGCATTATATAGAAAAGAACTTATAAGTAATATTACAACGTAAATTAACATAAATTCAGTAAATTAACTTATAAGGTTATTTCAAAAAATTGCCAATCCATCGACTAAAAGTTGTGGTGAATTATAAAATTTTATATGTAAACAACGTTACTAATCCGCTTATAAAAAAGGTAGCCTTAAAAATTTATTTGTAAATAATATAATAAATATCTTACCAACATTGATTTATAATGTCGCATTCATACATCGACAGAGGCTTCATCATTAGTCAACCTTGAAACCATAAATTCAGTTTTATTTGTCGATGGATTCCTCTCTAAAAATTCATCATTAGTGAATTACTGACTTTTTTAAACTTTTTTCAATAGTTGGAAAAATAATAAACGATATTGTTTAATGCACATTAAAAATTCACTATATTCTTGAGGATTAAAATACTACAAAATTAAAATTAGAAAACAGCACTGTTTAAAATAATAACCTATTATACTTCAAAGTCAATAATGAATATATTAAGTTGTTATTTGGAAACAATATTATTTTAAACAATAAGCTGTTATACTTCATAGTCCTTATTAATATTTTAAGTTGTTCACCACATATTATAGGAAGCACTTCGATTATTATGGTAGTTTTTGACATAATTATAGGCAGTATACAAAGCACTTAAATTATAAGTTCAAAGTCCAACTTCCAATTTCAAAGTAATTTCCCCTTTATCAACTTTAAAGCCATGTATAAGTTATTCAATAATGGTAGTTTTCCATAATTTTTAGTTGATATCCTCACCACATATTATAGGCAACACTTAACGTCTACAAAGTTGCTCATAACAACTTATATAACCCATTTGCTATAAGATGTATTAAGATGAAAATTATATTGCATTAAATTAATGAAATTTTAAAATCAATATATGACACTCTATAATATTACCCAACAAAACCGACTTATCTATTAGGAGCTTAATTAATACTTTTTTTAAATTTTAGTAGATATAAAATTGCAGATTTATAAAAAAAGTATCTCAGAAATGGAAGATTTCAAAATATAAAAGTTGTCAAACAGGATATTACCCATATAATTAAATTTGCTGACAATATCAATAAGAAAAAGTTGTCATTTTATTCAATAATAATTGGCAGTTTCTATTAATTATAATTTCCTATCCTGATTTTAAGTTTTAGAAATTTGCTTCCTTCATTATCGCTAATTCTGGTTGCATAAATGGTAATATCTGATATGGCATTAATTTATTATGACAATTAAAATAGACGAAGCCATAAAAATAAATATAAACGAATTATGATATTTTCCAATAAATTGGATATCTCATATAAGGAGCTTAACTAATATGTTTTTTAATTTTTGTAAATATAAATTGCAGAATTTTAAAAAAGTATCTCAAAGGAAGTTTTCAAAAACTACCAGTTTTAACTGAATAAATTTTTATTTAACTGAACAAATTTTAACGGAATAACAAAAGATAGTATTGCCTAATATTGATTTTAAATTTCTTGAAATTGAATTTTACTAAACCTTTTAATGTATATAATGTCTAACAACAGTTAACTTATTATCTAGAATATTGATGATCATAAATAAAAAAGTGAAAAAATATTGAACAATACAAAAATTGGTGTATCAAGTACTAACATAAATAATGATATTGGGCCTAAAAAAAGGTATTAACGTGAAGTTGAGGCATGCACCAGCTCATTATTTGAATTGATCCAACACCAAGGTATTATATACTTCAAAAAATGAAAACACTCTAAATTTGACATATATTCATGGATCTCATTAGTCACTGGGATTTTTTTAAAAATAAAAAAGGCTTCTCATATCCAAAAGCATATATTATTCTAAAAGCTTTTTTTGGTACAAATAAAAGTTTTTTAAAAGATTTTTTATTTCAATATATAATGTAATTATCTAAAAATCAAAGTTTTTTAAGGCAATTAAAATAGGAGATTATAACAAAATTGCATTCACGAATTAAAATAATAATTACTCTTCTCCCTTATTGTAACACATCATATCTATAACTTTAAAATATTTTTTTATGAACGAATATGAAATTAAAAAAAACTTCAAAAAAATTAAGGTAAGACCAATTAAAAGTACTAACCTTTCCTGTTGTAACATATTTTACAACCTTGGAGAATTATATAAGGGTTTTTCAACGGATGCCTATCAACCATATAACTATATAACATTTCAGCATATTGCCCTTCCAACACACAATCCATCCGAGTGTACCTTCAAACAAAAATATTATAACAAATGCAATGTATAAATTAAATAGACAATAAAAAAATCTATATATAATGCAATAAAGAAATATAAATTCAGATACAAACTTACTCAAAGTGTATATATAATTCCGAAATTTATAATCAAGTAGTTAGGATGTGGGTAATATTTCTTCACAGTATACGGCAATACCCTTTCAAACACATCTGTAAAAGCATAATTTGTGTCAGACTACATATTTTAGTATTTAGATGATGCATTTTTTATGGCACTTTTATTTAACAAAAATAAATCAGTAATTAACAATAGAGACATTACATGTTCATTATTCAATATCATTTGCATTGAATCAATTTCAACTAAATTCGTCAGTAATTGATTTTCTCATAATCTAATAATCCTCACTAAAATAGCACATAAGGTAGATACAAGAGACAAAGAGTATAATCCGACAATTTGACTATTCATGATGATTTTTTCGTTCAACAAATGATTTAATTAAAAATTGATGACTATGGTGTTGTGCCTAAACAATAGTTCGTCCATTTATATAGAATGATTTAGTAATTTATTAATTTAGGTTATAATTCATAAATGAATAAGCAATTGAAAGGAATAAGTTAAATTAGGAATTAACGGATTAAAATATCATGCAATATTATATATTCACTAAAAATTTAACTTAATTGACGTTAAACATATTCAAATTATGAGTTGTAACCTTTAATAAAGGGATTTGATTTGGATATAAAATCTTTAACTTAATTAAAGGTCTATATTTGAAAGCAAAATCTTCTACATACACGCTATATAGGTGTTATGGAAAAAAATCTCCCCTAATATTTAGCTAACAAATCGGTATTTAATAAATGAATTTGGAAAATCTCCTAATAAGGAGCTGCAAATCCGGTTATTAAGAGATTTTTTGCCCACTAACATTTAGCTGTCAAATCGGTGTTTAAGGAATAAATTTTGAAAATATCCTAATATGTAGCTGCAAATCCGGTTAACTTCAAATTGTCTTCCTAAATTTAAGGAGGATTTTATTTTAATTCCACCAATAAGGCTTTATCTTCCATACGTGTGCTGTATATTTTTAGCCAATAATATTTGCCAACTCATTGTATAATTATTCCTTAACTTAAGCAAGATTTGATTTGATATTTCCAAATTATCTATATATAGTTGTTATGATTTTCGGTAGAAAAAATTGCTTTATTTAATGAATCGACGTCAAAAATAAGTTTAAGACAATATTGTGCTTAATGTTTGAATCATAAGTTAAAGTCTACTGCATTTATTTATAACGGAAGGAATATAGGATTGTTAATTTTGGCAAATAATATTTACTGATATTATAAGCTTATGGAAGGAAATTTGAAATCCTAATTAATTTAAAATCAAGAGAATTTCGGTTTTGCTTATAGGAGAAGAACATTGAATGCCAATAAATTGAAAGTAATTTTGGTAATCCTAATTAATTAGTTTGATATCTTTACGTGAAAGTAATTATGTGTGTTTTGGAAAGATTTTAATTGCCAATATTTTAGGAGGATATTAAGGAATCAAATCCCTTGCAATTAGATACCGAAATTAAGTAATCAACGTAAAAAGGGAAGGGAATGAGTTGTTAATTTGCATAATTTAAGGGAATGATTTTCGGTTAAAGAGTTGTTATAAATAAAAGATTATTTTCGGTATTCTAATGTAAGTATATACGGTTATTTTAGGAATAGATTAAGCAAATGATTTTCTATAGAATAAATTGCTTTATTTAATGAGTCAACGTCAAAAATGGAAGGGAATGGGTTCTTAATTGGCCTAATTAATCGAAAATATTAATTAAAAAAATGCAAAATCACGTATAGCTGACACGTGGCTAGGAGAAGGCTAGAATGCTTGAGAATTTTTTTTTCCTTTGGATTAATCTGCTTACGACACGTGGCAAAACCTATTTTGCTTTAATGTAATATATAGGTACTAACTACAATGCTTGATATCAAAAGTATAATGTCAAAATTAAGGTATGAAAATATGATATACTCCTTTTACTTTGCAAGTTAAAGACCAAAATGTTGTGAAACTCAATGATAACGAAGGAAACACCATCGGTCGGGTAAGTTCGGATTTGACCCAATTTTCCTGATTTTTTTCGGGTTTGGTTATGCTCGGGCCTTGGGTAGTAATTCCGTGTTCATGACCCATTTATACCAAGTCGTCTTAGGTAGGTTTCGGGTCGGGTCAAGTTTTTTCAGGTGGGTCTACTTACTACTTAGAGTAATAAAAACAGAGAAAAAGAAAAAACGAAAAAGGAAAAGAGAAACGGTTGAAGAATAGACGACAAATCTGAAACATATCTTCCCGCTCTAAAACACCGCCACGTTAAACTTGTAACCTGCACACTGCATTAGTGCAGTTAGCAAAATCAAAATGACACTCCAAACTGGAGTCACCTCACCTGCACGGGCTGCACCTCATTAGTCATTATTCATAAATCTGAAACGTCCCACCTCCATTTCACACTATCCACCCTCAGCATGACTCCTCAGGGGCTTTTGGCATCTGCGGCAATAAACATAGGTTTAGCAATGGGGGTTCTGTGTCTGTTCTCCATACTCAAGAAGCAACCTTCCAATTCCTACATTTACTATGCTCGTCGTCTCTCTCAACAACAACAACAACAACAACAACAACAACAACAACAACAACAACAACAACCCCCTCTCCTTCGATCCATTCTCAT